>JADDOH010000068.1:0-600000 GCA_016648135.1 Agrypnia vestita
TATAATACATTAATGCAAATTAACGTTTAACGCCATAAAAGAGCTGACGCTCGTACTTATGGGAGGAGTAATCACATCAGTTCATTTCATGGATATTAAATTGTAATGAGTTGTTAAGAATATTGAGAATATACAAAATAAATATATATAAAGCGAAGCTCATGGGACTTTCAAATGGTTTCTTATTAATTTTTTTAATTCATTTTTAAATTGATTGTTTTTTTACTTTTCGGGTAATTAATTGAATGCTTTAATTCCTACAAAGGAATAATGTTTCTGAACTGCTCTTGTTTTATATTTCGGCTTTCTATAGCTGTATATTTCATATAGATTTTTATTTATTTAATAGATAAATACATATGATTTTTTTACAGCAATGATAACTGATTGATATTAATAATTAAATTATTGTAATATGTTACATCCCACCAAAAAGAATCAAGATTTTTGTGTGTGGTGAGGGATAATCACTTGCAAAGGAAAATTTTTTATCAATAAAACAAAATTATGAATTACAAAAGAATTCTTAAAGCCAACTCTACAATAAATGAAAAATTATTCTGGTTCACTAAAAGAATAAGCACATAAAACGCAATCGCAAAAACATCCACTATTATACAGAGTAATTTGGACAAATCAAATAATTGCATAATTACTTTCATATATTCGAATGGATTATGCTAGAGACATTGATAGTCCTTCTCATGACATAGTATACACATATTATGCAGCTGATAATGATACCTCTATATTTTCAAAGTAGAATATTAAGCAATATTATTTTTTTTATTGTGTATATGATATTCTTCCGAATTATTTAACATATACACTAGAACAGCGTTTCCCGAATGGAGGTCCGCGCAACCCTGGGATTCCGTGGAAGGGTCACAAGGGTTCCTTCCGCATTCCTTCCGAGAGTTAAATGAAATGTTCGTGAAAAGAGTCACAACCGCGCCGCATGAGCACCGCAAAAATGAGTTGCAAATTCAGATGTGGAAAAAACATACATGAGCATTTAATAAGCCTTTAAAGAGTATTTCCCGGAGAAGTTACAGGATGTCGACTGGGTACAGAATCCATTCGCAAATCTTACAAAACCATGGATGTGACAAAATTTTTTCGATGTTTAGTTTTCAGCTTCTCTAAAACAAAAATTCGAATCAGAAGATTATCTGAATGACTTTTAGATTGGACTTAAAGACGAATACCCTGCAATCGTTATGCGTAACTGGTTTTTCAGCTTATGCTTACACCAAAAACAAGTACCTACAGAAACAGACTGAATGCAGCTCTAGATCTTCGCATTCAATTGTCAGACATTAAGCCTAATTTTAGTGCTATTATTAGAAAATATGTGAAAAAATATCATTCTTCAGATTAAAATTCATAGTTACGTTGTATTTCTTTGCACAATTAATGTTTTACGAAACTTATTATAATTATTTTTCATTTATAATTTGATCTTTCTTTTCGTGCCAAACACAAATCTTTTTCAAACTGCAAGGTAATCAATCTTTTTTGTTATCAAAATAGGGTTCCACCAAGAAAATTATGATCAATAAGGGTTGCGTGACAAAAAAAAATTGGGAACCTCTGCACTAGAATATGCCTGAAAATAATTATCTTCAATTAATTAATTCCTTTTATAGACCAGTATATATTCTTAATAATATTTTTTTACATGTTAGTTCTAAGAACACAATTTTGTATCAATAATTTAATCATCTATAGTGGTGTATAATATACCACTGTCCTCTTTGTACAAAAAAAAATATCATTAGTAATCAGTAAGCTTGAGTATATATGTTACAGTGAATTTGTATTTCTAGTGAGTCTATATTTTCACAAGTAGAAATATATTTTACCTGGTCGGGCAGTGAAAACATGTCAATCAATGAAATTACAGATTCACTGTGCAATCAAGAGCGGATCCAGGGGGGGGTCATGGGAGTCATGACCCCCCCTAGTCAGGACCTAGGTGGGCCTGGACCCAGCCCTAAATTTTAACTTCTTGTGACTTGACCACGACCACAGTATAATAAAGCATACAGTATTATATCTTCATACAAACAGCCGAAACGACGCCCTTCGAAATCTCGGTATACTTCGGACTGCTCAGTCGCCGCAGGGCTGCAGTAACGTACGGACACAAGCAGTGTGAGACGCTCCCACGCATACATTTACGTCAATTTATGGCACCCCAAACCATAAAGAGTCAGTCAATGAGCAGCCCTGGTGCGTGTTTAACCAAGTTTAAGTACCAAGCGGCCGTAGGTATTTATTTCAAGGACACTGCCAAGATAACATACTGTATGTATTTATTATACTGTGCCACGACTATGTGACCCCCCCCAGGTGCCAAAGCTGGATCCGCTCTTGTGTGCAATATCGGTGAATTTATATTTTTTCCACAAATGCACGCATTTCTCAAAGCTTAGGTTAGGTTAGATTAGGTATCCGGTATATAATGTTGAAATATACAGAAGAAATTAATAATGCATTAAGAACGTTTTTCACGCAATAACTTGAATCTTAAATTGTTATTCTAAGAGGTCAATCTAAATCCAGAAATACACATCTGTCATGATCTGTCAAATTTAATTTTAATAAAAGTTCGGAAACCAATATAATTTCACTAGTAGATATCAGCTAAAATATTTTTCACTAGTTTGTGTTAATTTCTATTGGCCCAAATTTGCTTGGCTATGATATGGATAATCTTGAATATAATTTCACTAAAATGACAGTGAAAATGTAGACACACTAGAAATACAGATTCACTGTAACATATACACCTTGTATTACTGTTTATATTATGTATTTTTTTAAATATTCCATTTAGTAGCAAATAATCCAATAATATAAATTATCATTTTTAGTACGTCTGACAATCTGTAATGCTGAAAGATCTTTAATATTGTTACGAGATACTGAGTAACTGCTAAGTGCTAAAAATAGACCGTGGCGACAGGCGATCGTGTGCAGTCAACCGTGACGGCGGACTGATTACGCACACAATCCGGAGTCTCTCAACCGCGAACGCGTTATTTCTCTGGAACATTCGTTCGCCGAATAAATCCGTACGAATAATATTGAACATTCCACATGTTTTTCGTTACCTCTAGAATTAACATTAGGAGGAATTCTGGTATATAAGGAGTCACGCGACGCAGACTCGAAAATTCAGTTTGTAAAATTAACAGGACATCTCCGAGCGAACAGTGAACCAGTGTGAATCAGTGATCAGTGATAGGTACTACAACACGCGATATCAGTAAGTGAAACCAGCGGAAGTAAAGAATTGAATTAAAAAGGAGACCGGGGCGAATTATTTTTACGGGCGAATATCTAACAGAGTTTTTCAGAAGTGATCCAAGGACTATAAATAGCGTTAATTAGTGCGGATTGTGGAACAATTAAATAATAAGTGCGAGAAATATTTGGAAGACATTTGACGACTACAAAATTAATAAAAGTACCTACTAAAATTTAACTCGTGTCCTGGACTTTCTTTGATAATAAATTAAACTAAATAAATTTCTAGTGTTTTCATTTGCCTCCCTAAGCCACCTTCCGTGACAGTACTTATATATTTTTTAAATCATTCTAAAGTACCTAGGTACATTCTCATTTTTTAATTTGAAATAAGTGAATACTTGCTAAAATAATGTTATTTGATGCATATAACTATAAGCCCAATACTTTATATTAGGTCCTTACATATGAAATTGATGTTTTGCCGTACTGGCAAATTTGATCTCAAATATCTTCTCTTTGGTTAGGAATTCCAAATCCAAATTTATACAGCTATTTACTCATGTATTTGTGTTTTGAAAATTATAATTCATTTGTTTTTTCCTCAATTGTTTTTTTCTTTGCGTCACTCAGTTTACAAAATGAAAAACTTGAAATATCGCGTTATTTACGAGTACGAGTTCCACCGTGGCACCAGTGCTGCAGAAACGGCTCGAAGGATTAATGATGTGTATGGCGACGGTGCCGCAAAAGAAAACACAGTGCGTTTTTGGTTCCAACGTTTTCGTTCTGGAAATTTCGACCTGCAGAACAAGCCCCGTGGACGGCCGGAGACCAAAGTTGATAATGAAGAATTGAAGGTTATTGTGGAAGCGGATCCATCACAAACCACATCCGAGTTAGCTGCAGGCTGCGGTATTGGTGATAAAACTGTTTTAATCCACTTCAAGCAAATTGGTAAGGTGAAAAAGCTTGAAAGGTGGGTACCTCACGAATTGAGTGAAGCAAATCAACAAACGCGCGTTGACTGCTGCGTTGCATTACTCAACCAGCACAATAATGAAGGGATTTTAAATCTTAAATCTGGCCATATGATTACGGCAGATGTCTATTGTCAGCAACTGCAAACCCTGATGGAAAAGATAGCTGCTAAACAACCGAGGCTGGTTAATCGCTCTAGGCCACTGCTGCTTCATGATAACGCTAGACCACACACTGCACAACAGACGGCTACCAAATTAGAGGAGCTTCAATTGGAATGTCTAAGACATCCACCGTACTCTCCGGACCTTGCCCCAACAGATTACCATTTTTTTCGAAATTTGGATAACTTCTTGTAAAGGAAAAAATTCAACTCCGATGGGGCAGTCCAAACCGCCTTCAAAGATTTTATTGATTCCCGTCCGAATGGTTTTTTTAGTAAAGGGATCGATGAACTACCTATGAGATGGCAAAAGTGCATAGATAGCAATGGTACATACTTTGATTAAATAAAAATATTTTAACAAAAAAAAATCGGCTTTATGTTCCTCCCATACTAAACGCCAATTTCATATGTAAGGACCTAATATTATGTATTTTTTTTTAAATACTCCATTTAGTAGCAAATAATCCAATCATATAAATTATCATTTTTAATACGTCTGACAATCTGCAATGCTGAAAGATCTTTAATATTGTTACGAGATACTGAGTATCTGCTAAGTGCTAAAAATAGACCGCGGCGACAGGCGATCGTGTGCAGTCAACCGTGACGGCGGACTGATTACGCACACAATCCGGAGTCTCTCAACGGTGAACGCGTTATTTCTCTGGAACATTCGTTCGCCGAATAAATCCGTACGAACAATATTGAACATTCCACATGTTTCTCGTTACCTCTAGAATTAACATTAGGAGGAATTCTGGTATATAAGGAGTCACGCGACGCAGACTCGAAAATTCAGTTTGTAAAATTAACAGGACATCTCCGAGGGAACAGTGAACCAGTGTGAATCAGTGATCAGTGATACTACAACACGCGATATCAGTAAGTGAAACCAGCGCAAGTAAAAAAGTGAATTAAAAAGGAGACCGGGGCGAATTATTATTATGGGCGAATATCTAACAGAGTTTTTCAGAAGTGATCCAAGGACTAGAAATAGAGTAATTAGTGCGGATTATGGAACGATTAAATAATAAGTGCGAGAAATATTTGGAAGACATTTGATGACTACAAAATTAATAATCCTGGACTTTCTTTGATAATAAATTAAACTAAATAAATTTCTAGTGTTTTCATTTGCCTCCCTAAGCCACCTTCCCTGACAGTACTTATATATTTTTTAAATCATTCTAAAGTACCTAAGTATATTCTGATTTTTTAATTTGAAATAAGTGAATACTTGCTAAAACAATGTTATTTGATGCATATAACTATAAGCCCAATACTTTATATGAGGCTTTCTAAGCAGATTTAGAATTTTCACAAATTTTCTTGATTTGTGTGAGAGAGAGAATAATCAAGATCGAAATACCTATACTTTTTTCTTAAAATTTACTGTTATCAATAATCAACAGCATGAAATATCGTGGCGATCGCTTAAAAAACTATTATAAAATTTATGACAAGATTTTACTTTGTTTGATTATACATGTTTATAATGATAATAATGTGTTTATTCCAGCATAACCAGGTTGTTAGTTCAAGACCTGCTCCGCCATATAGATTACAAATTACATATAGGTTATATTTAGGCACATGAAGAGAAAATTTGAAAAGGAGAAAAAGGAAGGAAAAGAAAAATATTTAAAATAATAAAGAAAAAAGAATAAAAGGAAAAATAACAGCTAATACAGTAGCCTGCAAACGTCTTGAAATTTTACGGCGTAGTGGGGGGAAGTTTGCGCATGTACCATTCCACCAAAGAGACCCAAATTTTGTCTTCTGCGCATACCCTCACTACGCCAAAAAATTTCAAGAAGTTTGCCGGAAACTGTATTATACTATAAAAATTCGACAGTGAATACTCATACACATATATAACCAATTTCAAAGTTCTTAAATCAATAATCAATATCAATAAAAATTCTAAAATAATAGTAATAGTAGGTATGGAGTGCTTCATGTCTTGCTACACTACCGCTCATGATATATTCAAATTATTTTTATATAAGTACGCCATTCAAATTCACCATGAAAATAGTTAACAATATTAACTAGGTATATTACATTTTTAAAACATAATAACATTCTAATAAGTAATACACCTTTAACAATTAAGCAAAAAAATATTGTAATTATAATTTTTAATTGTATTCTCTCGTAAATAAACAGGAGCTTCGGTCTCTCTCAGATGCATTTATTAATCTCAATTCCTAAAGAAATCTGATAAAATCTTATCAAACAGAAATAATATCAAAATGAAATGCGTGCGCAGGTCAAAGATTTGGTATTTCACATTTCACCATTCAAATTCGTTATTGGTGGTTTCTTCCTTCTTTCTCTATCTATATCTACAGAATGGGACAGCAATACACAATAATTGCATGCAGAGCGCTAATATTTAGTGATTATCACTACCGCTACCAACTATCAAAAATTTAATAAAAAAGTGCATAGTAAATATTTGACTCAATTAAATGTTCAAAAAACTTACAAGCACCTTTCTATAAAGAATGAGAAAAATATGAACTCGATCTTAGATGCTATGCAAGAGTGCGAATGTGCGCATGTCAGCTGTTCTCGAGTGGTCGAATTGTCATAATTTCGTCGCGCTGCTATGGGAGGGGCGAAGGAAATTGGGTCAAATAATTCGTCCTCGTCCAACTGATTCGCTCTTTCATTTCTCGATCGACGGGCGAAGAGCGCTCCCGGTCAGGTTCGGCAGCGAAACGCGATAAATCAAAACGCGCGACATTCGCCCCTCGATTAGTTTGACATTTCGGTCGATTTTAATTCCGGCCGTCGCGCATCACGAGATCTCGTTCGGTTCTCTGCGAATGCGCTTTTTGGCACCCCGCCGATCGAAGTGATAATAATTGTCAAAAGAAAGTAAATCGTTTTTAAATTTACGTAATATTCGGCGACGCACTTATCTAACTTTCGCCGGTCTAACGCGCAAGTCTCGAGGGACAGTGGCGGCGCGGCTAACGAGTGTTGTGTAATGTTCTCCTTGTGCAAGCAGGGGCTCCCGTCCGGCCTCCGGGCCGGCGGGGCGCACTTGCTGGAGCGCGGCCTGGGCTCCATGGTCCCCGACTTCAATCTTCCGGAGTTCACCGTCGCCAACGAGCCCGTGCTCGAGTACCGCAAGGGATCGCAGGAGCGAGCCAAGCTGGAGGCCGCCCTGAAACAGACAGCCTCCAAGGTCGAGGACGTCCCTATCGTCATCGGAGATGAAGAAATCCGCACATCTGAGGTTCGTTTTCAAGTCATGCCTCACGATCACAAAAAGAAAGTAGCCAAATTCTATTATGCCGATTCAAAAACCATTCAAAAAGCCATTAACACCGCAGTCGAGACCCAAAAAAAATGGGACAGGACCAGTCTCGCCGATCGGCTGAAGATTTGGGAGAAAGCGGCGGATCTGATGGCCGGGCCGTACCGGCAAACGCTCAACGCCGCCACCATGCTGGGGCAGGCCAAGACCGTCATCCAGGCGGAGATTGACGCCGCGGCAGAGCTTATAGACTTCATAAGACTCAACGCTTATTACCTGAAGGAGAATGTGAAGTACCAACCGATTTCGGAAAATAAGAAAATTACAAAGAATTCCATGAGGAATCGCGGTATAGATGGATTTATCGCGGCCGTCAGTCCGTTTAATTTTACAGCCATCGGAGGTAACCTGGCGTACACTCCCGCCATGATGGGCAACTCTATATTGTGGAAGCCTTCCGATACTGCTCTTTTGTCCAATTGGGTAATCTTCAAAATCATGTTAGAGGCCGGTGTTCCCCCAGGCGTGGTTAACTTTGTCCCTGCCGATGGCCCGGTGTTCGGTGACACCATCACAGCCTCTCCACACCTTGCTGGGATTAATTTCACCGGCTCGGTCCCCACCTTCAACCGACTGTGGACCCAAGTGGGGAAAAATATCAGTAATTACATCAACTTTCCTCGTCTCATCGGAGAATGTGGTGGAAAAAATTATCACTTTATCCACCCATCAGCGGATGTTCAATCCGTTGTGAATGGAACAATCCGATCGGCATTTGAATTCTGCGGCCAGAAGTGTTCCGCCTGCTCCCGAATGTACGTTCCCGAGTCGCTGTGGGGTGACATCAAGAAAGGTTTGTTGGAGATTCGCGACAAGCTCAAGGTCGGCGATGTCACTGACTTCAGCAACTTCACATCGGCCGTTATAGATGACAAGGCTTTCGCCCGGATCAAGTCCTACATCGATTACGCCAACAAGTCTCCCGATCTTGAAATTATCGGTGGGGGAAAGTACGACGACAGCAAAGGATACTTTGTGCAACCGACGATTATAGTGTGCAAGAATCCTAAAGATAAAACCATGACCGAAGAAATCTTCGGTCCCATCCTCTCCATTTATGTATACAAAGATAAAGATTTGGAGGAAGCTTTACAACTTGTGGGAAGCTCTACTCAGTTTGCTCTGACTGGAGCCGTGTTTGCTCAGGATGAGAAATTTTTGCGCCACGCTTTGGAGCAGTTGAAGATGACAGCCGGAAACTTCTACATCAATGACAAGTCAACCGGCTCAGTGGTCGGGCAACAGCCGTTCGGTGGAGGTCGCATGTCGGGCACTAATGACAAAGCGGGTAGCCCGCAGTACATTCTCCGCTGGACTTCTCCCCAGGCTATCAAGGAAACGTTTGTACCCCTCACCGACTATTCCTACCCCTACATGCAGGATTAAATGTGATGTTTTTATTATTATTATGATGTATTATTTTTATAATTGTATCTCCTACGGAGGATGTGCAATCTTTTGATATCTCTTAGATTAAGAATATTTTTTTCTCCAGATTATGAAAATGGGATAATTTCCACTGTGGTACAAATATTTTGATACTTTCTAACATGCTTGTATTGCCATAAAAAAAATATGTTGACTCTACAGACAGTATGTTCAGTTATGTCATTTTGGCAATGGTTCAATTCTAATATATATACTCAAAAGCTGTGTGTGAATCAGTACAAGCGTATTGCTCTTTTCACTAAACTTTTCCATATTAAATCATTTTAGATTATCAATAAAAACAAAAACAAGATTATTATTTAGTTCAAGTTTTTACGTAATTTTTGTTACGCGGTACGGTTTCTTACCTGACAAAAATTAAAAGGTCATGAATATTTAAACGGGCTTATTATAATCTTGCTTTGGCAACTGAATTTTTTTAAGGCTGTTGGTGTTATGTAACGGTATTTATCTAGTTTATTTTTATGTATTTTTTTCAATGTTTGAATATTCAACACGTCTATACGGATAATGCAGAATGTCACTTATCATCACAACTCCAGGGTCACATTTCTGAAGTCTTTTAATATGTCAGATTCTGCTTTCTGAAGTGTAGGTGGTTATTATGCATGTATTTATTCAATTTTTGTTATTTCAACTACTTGAATTAATTCAAAATTCAATAAATGGAGTCTGGTGGCAATTTGAAACGATTGAAGTCTCATAACAATCTCAAAAGTATACATTTTTTTTAGTTATTTTCTTTATTCTCTTTCTTATAACAACTTAACCTATCCTTAATGTTATACATGATTATTCAGATCTGGATTTTATTATTTGAGTATTTATTATTAGGAATTCCTATTTAATTGTTAAGTTTTTTTTAAATGATATATGTTTGTTTATGTTTTCTAAAATTAAGTGCGCATTTAACATGTGTACGTTTTATAGCTTGTTTATTAGTTGTTAGATTATAATATAATACATTTGTCCCTTGCCCGGGATTTCAAAAATTTACCATGTTTTCATGTCTCACAGTATTTTTATATTATTGACAAAGTATTTTGTGTTATTTTTTGATTTATTATAATTTTATTGCCTTAAAGGCATTACAAAAATTTAAAACCAGTGTTTTGAAAATACAATTTCCCAAACGCATCAACCATTATGTATAAAGCAATTTGAATAGTATTATGTTTATTTCAGTATTTTTTATTACTAATATTAACTTTACATTTATTTTTTTGTTTTGTGAGAAATTTCAGTATCTTATCCCTAGTGTACTAAAAATATTTATCAATAATTATTTATTAAAACAATATTTTTATATGTATGTTCTAAGAACAAAATTACTGGATTTGGTCCTCAGAAGGACAACAATCATTAATAAAGATAAATTATTGAAGTCACCAGAGAAAAAGCTATTTATATGGGAAAAATGTATGGTAACTACAGACCTGTATTGGCTGGCTTAAGTGATTACTATTTGATGAGTTTAAAAAATTCTGATATCTATATATATATATATATATATATATATAGTTCAAACTACTTTGGGGGTAACCCGCGTCAAATTCCGATTGTCAGGACCAGTCGTCTGCCGACGTTTCAAACAGATCTCACTGCTCGTCTTCAGGGCGTCTTGTTGATAAGCTACTTCTCCGAAAAACGCACAACCGTTCGGGTACAGAGTTCACCGTCGAGTGAGTGTTTGAAAAATTCTGCGTCAGGTGTTTTTGTGGAGGAGTGGATTTCTTCAGCGATTTACTCGTTAATGCGTTTTGCTCAACTTGTGTATTTACTCCGTGTATTTACTTTATTATCTTTATCATTAAATAATGAAATGGTTGGATTTTCTAATTGCTTTGGTGCATATCACAATGGAAATAATATTATTATATTTATTTTAGAGTTATTTTGTAATAGGATATGCAAATGTATATTTTGTGTTCCTTCCTAATCCTAATGTATTATTTCAATTTAAAGAGCGACATTTCAAAACAAGTTGGTCAAACAGGTTTCCATAATTTTGAGGTAAATGGAAAAACTTCATAAAATGATCACTTAAGCCAGCTAATACAGGTCATAAGCCCTGTGGCCACTCTATAAAGACTTCCATGCATGTTTCCCATTTGAATAGCTTTATCCCTGTGAGACTTTTATTATTTTTCTTAATTATTTATTAATTCACAGAAGATTGCATATTCTTTGAGATGTTTACTTTATTTTTTACTAAAGCGAAAATGTTTTGAACACGGAACTTGCTCAGTTGGCGTCCCTGTTTGGGTGTCATCTATTGTTCAAATCATTCGCAACTTGATCTTGTGCAAGGCACATACAATTCATGATAAAAAATGATAATAATTAGAGTTAAGATTCGATTTAAGGTGATTCACTGTATTGTTAGTTATGTCAGCAAAATCTCAGTACTCACACAACTTCGTCATCCCAGCATGAATCTCAAACCATTTATTACAACTGTTAATTTTACATGCCATATTCTTTACACAAATATTTTTCTATATTATATATTAACTAAGCAAACAGTGAATATTGCCTTTTTTGTGTGATATTTTTAACTGATTTAACTGATTGTTCATTTGTTTTTCCTCATGTTCGATACACCATGAGATTACTATTTGATGAGAAAAAAAATTCTGATGTCTGTCAAAATCGATGTCAATGGTTATTGATTGTATTATATATTCATTGGAGAGTCATTGCGTAATATGGTATACAAATGTATATTTTATATTCCTAATGTATTATTTAAATTTAAAGAGCGACATTTCAAAACAAGTTGGTCAAACATGTTTCTTTAATTTTGAGGTAAACAGAAAAAATTATTTTAGTATAATGATGGATTCTCAGTATTAGTAATATGTTTGTTCTTTCGGTGAACTTTATTAAATCAGAAAGATATGTATTTCGAATTGTCGTTCGAATCGAATTCGAATAAAACGAATCGAATTATAAAAATTATTTACACAGTAGTAAAGAATGTTTCTTTTATATCTTCAGCAAAAATAATTTGTAAATCTACATTTTTACACATATTTTAAATGATAAAACATACATAATTAATATTATTAATTGATATGGCAGTTACTTTGTGGTGAGACATGATTATTTAAATTTAAATTAAATTAGACTTTGTAATGCACACATGTTGAGTTAATTTAAGATATAAAAACTATAGTTTCGAGAGTAGCAGTTCCTCTCATCACCAGGTGTAATTTATAACTGTTACAACTGTTTATTATAACTGTTATAAATTACACCTGATGATGAGAGTGACTGCTCCTCTCGAAACTATAGTCTTGTTAAATTAACTCAACGTGTGTGCATTACAAAGATTAATTTATTTTAAATTAAAATACATAATTAATTTTAAGACTTACGGACTTAATACAGTTTGATTTGAAATGTTGCTCCATACAAAATTATTTATTAATTTGCATGACTACATGCGTTCTGATGTTACCAAAACTGTGTTATTTTTTTTTACTGGTACAAAAAATATGATATGTTGAATCTCATGTTAGTAAATCTCATTCTTATTGTTTCTTTAAAATTTCCATCGTTACCGATGTATGGCAAAAATGAAAATTAATATGCCACCTCTTGCTCCCAGTTGAAGGAGAGCGGTGAAGTACGTCATAAATTGTCAATTTACGAATGTGGTACTTTCCTGCTGTCCTCAAAAATCAGTATTTAAACCGATTTGATCAATTATATAATGATCACAGTTCCTTTAATATTTCAGTATTGTTCTGTCAAATTGATAAAAACCAGTTGAATGAAGTTGTTACTGGGCTTAGTAAATATAGCTGCTATTGTTGTAAGATTGTAGATGGATTATGTGATAGCCACTAACTTTAACTCAAATTTGAGTAGAGTTTAAAAAACGCACTTCTCATTATTTTTAGAAATATATTCTTTAAATTCTTTATTTATGTGCTTATATATAATATTATTTAATTGAATTAACAGTGTTATTTTTGACATTTTAACTAATAATTTTCCATGTGGAAACATTTTGCTTCCGATAATCTGTTAGAATTCAATGATCATTTTTAAAGAACTGAAAAAAAACAGGTCGGTGAGTCGGAGTCGCTTGCATTTTAAGCAATGGAGTCATCACAAATCGATTGACTACTCCTATGTTAATTAGTTGATACTCTGTGTGTGATAGATACTTTATAATGTAATGAGCGTATGTACTTCAGAAGTCGGTAAGAAGGGGTCATAGAAATCAGCAATATAGGATGGATTGGATAAATTGATCAATGCTGCATCTGAAAACGCTTAAAATCGCTTGGTGAAGGACTGCTAGGAAATGTTGGAGCCTAGTTTGGTAGATTTATAAATGACTTCGAAGAACACTGAAAGAGATTATTAAAATTACTTTATTTTCCAACAGTTACAATTGTCAAATTCTTTCCTTCTGTCGCAACTATCCCTCCCAAACGGATACGTGTATACCTATGTATACTGTCGAATCTGCAAAAATTCTTTTTTCATTTCTTAAACCATCCAATTGACTGTACATTTTTGGGCAATGTTGAAAAAAATGAATTCTCATTTTTAAAAAAAGCAAGTATGAAATGAAAATTAATTAACACTATCCGAAAATTTATACTAAATGGATGGATTAAAAAAGTAAAAAGAAAATCGAATTTTTGCAGATTTGACAGTATAAGTAGGGACCGTCAGTATAATCCAATCCCAATGAATCTTGTACAATCTGTTAGTTATTATTTAGTACTGTAGAGCAGAAGGTTTTTTTATTTTTATCTATTGACTGTTCAGCATATTCCATAATTTGACTTGGAACAACTTAACGATGATGGTTGTCAACTGATTATAAATATGTTTTTAAGATGTATTTGTCATACCCAGTTTATTTAATTTTGATCAGTGAACTTTAACCTTACCCTTAATGTAACAAATATGTAGTTTTTTGTAATGCCAAGGCTTTGAGCTTTGCTTAACACCAGTCCAATGTGTATAGTTTTTTCATAAAATGGTTTATATGTGTATATATTCATTTTAATTTTTTAATAGTGTCGTATATACTTGCATCAAGAGATTAATAATAATCCAAAAATCTCTAAACTTCGACATATTTATTCAATTTTTTTCATTTGAGATTTTCTTGGAATGGAATAATACACTGAGTGCTACACAAGCTTCAACACCAAGTAGCACAAAGTCTGAAAATGGATTATTTGCCAAAAAAATATTCAAAAATTTAATTTCTAATCTTTTTGTTAATTTTTTACTTGTGAAATTGTACATTTTTTTCCATAGATATCTAGAAATTTGAAGCATATAATGCAGTTTTTAAACATCAACTGAACATTTTTGAGTTAATAGTGGGAGAAAGCATAAACCAAAAACAATAATAATCATTGTATTTTTAGGTGATTGTTACATAAAAATAATTATATGCATATCTTGAGATCTAAAATTTTGAATATGTCTATTATTATCGATCTATGTTAAGATACAATTGTGTTACTAGCATGTCATATATATACATACTGTATTAGAGTAATACAGTATTTGAAATGATGCTGATTAAATTATTTTTTCCAATACTAAACCAAATTGTACATGTTTATTCCCTCATTTGAACATTTTGGGTCACTGTATACAATCTTTGCAAGTAGCATAAAAGTATCTATTTAATATTTTATTAATGTTTTTTAAATGTTTATTTTATTTAATATTTTTTTAATAAATAGATTACTAAAATGTTTAACATTTCTTATATATTGTTGTAATATAACACGCCATTAAAAAAGAGAAAACAATAATGTTAGCATTAAGTCTACCGTAATTGCAGTTTAAAATAAAAATCTGTTTAGAATCAAAAATGTTTATAGATGGTTTGAAAAATAAATACTGACATTACTTATTTGTTTTATTTAACTACTAAAATTACTCTCCCCTGCCCTACCCTACCCCTCCCTGCGATATAAATGTGTGCTATGTTGAATGCCATCTGTTCCAAATTTTGCCACGGTGCACTCAAGTTCTCTGGGGAAAATATAATAGTAAAAATAACATGCACAGATCATGATAAAATTAATAAATTTGCGAAAAACATATTGCGAGTTGGTGTAGATCTAGATGTGACCTCGGCACAGCTCTGCATATCTACAATGCTTTAGTCATGTCGTAAGTAGATTTGGTGAGGTATTATTTAATCCTTCAATGAACGATTTATAACTTTGTGGTGACATTTAATAATTAAATAATACACGACTTGGTGTACACCACTAAATTTTTCTTTATCCACCTCTACAAGTTTCGGGAACGAAGTTCCCTTCCTCAGGAGGATACAATTATATGCTCACACTGCCAGTCCTTTGACTAACACAACTAATGAAGAACCACCGGATGAACCAATGAAGAAGGCGCCGGGCAGCAGCAATGGCGGGAACGTGTATATACTTAAAATGAAATGTAAACACACTGTTATATGTGGATATGTATACATACTCTTCTTTTGTAACTGTTCACTTTACTGAGTGAATGAAATATTCTGTTCACTTTCGTGAACCACACTGTTCATTAGTGTTGGTCAAACCGTTATTTTCGGTAGTTATGTGGGATTTGTATCTCCGATGATTTATAACGTAACCTGTAAAAAAAAAAGAACGATATAAGATATAACTGTTGTCTAGTGCTAATGGTTGCCTGTCTAATTGCTAAAAATGAGTTGCCAATCATGGATGCAATCAGATACAAATCTCAAAAACGGTCAGTATGTCACTGTTGTATATATGTATGTCATCCCGTCAGAAACAATTTTTGGTGGACTAATCTAAGACGCACCCCTGCATCAGAAAAAGATTTGGTGAGCAAACGAACAATCGAAAATCAAGAGTTCAAATGAATGATTAAAAATGAACAGTTCACTTGACTGAATGACACGATGAACGATAGTTCAGTCAACTGAATGAAACTTTCCATCACACACACTCGCATTTCTCAGGTTGAATAAATTAGAGATAGAGAGAAAAGCCCTAGGGAGAGTGCTTGGAGGGATGAATTATTTTCAAGGAGGAGAGAGGGATGAAATGGTATGAAATAAAAGAATTTTCACTAAAAATTAGACCTGTTGAAGAATTTGTAGTGCAAATTTACTTCCCAACTACATAAAACTCCCAGATATAAAAATAGAGCGAATGTAAATATAAATATCAGTAGGAAAATATTAAATTCAGTACAACTTTCTTACAGACTCAAGGAACAAATTTAATATCCGCAACAAGTCAAATAGGAGCAGCATTGACATGAAGTTGCATACAGAAACAGTCGAAAATAATAATTCTTGCCCTATAGATTACAGCTAGAATTTTAAATTGTCTTTTTCATAAGGTAAGGATGATTTAATCAATATTTGTTTCCCAGGATCTTTTTTCCTTATATGCGCTACACGCCACTGGTATACAATATGCATACTGAATGGCATTTGGAGTCTAATTGTAAAGATTCAGAATATTTCGAGAATGTTCAAATTTTTCAAGAACACAATACTGGATTTTATCCACAGAGGGAACATCATTTATCAATATATACATATTATATATTTCTCACAGATATGAAGCTATTTATAAGAGAAAACAGGTATGGAAGTCTATTGGGTGTTTGTAGGGCTAACGACCCGTCATAGGACTGACTTAAATCATCACTTTACACAATGTAATGTTCACCAATTCTACCCACACCTATCAAATTTGTGGAAGTTGTATATATATCAAAAGTTAGTGGGTGTAGGTGGAATCGTGAATGTTACATTGTATAAAGTGACCATGTAAGCCAGCCGTTTGATAGGTCGTAAGCCCTATAAACTTCCATATCTCCTTTCACATATAAATAGCTTCCCCTCTATGAGACATCTTGATGTAATTCACTCAAATTTCAAACACACTGTACAACTTATCAATAACAAGAAATGTTCCCGTTGCGCTGGTAGCTTTAAATGCGCGCTAGCTAAACAGATCTTATTTTCTTGTTGCGTTCTCACTCAACGCGCTGGGTGCCCGTTCATATGCGCTCACACTTGCTTTCATATGCATTGCTTGTGCTAGCTTCTACCTTATTACCTATACCTAGCCGACAAGCGCCTAAACGTTAGTCGACACCCAAATTCCAGGAAACTGTGAATAAATTTCATAGATGTCATCTGGATGCGTTGCATGAAATTTTATTATTATTTAAAATTTGTAAAAAAAAATTAGCACCTCAATTCCAAAGAGCCCTTGATTCTCAACGAGTATGGAAGTGATCTTTTAAAAAAGTGGTTGACTGACTGATGTCCGTGATGAAAGAAAAAAACGTTTTTTTACATGTGATTGCCTTTTATTTAAAATTCTAAAATAAAAATAAGATGATCAAATATCACAATAGATTTCTTATATCGCTTAATACTATGATTTACACTAGTTTACATATATACATTGGCGTTATGTTCAGGCTTTTATTGTTAGTTTAATTTGAAAAACAATCCGACGAGTGTTACCGTGTAATTTTTCTAAAAGTAATATTTTTCACAAAGGAAAAATTAATCATTCACGCAATTTGAAAAATAACTACGAGATAAAGAATTTTTTTTATCATTTTACTTTTTATTTACATAAAAAATACATTATTTTGGTCAATGTTGAAATCAAACCATGTAAAAAAAAACGGTAGCATCGAGAAATAAGATAACTTCAAACAATTGTGGCATTGTTCAATGTAATAATTACCAACTATGAAAAGTGCATTTCAAAAACTCGCTGGTATTTTAAATATGTATTATTTTAGAATAAATGTGCCCAAAGATTGTATTTATAATTGGATAATTTTCCTTTTTATAAACATTATTTTGTGCATAATTTATAATTGTGTATCCGAGAGAACAACTCAACATAAGATTACCACAATTCAAGCCACTTTACTAAATTCTAGACATGGTATCAAAAAGTTATATTTAGGTAATAATTGCCTTAAAGAAATTTCTCAACAATAATTTTCTTATATAAGTAGAGTTACAGCAGATTTAAATCATAGAAAAATATACATAATGATAGATGCACAACTCATCCCAAATATGTACAACGTACATAAAAATCATAACATGTTAAATATAGTCGTAATATTGAGGATATTAAAGAACACTTAAAATTAATTTGTTTTATAAATTCCCTTGTATTTTAGCAGTGAAGGTTAGGTAGGATACATAACAATTTTTTCATAATAAAATGTTACATGAACCGGTGTAACAAAATATTATAGAAAAAAATTACGCGTTTAATAATATTTAATGACTTATACCATCGGCTTAAACCGCACAATGCGTAATAATTAATTTTATTCAAAAATAAACATTCTTATTCCATCGGATTAATTATTGTCATTTCATGTAACTCACTTTTTAATTTATAAAACATAAATTCAAAAAGTAAGCCACACATTTTTCTGGTACACTTTCAATATTGGAAGATTATCGTTTAATCTGAAACGGATACGCGCATTATGTGATGTAGGCTGATGATATTTAAAAAATTAAACCTATTCACAAAAGATTCATCATTACATGTTTATAACATGGATATTACATGTTTATAACATGGATATATATAAACATCAATTTTATTGACATTGCATTGCAAAACTTTTTTTTTTGACTTTACAGCATTACTAACCCCGTAGACAAGCAGAAAAATGGATTCTTCTGTATCGTTCTCAGAAATTACGAAAAAATGTCTAACTTCCACTATGAAGACCACACCGCAGAAGCATTAAAAAGTTATAAAAATATATGTTTATTGTTAGGATGCAATAAATGCTTTCTCAACGACAAAAAAATGAGATCAAGCAATATCTCACTTATTATACATATCGATGCTTAACTATGAAAATAATAGATCCGAAGCATTTTGATAATGACGCAATGAATGTACTATGTTTTTATACATTTACATAACCATATTCCATACTCAGTGCTCAGGAATTAATTGATATTTCAAATGAATTTATCTGTATTTTAAGATAATTGAAGACTTCAACATCCAGAAATTGCCCCATGTACTATCATACATTTTTCCCGAACAATTTTTTTTTATACTTAAAATTTGTAATATTTTACAACTATTAGGTATATATGTATCAAATACATAAATGCTTTAAACAGAATATTTTCAAATACCACAATACAATTTCTCAATTTCTAAAGAGAATTTTTAGAAAACCAAGATTCAAATCAATTTCCTGCTGTCTACAAAGTTTCTAATGCCAAAGAAAAATACACAATACAATTTATATTATAATAATCAGAGTATGTTGACGTTAAATGATATTTCAACCAAAGTATCTTATACTGCATGAGAAGTGATGAAGTTTTTCCCGCCTTTTCATTTTGAAGGCATCAATTTTTAATATCTCTCCTTTGTTAAATTTATTATCTATTTTTGTCACACAATCTGTGGTTCCATTCACAGCAAGATCAGAAAATAGGAAATGTGTATGGTGATAAATCCCAATTAAGATGCAAAGCCTACAACTGAAACGTTTATATGTTCACACACTCCAAATAAAATTCAAATTCACCCAGAAAAAATACCAAATACCAGGAGAAGGGCTCAAGCAGCAAACTAATGATACATTCCTAGGAATGAAATATATTTGTACCAGTTAATTGGGAAACTGGTTAATCGTTGCACCCTCTCAAATGAGCCAAATTTTAAAGAACAGAAACCAAACCAAGAAAATAACGGCAATTTACATCCCTTATTTAGAACACCATTTTGTTTAATCGGGACAATTTAAGATCAAAATATGTAATACAGTTGCAAAAGAAATTTGGGCTGAATTGCCTGTAAATATTTTAAGTTTTACTGTAACAGGACTTCCATTCAATACAGAACTTCATAAAATTCTCCCTTTACTTTCAGCCAAAAAAAATATCTATACGTAAATCGCAAAAATTGTTGGAATTAAGATCTGAAAAGAGAAAACAGAAACACAAGATGCAACAATCGGAAAAAGAAGAGAAAAAATCTATTATGTATATAAAAAAAACATCAACTGAGGGAAGAGTGTTTCACACAAGAAACAAAGATATTATGAATTTATAATTTAAATTAATTATTTATCAAAACAGATAGAAAGTGACGAGTTTATTATACGAATTGTGTGAATTTGAACAGCATATAAATTTTGTGAAATAATGTTGTGTGAACAATAACTAACAATGTTGTGTGTTTTAATAGATAATGTACAAAAAGGGAACATTAGATTTCATGTTGTATAAAATAAAAAACAAAACATTCTATAAAAATAAAAAATTTAAGAAATCGTTAAGAGTAAATCGATAAAAATTGTCAGATGTTAAGAATGAATCTACTTAAAATACTTGGCTTACTGATTTCAACAGGTAAATAGGAGATGACACCATTTAAAAACTATATCATTAATCAATATAATATGAGAAGAAAACCATATAAGAATGACTATAAACTCAGAGACCCATAGTAAGTGATGACGTGTTGCGTGTGCATTAGTTAGTGTAGAGAACAGTTGCTGCCTGCTTGGTCACACCCAATGCTCCCTGGTGGCCGAGTGTTATGGGGGGGACTTCCTGAGAAGGGGCGTATCCTCGGTGTGCGAGGAGCGCTGTGGGAAGAAGCCGGAGGAATGCGCCTGCTGACGGCTCTCTCCCATCCAGGAGCGCGGGCCCCCAGCCGGTCGGTGGCTCATTCTTGACAGATGAATATCATACATGTGTAGGGTGCTAGTCGACATCTCTTGATCTTCGGTCGCCGAACTCTCCGCTTTATCCGGAAGCAGAGGGCCCCTGGAATCCTCGTGCGTCGACGTCGATGCGGCTGGTTCTTGTGGCAACTCTTCTTGCAGACTTTCCTCCATGCACGGAAGTCTGTCCGGAGATTTCTGATGCCACACGGACAGGGCGGGGTGCAGGGACGAAGGACTGCTCAATCCGTAGAACATGCTCTGGTGAATATAGGACCCGAGCATCGTTCTCTGCAATTGATTCTGATGCAACACCGACGCTCCAGAAATGTAGTTATTCGCTGCATGCGTTACACCAGTCCGTAATGTTTGCAAGAACTGTCTTTGGGAAGGTTGGGGGATACGCCAAGCGGGGTTACGGCAGGAAAAGGCGACTAACGATAATTCTGTCTTGCCGTCTTCGCCTTGGTTGTACTGGGGAACACTTTCTGGTATTTTTGCACTAGGTCCGTGGCCAGCGGGCCACTCGGGGTTACCATGACGCCGCACATCCATCTGCGCGAATGAGCACACATCACCAATACCCAAAACAGAAACAGTAAAATTTCGATAGAAATCTACTATATCCAAAGCCCGAGATCGTAGCGAGTAAATGATTATAGGGCAAATGATCGGGCTTAACAGCTCGGTAAGGAGGTACATGGCTTTGAATTGAAATAATTGCTGGAAATGTGTGGCGACATTCTTAGTATGCGCCTTGCCTCTCCAGCTGGCTGGCAGATAGTGCACATGTCCCAGGACTTGCACCAGTAATTCCTCGCTGCTTCTCTGGCCAATGATTCCTTCCTCACTTATGAAGGCGCGAGCTCCCGCCAAAATGATCCCCAGAGCTGTGATGACAGTCAGCATGTGCTCCACAGCGAGAACATTCTCGTCATAAACAGAGAGAGCTATGAGAACTCCTAGGATGCTTGCAGACAAAAAAGCGATGTTTTTGGCAATCACAGTTGTAACAGGGGAAGGGAAACTAGATAAATATTTAGTGGCAGGTTTGTGCGCTCGGTTCAGCCTGTCGCCTAGTTCATGGTCCAGTTCGTTGAAGTGTCTGAGATAGATGCGCGCAAATAGAGACCACGTGCGGAGCCCTAAGGCTCCTGGAGAACGTTTGATGAGCTCCGCATAGCTAAAGAAAAAATAGAGTATTTGCCATCCTTGGATAAGGGGAGCCATGAGTAAGTTAAGAATAGCGAGCATCATCATATGGTTTTGAAGTTGCCTCGCCAGTTCCAATCTCCTAGAGGAGTCCTTATAACACTCCCGAAGCTGCCAGCAGTTTTCCCAGGGGCTCCAAGGACCGTAGAATAGGATCAGCTCCAGATTGTATTTGAGTCCTTTGGACAGAAAGGGCACTTCTCCTACCAGAGGCAGCGGTAAGTGGAGGGGCAGGAGGCGCTTGTTCACCATTGCTACTAGATAATTATTAAACCTAAGTATTCGGTGGTAAATGTCTAGCTCGGTGATCTGCTGTTTGTGGATGCACATGTGCAGCTCCCGCTGCGCTTCTCGCACCCTCGTCAGCACGGTGCACCAGCTGATCCAGCCCAAGTCGCCGTCTTTAATCTTGAGGGCATTGTTGTAAAATAGTTTGGTATCGTAAGCGTGATACAAATTATAAACAGTCCTCGCCAGTCTGACGAGCCAAATTATGGCACAAAGAAATATTAAAAACCACCACTTCCACGATATCCTGGCGACGCAGACTGAAGCGTCGTAAATAACATCGGCGGTGCTGACGTTCCCACCTATCACTTTGGGATGCTTCAGGTCGTCGCGAAATAGAACGGGATAATTGACACAATGCACTAAAAACGTTAAAAAAACAACTACAAAGCAATACTGTAGCAGCTGGAAGCAGTCGGAAACGAGCATCGCCAAAAACCCGCCTTTTAGATAATATCTATACATTCTAGTGAAGAAAGAATCCAAATCTTCAATGTGAGTCCACCCTCCCCTGTTGTTCTCGGGCACCACGTGAATGATCACCCCCGTCGCGTCTTCCTGCTCGGCATCTTGAAAATTAGCCGAAGTTGTTACATCTTCGTCCGAATCGTTGTTCGCTCCACCCAACGGTGGTAAAAATTCGTTATTTAAGGCGTTGTAACTCACTTCCCGAGGTTTGTACTTGGCCATTTTTAAATAAAAGATCCTCTATCAACTGAGTTCGTGTTTCAAAAAGGTTGGTACGTTGAGCATTTCATAATAGAATTTAAAGTCAACTACACTTAATATTATTAAATAAAACGAATAACCGAAACGTAATGGCACTTTTCACATTTTACAATTTTTAGTCAGCGCCTTTCTCCGTCTCAGATGTTTGACAGCGCTTGACAATGCAAAATCGCTTGTTTTTCTCTGAAGTTCCTGCGTTTAATTCTTCCCGTTTATTCGGCGACGAATGCTGTTTGTTTACTAGTTTGTCGAAATCTAGACAAGATTATAGAAAAAAGGTAAACCGGGGTATATTGATCCTTATTAATTAATGTGAAATTGAAGACTGTGTATGACAATCTTTTACTTGACTTTTTTTGTTTTTATTTCTGTATTTGGAACTTCTAATAGGATTCCTTTAAAATCGTTTGGGCGTGTGCATCATCAGCATCATTGGGGAGAATTAAATAAAAAAATCTGTGGAAAGAAGTGATAAATCAGGCAATAAAGGTCTCAGCCGTTGGCATGCTCAATAAAGCAGTGAGCGAATTACGTACGAAGAGAATTTTTGAAAATATTTCAATAAAAATTGTTATAAAATAAACAACTCATGAAGTTGTCAAACCATTCAGCCAATGGACTCTGATAATAATCTGAGGATTTACTGTAAAAAAGATTTTTTTTAAATGCATAATTGTTCAGTTAATATCAAAACCACCCAATTGAAATAAGGTCTTTCTTCTTCGGGACATAAAAATTTGGATTTTGTTGTTTAAGGAAGGTTTGGGGTCATTGGAATGGAAAAGCGATTTATTGTTAGTTTTAATTTTTTCCAGGAGATATGCCCCGGGAGCAAGTAAAAATGTACAAGTAAATGATGAACAAAAAAATATTATTTAATGCGGCGCAGGTCTACCTGACGTTACGGCAGAGGCCCGACCGACCGCTGAAGCGCCGCCATATCCCCAGCTCGACCCCTTTGTTTATTTATGTCACGGAGATTTTTCCTGTATAAACAAATCTCTACAGTTGAAAAAAGAAAATTGTTATAGGTATGTTAAATTATTTATTTATTTATGTTTAAAGGTTATTTTTAAAATGTGCTTTTTTTTCTTGAGTTGTATTATTCATTTTTGCATCAAAATTAATACAATGCATTTTATTGTATTTATTTTGATGCGTAAATTGATTGTATTCTACAATTTTGTGTAGGGTTGATGGGCCGGTTGCGGCCACAACCCCGGTTTTGGCCACTTGTACATTCAAAGGTGTATAAATAAGGCAATGATAATATATTTGTTTTTTTATTTATGTCGATCAATTCTTTAAACTGTGTTTTGTTTTGATAAATAATAGCTGTACCGCCATTTTCTTTCTTTGAGAATCGGTTGAACTTCTTAATGACATTCGTTAAAAATGATTAAATTCTTAGCAAAAATGATAAGGGGCCGTGAATGAGTATTGTGAAAATAACTTTTTAATCACTTATGTTTGAGTTCGTGAATCAATTTAGCTTATTGAATGAAAGTCCTAGGAACATTTTTTGAAGGTTATTTCGTAATTTAGATTATTTCTTAGAAGATAAATGTCACATGGCTACAACTGGCACAGCAAACTTACTTGTGTTCTAGTTTTGGCCATGGACATGGCCACAACTGGCTCACATAGTGCGTTAGTTTTGGCCACCTTTTATGAAAAAATAATTAATTAGGTATTCACGATATCCCAATTATAATAATTTCGTTTTCTAACTGTTCGTTTATCCGTCCGTCCGCGTAAATTCATCCGTAACTTTTTTGTAGTAAAATTTTTTTTCGAACATTTTTATTTTTGAACCAAACCGAACTGACACGTAAAAGTACCATCATTTTTGATGGGTTACGATTATAAAAACCATGGCCATAAAAAGAAGTCAACTTTCCTGGAGTACCTACCTGGAAAGTAAGTTTCAACCAGATCTACTAAAGTATTTCTAAGATTTTTATCAAAAACAAAAGAAAAGTTGTATCTATTAAATTATTAGTGCTATATACAGTATGGATAGCTTTTAAAGATTATAATTCAGTTCAGCAGTTAGGAAGAGTACAATCATCGAATGAGTCGAATTCTTCTAATACACTTGATTAAATTGATTTAAATTCAACTACAACAGTGGATCCAATAAGTAATGTTCTGCACAAAGTACCAGTTCAAGAAGACCCATTCCAAAAATAAATTCATTTGCAGCTTCAACAAATGATGTTCAGAATGAATTGTCCACTCAAGCAAAATCATCTGACAATTTATGCCTCGTAACTATATTTCTGTTGGCTCTACTTCACAAATTATTATTATTACAACCGCCAAGGCCATATATTTCGTTAATAAAAGTGTAGTCTGGCCAAAGAAAAAAGTAGTTAATACTATGCGTAAAAGAGAGTATATTTCTTCTGGCAAGTTCTATAATGTCAGTTAAAGAAGCAGAAATGGAAGACAAGGAAGAGAAAAACAATTAAGAAAATATAGAATGAAGAAAAAAGCTGGCAGTTTGAACAAAAGAAAAAAACACTTCTGGTTCTTGTCTTCGGCCAAAAAGATCGTAAAAACACGGCGTAATATCCCAGAAGATACAAACCAAAATATTCTGAGCAGCCGTGAAAACCTAAGAACATTTTAAAAAAAACTCAACAAATAAGGAACAGTTGTGGATTTATCAAATCAAGATCTTCAGAAAATGAAGAATTAGAAAGAAGTTCAAAGAGACTACGCATTAGTAAAATTCAAAAGTAGTAAAAATATTGTACTCTGTTGCGTCGGAAGACAATTATAATGGTTGTGAAATAACTTATCTCAGAAAAGGAATGAAGAGTACCTAATACATTTGTTATGCCACAAATACCTAATCTGGCATCTGTTGGAGAAAATAGTATTAAAATGACAATGTCATTACCCGCTTCCATAAATTTCTTTACAAAAATGTTCTCGCGGCCATTCAGAATCTTCTGCGTGTAGTTTTTTGAGATATTCTGCCATGTATATCTGACCTCTCTGGTCGACGCTTCGGATCTCATTGCAGGGTCCATCGTCAGCCCTGACGATGGACCCTGCAATGAGATCTGTAATGTCGACCAGAGAGGTCAGATACACACGGCAGAAAACTACAAGCAGATAATTCTTTCTTATCTCTTCAAATTGATCTGTCCGGGTATTATGTGGCATTAAAAGTTACCTCATTCTTTATCTATAGGCACGACAAGTCATAATTATAATAAAATTCATAATTTTCCTATAGTTACTTACCAATCTTGTTTTATTTTTATTCTAAATATTAAGAAACTTTATAAAAACTAAAGTGGCCAGAACTGGCACAATGGCATGGCCAAAACTAGATAAAAAAGTGGCCAGAACTGGACATTTGGACACATTTCACGTTTATGTTTCTATTTTAAATTATATTTTTAAAAAAATCTACATTTTGTATGTATGTATGTATAGAGTAATGAATGTGCTATATGGGGATATTTAAAAAAATCGTTTCTGACTATTTTTGAGTTCGTAGGGATGCACAGTTGGCAAAAAATATCTTAAAGTGGCCAAAGCTGGTCCCTCAACCCTATATCAAAATAAAGTACTTATTGAGTAAAAGTATCGAGTACAAAATTATCGGAAAAGGGTAAACTTTACATTTTTTAATAGGAAAATCTTAACTTTGGTTTAGAAAATACGTTTAGAAAAAAATATTTTTAAATATCTAAATTAACATTAAAAAACGGTTTAAAAAAATCGCCATTTTAAACTCCCGCCAAAACGCTTATTTTCACAAGTGACATTGTGCCATCATTATGCATTAATTTTTATGTCAACCTGACATTAATTTAACACGTTCGCGTATTTAGACGTTCATTCGTTTTTTTACAAAACAAGCCGGATTTTTATAAAGTGCGTCCATAATATCTGAGAAAAAGTTTTGTAGATATTGTATGACACCCAAATGTAGAAATTCATTCTTGAAAACTCCCGATAATATTAGAGAAAAATGAAGCCAACATTAAGGCATCAATTTTCGATAAGTTATCGGATTTTCCCTGTGAAAATTCGTCCTCCATTTTTTTAAATGTGTTTAATTTTTTTAAAACACCGCGAAATCTATATAATCACGAAGCAAACACGAGTAAAAACAAAGTGAAGACGAACAGTGACGAACAGAAAATAAACAAATTACATTGACAAACGCAATAGATCACATATGGTTTATCTATAATTCTTGCTAAACAACGTCACGACTGGTCACGACCAATCATATCGCGTTTTAATGGAATCGTATTAAAAAATATATATATATGAAATTATGAATGAAAACATTATTTCACACCATCCATGTTGAGTTACAAAATAAACTTCATTTTTCTGAATCTATTTCATATATTTTCATAGATATATCTGTAAAATGTGAAATTACTCTATTGATTAAAATGAATTCGATAAAAATAATATCGATACGTTTTCAATGTCCTTACCCGTTCATCACTATTATCTTCTTTATTCTGTGATTACTATTGTTTATAGTCCGTCCAACTTATCTGGAGAATAAAGGAGGGCGTCCCAATCGTTGTGGTACTGCCCATAGTCTAAAAATTATCTCATTTGTAGGGAATTTTATGCAAATTCGTTTTCACTTAAACAAGTTATTAAGCAGTATACGACACGATAAAAAACAAAAAATGTAAACTAACGTACAAATAAATTTATCAAAATATAAATTCGTAAAATACACAATGTCACAAAATGGCGTTTTTTCAAAATCAAAGAAAAATACAATTTTCAGGAAAAAAAACAAACAATAATAATTCTTTTAGGCCGGCGCCACATTACGCAGATCTTCCGCCGCGTTTTTTTCGTTGCGGTAAAGCAAATAGATCGACCGATCATTCGCGTAGTGTGATTAATAAGCGCATATTGTATGGAAAGAAATGTAGCGATGTTCCACGACAGAATAGACGCGGCGGAAGATCCGCGCAGTGTGGCGCTGGTTTTATTCTGTGTCTCATACCTAATGATCATGACCACCATGTTTAACTCAGTAACACCTAAGGATATTAATCGGTTTAGGGCCGCTGTATCAACTTGGTTTATAGTAATCTTTCGTTCAAAGCATAGATATTTTTCATTTTCCACCGATCAAACAACTCGCTCTCGTAAAAATCTATGCTTTAAATGAACTATTGCTATAAAGTAAGTTGATGCAACCAGTCTTTAATGTGCATAAATAAAAAAGTTTATTTTTGAAAAAAGATGTTTATACAAATGAACTCGTTAATGAATTATGTAATAAAAAGTATAAATAATAAAAATTCTATGTAAAAAATTATCGAATAAAATATGTTCTAAAACTTTTCTCATCTTACGGCTTCTAATTCAATTTTTCCACTTATCCTTGTTCTTTTTTTTCCGGGTGTAGATATTTTAATGCCCATTTCCACGGCCACTTTACCTTCTTTAACTATTTTGTAAATTGCCGATTCAGAAATACCTGAAGAAATTGTATAATAGTAAAATAAAAAACTAAGTATGGGAAAATCATTATAACTGCATGGCAGCACTAACCTGAAGTGGCGGCAATAAGTCTATGAACAAAATCAAACGGTATAATTGGGGCTTTTAGACGTTGTTCCTCTTCAAAAAACGTTTGCATTTTCAAGATTATTTCCCGAACACCGCTTTTAATGGTTTTTGGCATGGTGACAATCTAAAATTTTCTTAAAAAACTAACGAAACAGTCGTGAACCCCTCTGTAAACAAAGTCTGTCAAACGTCTGTCAGCTGTAGATAATCCAATATGGCGTCGTTAGTTCCAAATTTGGCCATTCTTCAGATAAGTTAGACGGACTATACGCGTCGTGCTCATAGAAACATGTCTCTTTTCAGTCAGTCTTTTCTATGCATTCCGTGCTTTGCTGTCATGATTATTGTTTTGGTTTTCATTTTTGAATATTTTGTTTAATTATTGTCACAGTTAATGGTTGCCACGATTAGTAAATCTGCAGTTTCTGTTATAGGCAAATAATTACGATGAATAAAATTCTCAAATATATAATGGTAAGTTTTCAATAATTTTATTGATTTTCGATGTTTTTTTACCTGACGACATAGAACCGCTAATTTTAAAATAATTCTGTTATACACGCACAATATTATTAATTTATTTTGCTATTTTGTGGAGTACTCATCCCGAAATATCAAAAACTATTAAATATATTTTGCGAATTAGACTGACCACACTGTATACTTATGTATTAAATTATTTTTATTAATATTAATATTGAGACGTAATGGTAAGTGGCTTAACTGAAAATTGTTTCCAATGCACAATAAAAAAAAGCATTCCTAATGCCAAATGAGAGAACTCCCTTTACACGTACCGTATATAAGAATTTTAAGTAGGTACTGCAGGGTTTTATCCATTAAATGATATGAGCAAACTTGGCTTCAGTCTCCTATAATGTGTAAATTTTAATATATTGGCACTGACAAAAATAGCACCACCAAATGTATTGTAAGGCATTGAATTTTAGGCCCCTATTTATGTGGGTCCCAATTAGGGATTATGATGCTGGGATCCGGAACATAGTAGGTAGTACTATTTTTACTTCCTTTCTTTTAACTCGTGGCGTCTGCTTGCTTGCTTAATGAAAAAACTTTGGATCGATTTTTAACCTTTTTCCCATGAACCAATCGAGCTGAAACTTTGCAAGTAGACTCATGGCGACAATCAAGAAGATCTATCAAATTTTCGTTATAAAAATAATAATTATAGCATAATTTTGGATTTTTAAAATTTTTAATGATTTTTCATACAATTCAGTAAGTTGTATGGAGATTCCGACGCATATGGTAGACGAAACCCGAAAATGATAAAGGGAGTATTGTAAAAACTTGTTTTTCATGGGTTACTTTTTTACTCCCTTTCTTTTAACTCGTAGCGACTTGTATGTCAGGACAGAAGAGTGGCGCTCTATCCTCTCTGCCTACCCCCATGGGGAAACGGTGTATAAATAAGTAACAAGTGTAAAAAAATTTATCCAAATAATTTGTACAAAGTGCAAAGAAAATTTTGTATTCAAAACTGAATGAAGAAGACTCCTCCGATGTTTTTGCTACTAGTTATGAGACACCCTGTATAGTTGAAAATCTTGATATTATTTTAAATTTTTTATTTAATTTCCTGACTCGAATATTATAATTTAATTTATTTGTAGTGTAAAAACACTACCCCCCATTTAAACCCGTATTAAATATTTGTGTATTTTTTCTCATATTCTTCCTCTGGCTAAAATGATTATTAACTTAGCTAGTTATATTCCTCAACAAATTAATAATCACAGATTAATCAAATATTATTTTGATAAAGCCAGCATGCAAATGTTACTGTTTAGTACATTTTAATTACATGAGGTTTCCTAATCAATTATAGCCAACCTTTTTTTTTAAATAGACACGTGAACACAGAGTATGTGTCACATCAGTATTCTTACTATTTTTAAACTAAGCTAAAAGCTCATATGTACTATGAAAATATAACTAACTTGCTGATGTTCTGGAATTGGACTCAATCCACCGACCACCAGATCACTAGGCGAGTGACATGACCACTACACCAACGAGCTACTACTACTACTACACTTGAAAACGTCTTTTAAATTGAATATTGCTGCTAATACTAGCTGATGTAGGCTGATGAAGTATGATATAGCTTCAAATATTAAAAGATATCCTTGTGCTTAGGTTAGGTTAGAAATTTTAATAGTAAATATGAAATATATAAAGTTATTTTATATTGACTATATGATGATCAATTGCGTAATATACCTCGTCAACATTAAATGTGTATCAATAAATAATTTATATGTCAGCAATTGGAAGGTAATTTGTCAAAATAAAATGATTAATTTGTCTACTTATATTTTCAGATTATCTTCATACCGGCAAAATATGTGATATCTCTATCAGAGAGTCTGGCCATAATAATCACTGCGGAGCCCGTAGAATAAAACACTTACAAGAGAACCAGATGGGTATCTTTGTACTAACGAGAGGAGCAGCCATGGAACGTATTTGGCCAATCGGCAGACCAGAATCTGAATTAATTATTAAAAAACCTTCTCAAAAGATCGAGATGCAATTTAGCAATGTAAAAAGGTGCAGTGCTTTGATACAGTTGAAATCAAAGGATGATCTGCTGGCGAATCTCTCCAATTGTAATAAACCTTTCTCTTGCAAAGAATGTGGAAAATCATTCAAATTTTCGTACGATTTGAAGCGGCACAGCTGGAGTCACACTGGGAACAAACCGTATTCGTGCGATGAATGTAATCAGTCCTTTGCATACTCCAGTCATCTCAAGACTCACAAACTCATCCACACTGGCGAAAAACCGTTTGCTTGCGAAGAGTGCGGCCAGCTTTTTGCAAAAGCGTACCGCTTGAAATATCACAAACGCACCCACACCGGTGAGCGACCATACTCTTGCGATGAATGCGGCCAACTCTTCACGCAAACAAGCCATCTGAAATCGCACAAGCTCACGCACACTGGAGAAAAACCATATTTTTGCGAAGAGTGTGGACAGACATTTTCTTACTCTAGCCATCTTAAATCTCACAAGCAGACGCACACAGGCATCAAGCCGTATTCTTGCGGTCACTGCGGACAGGCGTTTGCGAGGTCGTATCACTTGAAGCTCCACGAACGTACGCACACAGGTAAAAAACCATTCTCTTGTGACAATTGTAGCCGGACGTTCACGCAAATTAGCAATTTGAAGTCTCATCAGCGGATACACACGGGTGAAACACCGTTCGGATGCCAGGACTGCGGGAGATCATTCGCCCATGCAGATAGTTTAAGAGTTCACAGACGAATCCACAACCCTGATGCAAATTCAGAAAATGAAGATGAATTGTCAGTAAAGACAGCAAAATAAATGTATACCTATCTATATAAATATGTGTTTTTTTTGTCAAAGATTTCAAAAATTAATTTTAGTTGACAAAAAATATATATCAATAACAGAATTGACTATTTTTTAAACTTCTCTGAAGAATAAAAATGTGTTTATTTCTTTATAAAAATGGAAACATTTCATAAATTCTTTATTTCCATTTTAATTATGTAAGTATAAGTATATTTCTAAATAGTCATTTTGAGTGGAAATAATTTTTTTTTTATTTTGTTTTTTTTTTTAACATTTAATAATTTAATATTTTTTTCTGTGATGTGAATAATTTACTCTGTGATGTGAAGTAAAATTTATTTTATTATGATTTAATAATATCTATTATGAACCAGATATTACTAATTATATACCGTGTATAGAAGTATATTTTGCAAATTAAATATTTTATTTATTTATGAGATACATAATACGTGGAGTATAAAGGCAAAGGCAGCTATATCCAAAAAATTAAAAAAACCTCGAATGCATTCACCGAGGATTACGAATTTAAAGTTTACTGAATTATAGATGTTATTTATCTGTCTCTTCTAAAATCATGTTTCCTATAAATTTATAGGTTATTTTTCCTATAAAATCTCGAATTCAGTACATTATAAATTAGTAATCCCCGATGAGTGCATTCAAATTTTTTTGGACATTGCTGCCTTTGTTTTTATACCCCACATGTAAGGTGTTTTAAGATAATTGGAAGATTCAGTATTTTACATACGAAAGCATTCAGCTTTTGCATATTTCTATTCAGTAAGTTTAGGGTCAAACTCATTGTAAATATAAGGCATTAAATATAGTTAGTGCTTTCTTGTCAAATTTTTACACATAAGATTAATAATTGATTTGATCAGGAGTAAATGTAAAAACAGGGTGTTTGGTTAGTTGGAAATGCAAAACGCATGGTTTTATTAATTTTTACTACTGATCACACAACCGGCCCTAAGTGATTATTATATAATTTACATTTATTTGCCATATAAAGCCAAATCAATTATGTCCACCACAATGCAAAATTTTAATCATCACAATTTTTTTTTTTGGAATATGGAGTTGTTAGAATTAAAATATATATTTTTAAATCTGGACAACTTACACTAGGCAATACAGAATAATTTTATTGTTTATCGCATAATGATCTCTTCTCTCCATCCCTCCTTTGGGACATTCCAGCCACTCTCGATAGTTTTTGGTTATGAATCTATTTGAAATATTGTGTCTTTGACTGTGTTTAAAACACTTAACAATATTATGCATGCACACTTTTTTTTTACATTGTTTTCTACTGATTCAGTAATTGCTCAAGATTAGATTCAACTTTATGTAAAGATCACTGCTAAATGAAATTTTTGCATAAATTTTTATTAGAATATTATGTTAAATCATTAATTAGTAAAACATGCCATCAAATATAGTCAGCGAGATGAGTCACCAGTCAGCATAAATCTGACAAACTATTAAAATAAATAAATTAAGTAAATGGTTAATTTTTAATTATTGTAGTTATGTACAACATGCTTATAAATAAAATATATGTAAATATATAATTGTATATTAGACTTCCATACACATCTCTCATGTAAATAGCTTAGTCTCTGTGAGACTTCTATAATTTATCTTAATTAAAATTGTGATCCCGCATTGTACAAATTCAGTGATTGTGTTCTCAGAACATACATATAAAAATATTGTTAAAATATATGTGTATACATTTTTGAAACTGTCTCAATTATATTTACAAATATACCTAATATGCAATGTGATTTTGTGTTTTGGTTTTGAGTTTTAACATATTTTTTTTAATGTTTGCTTTGTGAGGATTAAGATAACTTATCATGCAAAAATATAATATGTATCGGGAAATGTACTCTCTGATGCTGTTTATGCAAAGTACCTACTCGTATATGATGTTTGATTTAAATAAATAAACAATTATTACTTATACCAAACAATTTCACATAAATTGGCAATTGTATTTATCATGCGAGCATACACGTCATCACAATGTTATCTCAAGCTGAAAAGTTATAAAATGATGACTCCAGATTAGCTTACGATAATAAAATTATAATTATATGTGAAAACCTCTACTATGAATGATAATTATGTCTTTACATCAAATTCATGTGTATTTTGTAAGAGTAAGTTATATAAAAAATCTTTATTTATACCGTGTACATATATATTATAGGTTTTTAAACATCCTTCTGAAAGTTCCAATCACAAGGAATATAAAAAAAATACAATTTTTATTTGCATTAAATAATTGTAATCACAAATCGATTCAAAAAATTATTATGACTAATAAGAAATATTTATTCCTACACAAATAATTGTTTGATTCTTGTATTTTTCCTATTAGGTTTTAACTCAATTTGCTCCAGTGGTGAAAACACATTTATACCCAAACATGAATAACATTTGTGTTTTTTTTTTTTTAATTAGGTTTTCTATTATTTGGGAAATCTGGTAGATAGATGTGAAAACTTTCCTACAGCTGGGGTTTTATCTTGGAATCGGGTAATTTAGGTTTTTACTAAAAATAATACTGGTGATGTCTATTAGCGATGGGTCGTTGACGAAACGAGACCATCCATGTCCGTCCATCGACGAGTCAATCAACTAGTTGAATTTGTCAACTTCATTATGCGGACGTTCTACGGGACGATATGTCAATGGCTCGACCGTTGGATGTTTTTATTACATTACTTTTTAAAATTTAAAGAAGTTCGAAGAAATATAGTGTCGGGGAAAGTAAAATCGCTAAAATTAAATTTTACCATCCCTTTTCAGGTAGATTTAAGAAGTCGAGATCGATCGAATAAAGTATTGATCTTAGAAAAATATCTAGCCGGCCTTTTCGACTGTTAATTAATAAATAATAGTTTCATCGTATAAAAAATGCTGACGTAAATAAAAATATCAAAGTTGGTTAACCCATAGATAACCTAGAAATTTTGCAGCCCTTTCAAAAATAATCTTGAGTAGATAAAGGCTGATATTTTTTTCAAACGAGTGGAGTGGTTTCAAGTAAATTCCTAATTCTATGAGATAAATTTAAATTATCCAAAGGCGTACTTTTTCCAATGATGTATCTATACAAAAGAAAATAAAGTGTAAAATAATTAAAAAGGATTGTTTTATTTTATACTGCGGAAAATTGGGAATTCACCGAAACGTCGCACAATGTAACTAAAAAATACTAGCTTATTAAGCCTATCTCACCCTACGCGCACATTCAAATTTCAAGTCTCTGTCATAGTATCGTGTACACAGATCTGCACTCTATGGTGGTGTACTTTAGAGTTAAAATGAAGTTACCCATTGAGCCGTTTACAAGTCGACAGCGAGAGATGAGAGAGAAATTAATGGAGACGTTTTGTCTTGCTCTCACTCGTTGCTTTGGACTATGTTGAATTACGAACGAAGGATTCTTTGTTTAGTCGTCTACGTCTACGAATTCAACTAGTCCATGCGATAAATGTAAAACCGTCGACGCGTCGATGAAACGTCAATGATTGATTTCAACTAGTCTGTCCATTCAACGCCCATCGCTAGTGTCTATAGAGCCATACGAGGCGTGTGACCAAACCGGCCAACTAAATAAACAAAAATGTATAAATCTCAAGTACAAATTTTGCAACAGCCTAGTGGAATGTGTTCCGCGTGTCTATGATGATGATTGTCAACCCTTTTCCCCAGGTCCAATCACTTTCCGAAAGTATCAGTAAAGGTTATCAAATCTATCTACGTATTTTATTTATCGAGATGGCTGCCCAGATCAATTATACTGATTTAATTAAAAAATTATCCAGTTTATAAAAGTGCCCATTTAACAATCATAAATAATTTATTTCTTTACTAAAATACTTGTTAAATAAAGTTGTTTTTTTTTGTCAATCAAAATATTACTAAGCCATAATCATTGCAAGGGCACAATTCGGAGATCGTGTATCACAAAAAATTTAGGGCTGTAGGCTGTAGCCCTGTATCATGTATAATGTATCAAAGATGATACAATTGATGTATCAAAGATGATACAATTGATGTATCAAAGATATTAAATTTATTCACTTAACAATTTGTTCATCACACAAATCATAACTAAGTGAACCTATTTGTACACAAAATGGAGCTGAACAGAAATGTTGAGATTTAATATTTTTTAACATTCTACTTGTATAAATTATGGAATACAAATCGCAAGAAGAATTCTCGAGAAACGAAACGATACCATATTACGAATTATATGGAAAAATCATCATTTGTGGGGTATAAGAGCAAAAGCAGCAGTATCCAAAAAAATAAAAAATGTATTGTATGCCGTCACCGAGGATAACTAATTTAGAATCTACTGAATTCTAGATTTTATGTATCTATCCCTAACAAAATCATGTTTCCTGTAAATTTATAAGCTATGTTTCCTATATAATCCAGAATAATATTATTGCTGCCTTTGCTTTTAAACCTACATTTTATATCGTATTAAATAATTAGTTAAAAAAATCGTTTTCTTAGCTTAGTTTGAAAACATTAATGCTACTTACATCCATTCCATTTGTGCGTCTCTATTTTTAACCAATAAAACAAAAAAATGCTAGGATTACTACTAGCCCCGTTTTACGCGGGTAAGCTATAAAATCGTTTTACGTTCCTACCTAACAGCGTGAATGAATGTTCTAGAAATTGCAGAAGTTGCATCTTCGATGTTCGCCTCTTCGTTTGACATTTCCATTCGCGCTTTATAATTTGACATAACACGTTTTATATCTTTGGTTTTATATTCATATTCATACATTCATAGTTAAAATCGCGGAGTTGCTTCGAAGTTGCCGGTTACTACGTATTATTAGTTTTTCATCTGAACCAAAATGACTTCTATTAAAATTGAAGAGGTATTTTTTACTTTCCCGATGATTTTTGATCAAATCGTCATGGAAAAGATGAAATACACGTCTAAAACGTTCATCTAAAATTGACATTATATTATGGTATTCATAAACGGACCGTTCTTTTGTTAATATTTTTTATTCTGTTTTCAGGTGAAGCAAGATATTGCGGAATTAGAACTTTTGCAAAAGCAGGCCACAAGGAAACGCATTGTTGATATATTGTCGCTCGAAGTCAGAAAATTGGGAACAGAATTGAGCAAATTACAAGAAGAGAAAACAAATGAGCCGAAGGCGACACAGTCCAATGGACAGAGTAGCAAACAATCAGAAAGCAAACACTACGAAGTAAAATTAAATGGATATGGTAAGCAATCGGATTCTTATTCCCACAAATACCACATGCTTAGTGTACTTCATCAGAATTACTATTATCTGACGGCTGCGGGAACCCACAGCATTGAGCTAGTTCATAACGTATTGGTGTGCCTGGCGTCGATTGAGTGTTCAGTTCAGTAACAGTCACTTGATAACGGTGGCATCTACGTGCATGGTTGCATTTTATATACAGTTGACTGTTGAATTTGACCTGAACTAATTAGAGGGTTGGAGGTTAAAAATAGTAAAAAGATACAAAGTAATCTTAAACATAGTGTATATTTTTGAAAATAACATATGCACTGTCAAATTTTTTAATGTATTTATTGTTTTTATTTTCATGAAAATTCAATTTTTCAATACAATTTTCATTTCTTCACTTTCAAGTTTTTCTTAGTTTTACATCATTTTTTGCGTTTGTTCCCTGGAGTAGTGTAAAACGGAGGCTTTACTGTAGCTAACATAGTTACAGTTTAACACTAAGATGATTTTTAAATAGATAAATGCATACCACATACAAGCAATTTATAAAAAGTGAATACATTAGTCCACTAGTGTCCAATATAGGCCCTCTAGTGCAACTATATAAGAGTTAAATTACTATTATCAAAGGAACAACCCTCCATTTAAATTCAGAAATGGCAAAACATGCTAATGGAGGTTGCCAGATTTTTTAATGTCAACTGTACGATATTACATTACACATTTTTTTCTCTTATATCTAGTAAAATATTTATTTAGAGCCTTATTCATAATTGAGATTGTTTTATTTTTCCAAATGGTTTTGATCTTGGGATGAATTAAAATCATTTCTACCAGGCAGCATATGTTCAACACATTCCACCTTGTCATATAAATTTCTTTGTATTGCTTCTTTGGCATGTACACCGTGTCTGCAATGGCGAGACCACTGGCATACGCTTCTAGAGCCGCAACACCGTCTTATAAAATTTTATTGCCATCAATTTCCCATATCCATATTTGCCTTATACAAATGTAGATGTATCTTATTGTTATTTTTTTCAATTCAATTCAATTCAATTTATTTAATAATATGTACAATACAAAGTGTTTAAGGCATACATATTAGGAAGTATATATCAAAATAAAAATATTTAATAAATTGAAAATAACATAAAATCTGGTCAAAGGTGTAGGAGAATTCCGCTTCGGAAAACCCCCTCAGACACATGGAATATATCAATACCCAAAGCGATTTTGTTCAGCATAGCTGTGGCTCTTCCAACAGGCATAACCATCGGCAGGTTGGTCCTGTATATTGGAATGTGAAACAATCTATGCTGACAATGTCTAATGTAATTATCAGGAACATACAAACCAATGCTCTGCATAATTTCAGGATTATTGATCATACCGCGCAACTATCGATAAAAATGTGTAATCAAATACACATTCCTTCTAGTCTCTAGACTATTGTAGCCAAGCATACCCTGAAGAAACTCGATTGTGTAAAACTAAGGATAATGCCCGTACTCTCTCATGTAGAGATATCTCAGAAACTTCTTTTGGCCTTTTGGGCACCATAAGAGAGTACTTGCCCTCATGTGGCCCCCAGATCATCGAGCCACTCTCGAGTCTACTCCGCACCAAGGAGTTGTAAAGAGTTCTCAGTAGGCGGGTATTCTCGACAACCCTGGCAGTATGCATATCTATTGGCATATAGATTCGACAGAATAAGACTTGTACTAAAAATACCTATGCCACATGAAAATTGTGTATGAACAATATCCTAATTATTGAAAATTCTTATTTTTTTAGGCTGGGACCAGTCTGACAAATATGTCAAAGTATTTGTTACGCTCAAAAATGCCCACACTGTCGCCAAGGAGAATGTGTTCTGTAACTTGACTGAAAAATCTATGGAACTTCATGTGAAGAATCTGGAAAACAAGGACTACAGTCTTGTGATCAATAAGCTTCTGGAACCAATCAACGTTGAGGCTTGTCACTGGAAACAGAAAACTGGTGAGCCATTCACATCCAGCACCGGTATACAGGTGTCCTATAGCTAGTAGCAAAAACTTCACAGGTGGATTCCTGCTTTGTCGAAAATGTTCAAGCTACCATGACCATGATAATATCAATAGTTATGGAGATACGCAATATCAAAGTTTGCATTTTTTCAATATTTCTGACTTATTTTTTTCAAGAAGCTTACAATCGCCGGCAAACTTCTTGAAATTTTTTGGGGTAGTGGGGGAATGCGCAGAAGACAAAATTTGGGTCTCGTTGGTGGAATGGTACATGTGCAAACTTCCCCCCACTACGCCGTAAAATTTTCTAGATGTTTACCGGCTACTGTACCTATCATTACAGTAACTTAAATTGTTTTTATTGTTTATCGTTTATTTTACATTTGTTTTAATACAAGTTACTAATAACTGCCACATTATGTAAAACCTGTTCTGTGGCAGTTATTCTCATTTGATAGTTATGTATTAGTAACAAATAACAATAGTTACGAAGTATAAATGTAAAAAAGAAAACAGAAAGAATTTAGTAATATAAACAATCAAAAGAATACATAAATCTAAAAGAAAAGAAAATATACATATAAAATTAAGATAAAAATTTAAGTATATACAAAAATAAATACAAAAAAAAAAATATGAATTATTCATTCGCTTTAATACAAATCAAATAAAATGATAAAAACCTTGCAAAGATTGAAAATAGAATTTTTTTAAAAGGTTTTTATCATTTTATTTGAGTTGTATTGAAGAAAAATAATTTTTCATAATCGGCATAAGTTACTCCAATGATAGTTCAACTTTTTGCAAAAAATAAATCAGAAATATTGAAAAAAATTCAAACTTTGATATTGCATATCTCCATAACGATTGATAATAGGTCACGGTTGCTTGAACATATTCGACTCATTATCAAGGTAGGAATCTGCCTATAAAATTTTTGCTACTATCTATCAGACACCTGTATATACCTGCGCCAGACAATTTTCCACCGCTGGTAGCGATGATATATGTCGGCATGACGCAATCCCTATTTATCTAATCACAGTAGACTACTGATTATCTAGGATGAATGGTGAAAAAAGAATCCCATATAATCGAATTCCCGGTTAATCAAAAAGCATTGAAAAATTGTCTTAACAATACGGAAAAGTTTATAAAATCATACATTTACTCTCTAGAAGTCGTGCAGATGTGTGTTTACGCACAAAAAAAATTTCCCCGGTATGTTGCACGGTTGCCAAATAACTCTTTTATGCATAATTATTATCTACTTGACAAGACAACAAAAAATAAAATGGAAACACTTAAAGAAAGTAAAGACGATTTTTCTACAGAAATCAACTCCCATTTCTCTTCATTATTACTATTGGGTTGCACACTATAATACACCACACATTGTAAAATATCTTCATCAGCCTGTAAATGGGTTAAGTCAGGGTTCGAGGATATATATCACGATATTTATGGCATGATTTTTATTTTTGATATGTATCTAAAATCATTAAAAAAAACTTTCTGTGGTCATTAATAGACGGCGCTAGTTGTATTTTAAAAAAATTCCACAGGTTTTTTTTAATATCTGCGATCGTTACCTACTAGGTGGTGCTGGTTGTATTTTAAAAAGTGTTATATTTATTTTTTGATATCTGCAGTCGCTACTAGATGGCGCTAGTTGTATTTTCATGTTTGTTATCTGCGGTCGTTACTAGATGGAGCTAATTGTATTTTAAAAAGTGCTACAGTTGTTTTTTTGTTTAATTTGTTTCATATAATCCGTCTTTTATTTCACACAAAGAAGTAAACAGCCATTAGAAAGAGCAACTTTTATAACTTATATATAATAATTGCATGTTTTTTCAGTATGCAATTCATTTATTTAATAAATAATAATTAATGTACAAAATAATAATTTCCTAATTATTTTGAGTTTGTATCAATTTACGTGTGCATAAAAGGAGAAAAAAAGGTTGGATGTATATCAAAAAAACCTGATTTTTTAGTATAAAAATCAGATTGTTTCGAACCCTGGGTTAAATACTAACTTCAAATTTTATTTTATTTTTTAGGGAAGTAAATAGTTGTGCAAAAAAAAGTGCAATCCTGCAACTGGCGGAATTTTTGCTGTGCGTTAAGTCACATACGCACGACTTTCAGACAGTAGGCGTGCATAGTGCTTGAATGATTAGAAAATTCAGAATACTTATTGCTACTTAAGCACCTTAATTGTTCTTTAACTCTAACATTAAAATCTCTACACTTTTTTCTTATGCAAAAATAATTACTAATCAATTTATAAACCTCCCCATTTTTTTTTTAAATATCATCCTTATCCTAATTTTTCTATATACTTTTAAATTAATTATCGGTATAGAAAGCTGGCTCAATAAAATTTAAGATTTTCTTACTATTGAATTTGAAATTTGATTATTTATAAATATGATTTTGCTCCAATGCCTTTGGTTATTTTTAAATGTAATCTCACCAAAATGAAAATTTATTTTAAGTAATAAGAGGAACCTTAATTTTTTAATTAATTTAAGATTTAAAAAAAAATCCCAAATTCTATTTAACCAGCTTTCTATACTAATATTTTTTTTTAATATGTATTAAATATGGATTAGGACGATAATTTAAAAAAATTGGAGGTTTATAAATTTAAAAAGATTTGTAATAATTTTCACATTTATACAGAAAAAACATGTAGATATATTGATGTTAGAGTTAAGGGTCACTTAAGGTGTTCACGTAGTAATAATTATTCCGAATTTTCTAGTCATCTTTTAGAAATAGACCATTCGATATTTATAAGGGTTTATAAATTTTACATACAAATAATACCGGATTAAAATTGGTTAAACTAGAAATTTTGGAAATAAGGAAAAGTGTTAAGGCAGTCGATACATTTTTCAAGCTGTCAAAGTGGCGATAAACGTCGGATAGATCATGCTACTTCAATACGAGATCGTGACATGAACAAACGTCATATCAGATAAACCTTGCAAGAGCGTATTTTTACGTGTCCTTGTGAGATAGAGAGTATGGAGTACCGACGTTTAAAATATATGGAAACGCAAGTCATGCTCGCGTACTATTATTAGAATTTTAAATGTTTTAAGTCTAGAATTTAAAAAAGCGTATTTATATTTCTCCAATAATTTATGAGTTGTTAAAAAAAGTAAACAACAATTTTTCTTATATCACTGTTTTTTAATTTAAAACTTTTGTCGAATAAGTGGATTTAGATATTATTTTGACTTCCGACTGAAATGTCAAAACACCTGTGAAATTAATTTAATTTAAATAATTTTTATCTAAAATAAACAAAAAACAACTACAATAATATGTATTGAATTAAAAATAAAATTAAAAACCATTTATCTATATTTTAAAAATTATCTCGTAAATTAATATCTTACTTGACTTTCAAATAACAATGACATCAACACGAATATAGTCAACATAGCACATAAGCGAAAGTGACGTACGTTTAATATTAGGTTATTAGTAGAAATGCAATTTAATACAAAACTAGTTACAAAAAACATTATTATCTGCGATGAATAGATTGCTGTCGAATATATAATATATTATTTTGAACTAAAGTCAAATTTGGCATAAAAACACGCTTTAAAGTGATTTTTTTTTATGAAAAAATGATTGGACTACGTGAGTGCGTCCGGCTCTCCCGACTGGCGCACGGATTGTGGTCTGCAAACTGCGTAATTTTTTGACACATTTCATACTATAGAATTTTTATTTTTAAATATTAATTAATGTGTTTTTTATAAAAAATTTAGTTTTTTAATAGTGAATGAAGACTCAAAGTGCGAATATAGATACAATATATTGTTTAAAAACATCTTTTTATATGAATAAACAACATTTGAAAATGACCAAAAATTGTAAATATTTAAGCATGTTTGAAAAATTATATTTTTTTTAATATTGAATATTTCTTAATTTCCTACGTACGGATTCTAGATAATTAAGTAAACTTTATACGTATGAAAAACATATTATGCTTACATACAAATTTTATATGAACCACACTTTGCCCGGGAACATTAAAAACGTTTTTTTTTGCTGCGGCCTGTGGATTAATGCCTATATTTTTCTTAATTATTGTAAATAATGTTCAGTTTATTACTTTTATATAAGAACAAAGGTCTATCTAAGTTATTGCCCTAAAAAAATTGCAATCTATCATATACATTCTGATATAGATAAATAATAAAAACCCACATTTTCGTAAAAAAAACGCTGAAATATGCATTTGCAATGAATGTACCGCCTTAATAGTAAATTAAATATTATAAAAAAATAAAAAATGTTATAAATAACTAGGTTCTTTTTGCAAATACATACATAGCTGTCTTTTAAATTTGTTTTCATATTAGTACTTAATTATTTATTCATCTCCCATATATTTATTTTTTATTTCGTTATTGTCTATACTTTAATTTTTAGCACACATTTGTATCCATTGGCCTCGAAACATGTTGGTATTATCAACAAATTAGTGGAGTAAACAAATGGTGTTAATCATATTAATAATGTCAGCACAAAATCATTTTGCATTTATCAAAGAAATTCTTTGATGCTTTCAGATTAACCATGAGTTTTTTTCACCATCCATGGTGTAATTACTTTATTGCTGTGGCTGAGATCTCAGTATATCCGTGTTTGTTAGGTTTGACTGGATAATAAAAAGTTGTGTAATAATAATATTGTATCTCTTGTGGATAGATATGGTAGTCGTATTCCTGGCCAAGTCTCGTCCAAACATCACTTGGTCCCATATGACAGAGCTGGAGAAGAGGTTTGATGAAAACAAAAGCAGCAAGTTCAAGACCGACGGCTTGGAAAAGAACAAGGATCCACAGGACTCTCTCATGGGGCTGATGAGGAACATGTGAGTAGCATCCTCGCTCATTTCTTGTGATGGGTAACACTATGAATGGTGTGTTTCATTACCAGCGACACGTATGTGCTCAATAATAGTTGACCAGGAGAACTTAAGGGAACCATTGAGGAATCGTTATCACCACTTTGGGGCATCAAAAATATATTTAAATTCAAAAAAATTTTTGGATTAACTATTGCACATATATAATTTGTTTTATTACCATTGTTTACGGTGTACATTTGTTAATATTTTTCATGAACAAATTATTTTGAAAATTTCAAAATGCTATCCCGCAATGGCCCTTTTCCGTAGCATGCATAGCTGATGGATAGTAGTCGTCTAATTTATAGTAATTATTAATATAAGTTGGCAAACGTGAAACAGCAGATACGGAGGATTGGTCTACATCAAAATGTTAATATTTGTTTACCAATTTATTTTTAGCTATAGTCTTTGTTCTAGTGTGGTGAAGAAACTTTTTTTTTATGTTTAAGGTATGAAACTGGAGACGATGATATGAAAAGGATGATCGCCAAGGCTTGGACCGAGGGACAGAACAAACGCGGAGGCTCCACAATGGACTTGTAAAATTTCCACTCTTGTTCAAAAAAATTCAATAAAAGGCTTTGTTTTCTACTGATTTTCGCTAATTTCATGAAAGTTCTTAAAAAAAATAACAAAAATGGACATATTTTCGTTTACGTTTATCTTTTGTAAACCAATATTTTTTACTGATTTTTAAGTGGTAAAATTCATAAGATTCCTGAGAATTAATTTTGAAACAACCTGAGTGATGATTACAATAGCTCTTGTTGCTGCTATTTTCAAGTTTATTACGATAATATAAGTACTAAATTAATGTATGTGATAGCAAACATATAAACGAAATATGTGTTTCAACTCTTAATAAATAAGTATACCAGTTGAGTGGCTTTTTATTTATCATTTTTTATAATACAGTAAAACCCCGTTAAAAATTCAAGGGACCCAAAAAATCATTTCGAATTATGCTCATTAGTGTCTGCATATCAGTATACTTTGTGGTGCTTAAATGAGACACAGGATGAGAACTTATTTATTTTGGTTCATTTTTATTGACAGATTTATTGACCCATGACAATCAAATAAAAAATATAAAACAGTAGACCTCAATTTATATAAATTGATGAGAAATTGTTCCTTTAGTGAAATTTTATATAATAAAATGTAGAAAAAAAACGAACTCAGTAAACGGAGACTTAGTTACAACGTTCTTAATCTAAACAAAGCTGAAAACCTGTTCATCCATAGTCATCAATAATATGGAAATGGATATTTAAAGGTGTTTGGTGGGGCCTGCTCACGTCTCACATAAAAATGATTGAAATACAATTCACCACCAAAGAGACATCTTTGGTAACAGGTTGAGTTTCTTGACCCAAATAAATCTGGGATACCCTTCTCAGAACTTCAAAATATGTAATATCCAATCATAACGATTTCTTTAACATTTTTTAGCCACTAATTCAAATTGTTTAAAACTTGATGAAAATAGGTAGAAAGAAACTTAAATCCATTCTTCATGAGATCAATGACTCCTTACAAGTAACAGGAACCTCACATATACATTTTCATATGTGACGAAGTTTCCTTTTGTATACATAATTAGTACTTTAAAAATCAAACAATAATTTTGACTTAAAATCACTTTCGGAATTCTGCAAAATGTCTGACTGATGTCTGCATAATGAGGAAACTGTATTGAAGATTGATTTTCTTCCTGAAGTTGTCCTATTGAAGTTCCACTGGTTTATCTGTTAGTTCCGTTCCAACTAGCTCCTGTATGATAAGCCGAGATCTCTTATTGGGCCCCACGTTATTAATGTTGTGTTTCTTGAGCATGTGATTCTTAAACTTGTCCCCACGGGAAAACTTTGCCGGACATTCGTTGCACGAATACGGCTTCTCGCCAGTGTGAATTCTGAAACATCATAAACAAGCAGTTCTACATAAGTTCTATTTTCAATTTTACAAGCGCCTTTCTTACTACCAAGTTTCACGATAACTTAAGAAGAACATAATATGAGGGGTATAAAAGCAAAGGTACCAATAAACCACTGAAGTGTTATATTGAATTTCTATAAGTATCATATACTCAATATATATATATATTTTCTATAGCTATATAAATTACTACTCGAGGAAATTTCTCTGGAATGTATGAAATCTCCATCTAATTGGAAATAAGTGTTTAAATACAATTGCCACCTAGTTTTCCTTTTATATACATATGTGTGTAAATAAATATTTATCTTTTAACACTTTAACAGCCGGCCGTTTCTTAGTGAGCCTTCTATGGTACGTCGGCGATTTTTTCCGATATTGTAAGATTTATAAAAAATATCTATATCTGTGATACATGCATAATTCTTTGTTTATTTATGCAATAATTCTATATATTTTGAGGATAAAAATAAAAGACATGTGTATATTTTTTTATTTATTTGATAATCAATCGTCAATGAGGCTAAAAAAACTCAAACATATGAATTATTAACAATTTTTATCAAAAAGATGTGTATCCTTATGTGTGTGATATATTTTGAAACAGGGATGATAAAACAATCGCCAATGAGGCTAAAAAAACTCAAACATATGAATTATTAACAATTTTTATCAAAAAGATGTGTATCCTTACGTGTCTGATATATTTTGAAACAGGGATGATAAAACAGGGATGACAAACACTTACGTGTGTGATATATTTTGAAACAGGATGATAAAACAGGGCTACACCACAGTCTGGGCAGAAAAAAATGGTTTCTTTGCGCCCACGTTTCCCAGTTCTTTTTTTATACTATCGGCACAAACTTTGCAAACTCTTGCTACCTTTTGTTTCTTTGCGGAGCTTGGTATCTTCTCCAGAAAGTGCCTTCCCACCAGCCTTATGCTCCTGCCAACAAAGTGTGGGTCCAGGGTGTGAGGGTCCAAGGTTATCAGCCGATGCAGTATTCACCAGGTCGTCACCACAATCCATCAGAAACTGCTAGAATCGTGGGCGGCGTCGCTGGGTACTGGACTTGTTGTAAATGATATAAGCATTTACCATAGCCGTATTGAAGAACATCTTCTTCCACCATTTCATGCTCTTCCGATTCAATGAATAGGTGGTTCCAATTTTATGGTGGTTGTAGTCAAGAATACAATCAGGCTTCTGCCTTTCGATTACACCAACACCTTTGATTTTGGATTCCACCTCTGACCAGCTAGCAGCGTGTTTTGTCATCAGCATGAGCACATCACGCATTTATCAAAGCGTCAACTATTTCTCCCGAATTGAGACGAGAACTTCGACGCGCCGATGCCATTTTGCACTAAAAATGCATTCAAGTTCTCTCGCATTAGGGGCTTGGGAGCACTGAGTATGCGCCGGGCTGCCGTGCTATATAATATTCTTCGCCCCGCCCATCCCTTCTGCCGCAAGTCCGTCAATGATGTATGTATGTGTAGCTAAAAAATTCCTATACGCAATGCATGTACGCAGATTACACATGGAGTCTGTAATTTTAAAACAAACAGTATGAAAGTCAGTAATGTCTTCAGTACATGATCAGCGTCCTGACAAAAAATGTACTGAGTCTGTGATTGGCTGTTAAAGTGTTAAATATGGAATTGTTACCAATTAGTGGACATTACTGCTTTTGCTATTTACATGACTGAATATTGCTGTCTTCGCTATATTTTAGACTAAAATCAACATCAACTGTCACTTCAGTATGAAGCGGCCATTTTGTCACATGACACATTCTTGGGGGTTGATTGGTTGAAGGGTACATTGCTGTCTTTGTTTTATATCCCTCACATATTAAGCACAAACCTCCCTAAAATTAAAATAGCAAGGCGAAGATGTAATTGAGTCCTTAGAATTAAGCATCATTTGAATTGGTACAATAACTACATACCTGATGTGTAGATTAAGTGAAGCCTTTCCCGCAAATGCAGACTGACATCCATCATGAGGACAGAGGAAGGGTTTTTCTCCCGTGTGCTTCCTGATGTGGCGTGCGAGCGCCACTCTTCCAGTAGTCCTGTAGTCGCAGAAGGTGCACTGATGTCTGTTTAGCATAACAATTCATTCAGTTAGATGTTTTAATATTTTATTTAAGAAATCCATGCTAACATTTGTTTGTGGTTAAGATAATGATAATATGTATTAATCAGTATTTAACAAAGAGGTGCTGTCTATATAAGATATACAATTTTGTGCTTAAAGTTTTTACATTTTCACATTGTTTACATTTTATTTTTATACTAGCTGTGCCCGCGCGGCTTCGCATGCGTAGATTTTTGTGCACTGTTTGGATCGTCATAGAACTTTTGCGAACCTTCTAAAACATTCTCCTTCCAGAACTTTCAAGAAATTTATCGAATGTACAGGAACCTTTTAGACACACCGACACACTAAGGAGATATGCGACATCAAAGTTTGCATTTTTTTTTTCAATATTTCTGACTTATTTTTTTTAAAACGTTGGACTATCATTACAGTAACTTACATCGAATATGAAAAATTCATTCCCTTTAATGCAAGTCAAACAAAAAAAATAAAAACCTTCGAATTCCAATTGGAATTTTTTCAGGGTTTTTATCATTTTATTTAACTTGTATTGAAACGAATGAATTTTTCGTAATCGATATGTGTTACTGTAATCATAGTCCAACATTTACAAAAAATAAGTCAGAAATATTGAAAAAAAATGCAAACTTTGATGTCGCATATCTCCATAACTATTGATAGTTCATGATAGCTTGAACATTTTCGACTCATAATCAAGGCAGGAATATAGTCCTGCAAGGTTATTAATGTTTTCCAAATAACCCTGTATAAATATTGATTTTATGAACGAATTGAGACGATTTGTCGAATTTGAAAAGGATTTATGTATAAATTCAAAACAAATTGCCCTTATAGTGTACATTCAAATGGACATGAAAAATCATAATTTCTGACGGCCCTGTACGTAAAATCTGATGGCCAACTGGCAAAACAGTAATTTTTCAATAAAAAATTATTTTAATTATTATTGTTGGGTTAAGTTTAGAAAGTTGAGAACATAATAAAAATAAATTCACTGTTCTTTAATATGTATGTGTTTTTTTTAACCACCTTTCCAAAATTAACTAAATGATTTGACTTTTTAGTAAAATGGCCGACTAAGCAATACTTATTCTGTTAACAATCATTGTACCTAAAATTATTAAATTCAAACCGCAAGAAGAAAAAACATAAAACACGAGAATCCTGAACATGCTATACTTCAGTTGCCGAAAAGAGAGATTTTCGTACATTGATCCTACGCTACATATCCTTGTCGCATGCGTACAATTATGTTGCTGTTTCGCACACTCGCTGTGCCTGTGCGAGCGTGACAGCAACATAATTGTACGCGTGCGACAAGGATATGTAGCATAGGGTCAATGTAAGAAAATCTCTCTTTTCGGATACCATAGTATAAAAATTTATTGTTTTACTAGCTGTAACCCGTCAAAAATGACGGTACTTTTACGTGTCGGTTCCTAAAGAATAAATATTTATTCATTTATTAAAAAAGAAAAAAGTTTTTATAGAAGAAGATACAGACACACAAACAGTGAAATTATTATTATTGGGATGGGATTTACTGAATAAAAATAACCTTTTAAAATCCCACTTGTGTACACCGTGCACCACCATATGCTGCTTCAGATTGACGTCGGATATGAACTTGGTACCGCACACCTCACAGAAGAACCTCTTGTCTCCGCGGTGGCGTGCCTCATGCTCCTTCAGGTAGGTGCTTGTTGTGAATCTCTTGAGACACAACTCACAACCATACGGCTTCACCTCCAAATGTGTCACCTGGTGACGTTTTAGGTACGTGAGGCAGCTAAAGGATTTGCCACATTTTGAACACACCTTGAAGAAGAAATTACATATTTTGTTATTTTTTTATTAATTTTGTTTGAAGTTGCCCTTATTTTTAGTGCTCACAGTCACTTGCACAAAAAGCGAGCAAATATCAAAAAGCAAAATGAAAAAAATATTTTGGTCCCTACGGTTCTACATTGAATGATTTACAGTTAAGTTAAATATTCTATAAATTTCATAAAAATCAGATGTGTATGTAGCAAATCCATTTATGATAGAGTAAAGAATGAAGATATTAGAAATGAATGTAAAGCTATTCTTAGCATCATTAATAGAATTAAAAAAGGGTCGCTCAGATGGTTTGGGCATGTTGAGCGAATGAATGAGGAAAGAATGGTAAGAAAGATATATGTATAATGCAAGTGTTGATGGCGCCAGAAAGAGAGGGCGACCGCAAAAGATGTGGTGTGACCAGATTAGCCAGATACTGGAAGATGGTCCCGTTAGAAGCCTCAACAACCGGTGAGCTTGCATGCGAAGATGTATGAAAGTGGATGAGGCGAGAGTTGTATGTCAGGATAGAAGAGTGTGGCGCTCTATCCTCTCTGCCTAACCCCACGGGGAAACGGCGCGATGGTAAGTAAGAGTAGCTTGCTGGTCTTGTGGTTAGGACTCTCGCCTCGTGATCCAAAGATCGCGGGTTCGAACCTCACTCCAGACCAGCAAGTTTAGCTTAGTTTGAAAATAGTAAGAATATTGAAATGACACATATTCTGTGTTCGCATCTCTATTTAAAAAAAAAAGAAAATATGTTCCATTAATTTATAATGGGACTATTTTTAACAAGTTACATTACATCATAGGCGAGTTATCGCTGTTCATGTAATGTAATTTTATAAAGAAGGGAAGTTATAATACAGGATACAATCGGGATAATATATTGAAGGTTTTATGCAATTAATGAATAGAAGCGAAAGTCGAATATTTATCGACATTTTTATATATAGGTAGGCCAAAAGTCATGAAGGGATTTTATTATTTTATAATTTTTTGAATTTATATTTCTTTAGGTGTGTTTAGAGTGAAATTTTAGGATGCAACTAAATGTGTGCACGTCGTGTAACAGAATATTTTCACAGCATGAAGTCACGACTCACCAATCAAAAGCTAAGAGGGCGGTTTTCTGAGTGATATTTAACCAATATCAATTTTTTAAATTACTACAGCGAGTATTCAGAAAATTGTGTACGCTCAGAGCGCTATTATTATTGTTTTTTTTCTATTTGTTAATGTGTTTTTCATAATATAATTGTGATCTTATTCATAATATGTTATTATGGTGATTGAATTACACACTTGATGTTTCATTTTCTCTTTTTTATATAAGCAAAATGCAATACAGCATGTGAGTACCGTATTTAATGTGTATTTTAGATTTAAAATATGTTTTATTTTAACTTAGCAACATACACACACAGTATGAGTTATTCATTACATATATATGTTACATAATAAGTTATTAATAACTCATAAGGTGTGTGTGTATAATAGTTAATATACAACATATTTTAAATTAATTAAATGTTACATAGAGAATGGTTATTGATAGAAATTCTAGTTTGTGATATATACTTAAGGTTGAAAATTTTTTATGCTAACAGGCCTCAAACACTTCAGCAGTTGTAGAATAACAAGAGCTCAATGGACCCTGAAATGCACGAACCTGAAGCTAAGAGAACTGTATGATTTTTCGTACATTATGAAACATTATTTCCTATACTTTTTCTTCTACTTGTGCCCTATCCGTTCAACATACATTGGCTATTATCCCTTTATTTACTGCGGCCCGGAATAGCTCACAGCGGACTGGCCAAACCACTGTCTTAGGTTTTTCAGCTGTGGTGTTCTCCTTCTTCTAGGGTCCCGACTTCCGGGAATCTTTCTCTGCGTAATGAGGAGCAAGATCTCATACTTTTCTGGATGTATAATATTACTGCATTTACATTTATACTAAAATGTAATACATTTAAAAATAAATAATTAAACATTATAACTCCTTCGTGACTTTTGGCTCATACTGTAGACATATTAAAACAAATAATAAGGATAAGGAAATTATAATTTACATTTTTGTTTAATTATAATTGTTTACTTGTTTTTCTTCGTCATGTGTTAATCGTTTGTGCATCCTCATATTGGAATTGGAAACAAATCTCTTCAGGCAGACGTCACACTGAAATGGCCGCTCTCCGGAGTGCGTCCGCATGTGGACCTGCAGCACCCACTTGCTCTGACACCGCAGTCCGCACGTTTCACACTTGTAGTCTGACAAACCAGTCTCTTTTTGCAAATGCTTCTTGTGCTTTTTTTGTTTTCTTCTTATTTTTCTGGAGTCATTTCCGGCAAAAATCTTATTGTTTACTTCCGATCCAATTTCAAACACGTCATTTGAAATAGTCTCAGATATAACATCTGGGCCATTTTGAACTGTATTCTTTTCGACACCTTCAAACTCCCGTTCGCACTCATTCGTTGTATTTTCATGGTTCGTTTGGATGTTTTGATCATTCTCAAGATTGTGGCGAAACTTTTTTATTCTGTTGCTCAACGCATTTTTTTTCTTGGTTTTGATTAACAACTTCAAAGGTTTGCAATCTTCGTCACTGACGCTGTCTGAATTAAAGGGACTAGATTTTTTGTCGTCGTCCGCCGATATTTCGGCATCGAATTCGACTTTAACTTGTTTTTCTAGAGATCTCTGGCAAATTTGTTTAAGAATTGTATCAGAATTTTCGCTCTTCCTTTTAAACTGCGCGGCGATATCTAGTTCGGAAAGGCATTTTTTGCATATGCTGTGGGGGAAATTATCGTCTTTTTCGATTATAACATTTGTGCAAAACATAACCTCTTCGTAAACACAGACCGAGCCCCGGCAATCAAATAGACAAATCAACTCTGCGTTGTGTTGTAAACATATCCGGCACGTGAAGTCATATGAATTATTTTGATTGAGTATGGCCTCCATTTACAAAACGAAAGAAAAGCGGTAACCAAATTTCCTGTATAAATATTGTTTTGACTGACAGGAAGATAAGAGATATAACACTGTCAAGAAACTGTCAAATTACGAAACTACACATCTACATCTGGAACATCATAGGTGGACGCTGTCGAAGTCATAGAAAAGTGATGGACGAAATAAAGGATCTAGATCAGTGATTCTTAACCAGGGCGCCAGCACCCTTTTGTGGGCGTTTTAGAGGTTTGGTGGGGCGTTTATTTAGCATTTAGAGGGTGCTGTATTTGCATTTTTATTAAAATAATATTATAATGCTGTATGTAATATTAATTTGATAAAAGCAATAAATAAATAACGTTTATAAAAAAATCATGTGTATTATTTATGTTTTTTATCTGTAGTAGGAAAATGTAAATTTTTAATTTCCTTTGAATAGGAGGGGGGAACGCTGTATAATTTTATATGGTAAAGGGGGCGATTCTTTCAATACCTTAAAGAAACAATCATCTAGATCTAGGACGAAAGGTGGATAAAGCCCATCGATTTTAGAAGTTATACTTCTTTTAGCGCATTTAGGGTAGAGGTGCGTCATTCACGAACGAACCGGCTCAGTAACCGGATCTTTTCGTTAAGCCGGATCTCTATCCGCTCAACGTTCAATCAGATCAATCAGCTCAGTCAGCTCAGTCAGATCAGTCAGATCAGTCAGATCAGTCAGATCAGTCAGATCAGTCAGATCAATCAGATCAATCAGCTCAATCAGCTCAACAGCTCAGTTTGAGTGGAAGAGTGGGTGGCGTTTAGCTCATCCGATCAACTTGAGAGAAAGATCGGCGAGCGCAGACATTCGAAAAAACCGTGGCGCGACATAGTGGAGACAAATCACCTATTAAATCTTATTTTTTGCACGTGTGTCAAGATATTAAGATGAGAGAAGTGAATACTTACATAGATTACTCATTAATACATACCAGAATACACTTCGCATAGTTACAGTTCATATTAAACGCTGAAGAGAAGATCGAATGGATAGCAAAGAATAGAAAATGATGAGTCGTCAAAATTACAAGAGTTAACCAAAAAAAAATAGCAGTTATGTTCAAATAATATTATTTTAAAATGTATTGCTTTCGGCTAGAAATTTTAAAATGTATTGCTTTCTGCTTTTTAAAAATTAAAATGTTTTCATAAAAGGGGTGTAGGTAAAAATACTCGTAGTATAAACACAACTCTAATTTATTGTTTATTTAACAATTCAAACCTGTGAAGCGCTCCGATACTTCAAATATCAAACAATCGGCATTACTAACATTTATGGTCTGTTATCGAAATTAATAACTCTTAAGAGAAATAAAAATAATAATATAGAGTCTGGAAGAAAGACTATTTTTAAAATGAAATGTGTGTTTGGGAGTACGATGTCTATAAACTATCATTATTATCAGTTTATTATATATTAATTAATATAAATTATTTTCAGTGCATATTTAAGCTTATTTATTTTCAGTGATTAAGGTGGCTCAATTAGCTCTGTAATTGATTAAAGGGTTAAACTTGAAAATGATAGAAAAACGCCTGGGACAAGACTTATTATGTTATCTATGGACAAGACGTCACAAATTGAATCTTTGAAAACGGGGTGTTCGGTTATAAAAAAGCCAATTTTAAAATATTAATTGTTATCAAAATATTTTATTCAATTTTGAAAGTTTTCAAATAGGTGTTGTGTCAATATAATTAATATAATATTTAAAATAATAATATTAAAAAAATATGAAATTATCCAACTCTTGAATTTTTCTTGTTTCTCAATTCACTCTCGTTTCTCAACTGGATTAAAGTCTAATTGAAAATTGTAACTATGCATAGACAAAATTCATGCATTGGAATCGTAGATTTAGCAATTAAATTAACATAAGTATTTGTTTAAATTAGAACCAAATTTAAAGTCCTATAAAAAGCACTGCCTCTACAAAAATAATTTATTATGTTCTTTACCTAGTTAATATAATCCTCCAAGATGTTTTTATTTTAATGTATATAATTATTTTTGAAAAATGTAGATGTTTATTTTTTTATTGTATAATATAGATGTTCACATTTTATTCCATGTTTATTTTTAAATGTTGTTTATTTAGGCCAGAAATGTTTGTACTTATACATATATAAATATCCGCACGCGTCCAGCGGACAAGACATCTGCCAGCCGGTTCAGTGAACCGGTTCAATTCGAACAATTGAGCAGACGAGCCGGATCGCCCACCACTAATTTAGGGTAAATATTTTTAACGGAAGTTGCGCACGCAGCATGTAGCGGAAATGCGTTATCGGAAATAACGATGCCATATTGAAGTCTTGTCTGCTGTCAGATTCTGTTTACATGTGAATTCACGAATGTTTCGATTGATTTTTAAGAAAGTTTTTGCTTATCACCATGCCAAAAACGATTAAAAGTGATATACGAAAAATTATTTATTGCGCACGTTGAGTGCACGCACGATTTTTTTTCCGCCAAAACGCTTCAATTTGAATGAAATCGCGAAATGAACCTTAAGCCAGCGTCACACTGCGCGGATCTTTCTTTCTATGCGGCGTTTCTTTTCTTTCCATATAATACGCGCTTATCAAACACATTGCACGGACGATCAGTCGATCCATTTGCTTTGCCGATTTGACGTGACGGAAGATACGCGTCGGAAGATCCGCGCAATGTGCCACCGACCTTAAGGCCAGAGGCATCAATGAGGCAGAGGAATGAGAGGTGCCGGCCACGATATAAAGCGGCTAGGCGCCATGCCGTCATGTTGTCGTCTCGTGTGTTAATAGCTCTTTTGTATAGTGGCCGGCACCCCTCACTGGTCTGCCGCATTGAATCTCTGCCGCCCGCTGCTCGAAACGTCGACCAGAGAAGTCAGATATACACGGCGGAACATCCCAGAAAACTACACATAGAAGAATATTACAGTAGCCGGCAAACATCTTGAAATTCTACGGCGTAGTGGGGGGAAGTTTGCGCATCTACCTTTCCACCAACGAGAACCAAATTTCGTCTTCTGCGCATTCCCCCACTACGCCAAAGAATTTCAAGAAGTTTGCCGGCAACTGTACTTATTTTTGTTTTTCGGGAAAAACCCTTTAATGTAATACATATTATTAAATATTTTATTTCTTGTCTATGATCATAACCATATTTGACGTTTCGCTTAAAGGTTATGTCGATCATGTTTTCAATTCAAACCGATTCTGTTGTAATTTTTTTAAATTTTACTTTAGTTAATTGTTATTGTTTTAGATGTTTAAATTATACAGTGTAACTCAATAACTTGGAATAAATTATAGATATTTAACTTTCGGAAATTTATAATTAAGTGTTATTTAATGGTTTGATGTATTTGGGTGTAGAATCTGAATGTTATTTTATGTGTTAGTTTTACCATTACACGATGAATATCAAAAAGCTGTGCTGCGTATTTATCATACTTGTTGTACAATCAAGTGTAGTCCTGTCAGAGCTTCTGACGATTGGGATAGGTAGTCTTGTGGTAGCCGGAGCATATTTCTCCTACTGCCATATTCGAGAATGTTGTGATGATAAACACATCCCGTACAATGTTAGTGGTGAGTATATTTTGCATTAGTTTGGTAGGTGCAGCGGTAATTATTCATCTTAATTATTTAAAAAATAATTATATTTGTAAGGAGAGCTTGATGATGATGTCGTAAAAGGAAACTGTCATATAATTTGAGCGCCGTTTTTGTTTGTTTAGATGGTGAATTAAAATTTTCTTCTTCTATGATATTAGAATCTATTGGGTCAATTAAAAATCATTCAATCGAAGTGCCAACGAGATTAAAAAGAGCCAACTGAAACTGTTTTTTTCTATTATACATTTTATAAATACCATAGTCAAGATATTGATGACATTTTGTAGCTCATATAAAGCATCAAACCGTTTTTGGCCACAGGTGGCGGCTTGTTAACCATATCCTGCTTAAGGGTTACATTTGTCATTTGTCATCATATCATATACAGACTATATATACCACAGATGTGGGATATAAAAGCAAAGGCCGCAATATCTAACAAAATTTGAATGCAGTCATCAAGGATTAATAATTTATAATTTCCTGAATTCGAGATTTTATTGGAAATTTAGCCTATAAAATTTATAGGAAACATCATTTTGGAAGGGATAAATACATAAAATCTAGAATTCAGTACATTAGTAATCCTCGGTAACTGCATTCAAAACATTTTAAATTTTTTTGGATATTGCTGCCTTTGCTTTTATACCCCACATATAGTCTCTGTAATCCGAAACAATTAAAAACTGAGCCTGCTCGGTTAAAAATTTTTTGAATAATTGGAATCTTTAAGAAATAAAACAAATTTTATGCATATTGTACATCTATAAGAATTTTTTATATTATAGTAACGCACATGTTACAAGGCATACTAGGTATTTATGTGTTAATTATGTATATATTTGATATTAAAAAACCTGAAATTGTTTTCTAACGACCATCTTCTGTGTGCTTTATCACGCAATTGACGCAAACGTATAATCTGGTGGGTTCCCACATTGTATTTGACTATCCCTTCAAATAAGAGTTGAAACTTGAAATAGCATCTTTATGTTTAACTGCGTTAAATGCAGGGTTCGAAAAAATCTGATTTTTTGATATATATAAAAAATTGAATATATATCCAAACTTTTTTTTCTCCTTTTTTGCATACGTCGATTGATACAATCGAAATTATTAGGAAATTTATTTTGTACGTGAATTATTATTTATCAAATAAATGAATTGCATATTGAAAAAAGCTAATATATGCAACTATTATATACAAGTTATAAAAGTTGCTCTTTCTAATGTAGTGTTATGAGTATTTGTTTCTTTGTGGGAAAAAAATAAATTATATGAAACAAAATAAAAAATAATCATAGCACTTTTTAAAATACAACTAGCGCCATCTAGTAACAACCGCAGACATCAATAAAACCTTTTTTTAACGCAGATATTAAAAAAATAACCTGTAGCACTTTTTAAAAAATGTCTAGTGCCATCTAGTAACGACCGCAGATATTAAAAAAAACAATCTGCAGCATTTTTAAAATACAACTAGCGCCATCTATTAACGACCGCAGAAAGTTTTTTTGGATACATATCAAAGATGAAAATCAAGCCATAAATATCGTGATATATATCACAATATATATCCGCGGATATATATCCTCGAACCCTGGTTAAATGTTTGTCCTTCTTCTTTTGTAATGTTTTCATTTTCTTTCAGTGCAATCTCAACAATTTCATCATCAATCTTAGAACGTTCCATATTGTTTCTGGTAACCTCAACCTCTGGGTTGTTCTTAGACTTTGCAACTGGAGAGTTTGACGTTTTGTGGGACCTTATCGCAGATGCTACATAGCCGAATTTTTTTTTTTTACCATCCAAATCGGGTATTGTGGATTCACCTCTGTTATATTCCCTCACTAATTTCGTAGAACACTCTCCACTTTCAAGTCTCTTTAAAATTACACTTTTCTCTTCAATGGTTCAATGGTTTTTTCTTGTATCGTAGCCATTTCATATTTAATTAATTTAGGCAGTAAACACTGTTGCAACCAAACTCGGATGACGCTTGGTAAACAAAAACTTTTCTTCACAGATTGACTAATCGTTGTTACGCTTGCGTCCCTACACCCACTCCGCCCCTGTCGCCCGATGGTTGGACAAATACACTTCAAATTCATTACCCCACGTGTCTTTAACAAGTTAACAAACGAAACAAAGTAAATTGTAAAACAGTAATTTTATATGTGCTAAAGAAGTGATCGACTCTGAACTGGCAAATTTTTGCTTATTCATAGTATTTGTCTTATATTTTTGTTATTGTATCTACCTAAGAGCTGTTTGCATAGACTTAGTATAGAGTAATCTTGTATTTTGCAAAAATAAAAGCTAAATTTATGTCGTACTTATCTTTATTCACAGCACTCAAAGATAGTTTAAATGCCCATCTCTACGGGCAACCTTTGGCTATGGAAATAGTTAACATATTACAAGGGCACAAAGAATCCATAAACAGAAGTTACGGAGGGAAAAAAGCACTGAGTATATCTATGCACGGCTGGCCCGGAACGGGAAAGAATTACGTGGCAGAATTTGTCGCCAAATCGCTATTTAAGAAAGGAATGGATAGCAAATACGTCAAGCTTTATATAGGTCGCAGGGACTTCCCAAACAATGACAGTGGATCTGTATCCAACTATCAGGTGAGTGTTCTAAAGCCCAGATGCATAATGATATAAATCAACTTAAAATCTCATGCTAAGTAGAAAAGAACATGAATCACATTTTGAAATATGTATAAAATGGATGAAAGTACTGGGTATCTCATGCCAAGTTGCATAAACTTCGGGAGAGTGTTTCTCATCAAATTTTGAATAGAAAATATTCTTTACACTTTTGGGCGAAATGTCGACAGTTACTGAGATAGGTAACATCAAAGTTTGCAATCTTTTTGAAAAAAATTCTGTAAAACGTTGAAGTGACACTACAGTAACTTCTATGCAATATTTTAACTTATTCGCTTCAATACGAGTCAAGTAAAATGACAAAAACCTTTCAAAAATAATATTTCTCAAATTTCTGCAAGGTTTAACTGCGTATATAATATCCAAAGTAAACATATAAAATTTAGCAGAATAATTATAGAAACATGAGTGTTAATAAGAATTTGATATAATAGAGATAACTTTAATTAAGAATATTCTTGAATGGTATCTGTAAGACTAAAAATAACCTAGAGGACTTTCAAAGTCCTGTTGGGTGGACATAATTATTATCAGAGCAGTAGGAAGACTGAAGAGAGTTGACAGTGGATGATAATATAGATGTCTGTTTTGTAAATCGTCCCCCATGATTGTGGGTTCTCAGATGACTGATCTTCTTTATTTATTCCCTTTTTTGGATAGAAAGACAATTTTAATAGCAGTCTGGAGATGTAGGGAGAGATGGAGCAGTTGGAAGAGTTTTGAAGCGAGAAGGTTTATACAACTTTCACTTTACTTCCAATGGCCATATACATCTTTTGAAGCTCTAGCCAACTGGATGACGCCTTTCCACTTCTTATGATCTTTTGCCTTCTGCTCCCATTCCTCATTCTCTCCTGGCCCCTCTGGATCAGCCAGAACCAGTTGTCAAAGAGGCGCCGTCTGGATCTGCCCAGCGGTCTTTTCCCAGTTGGTTTAGCCTTGTGTACTACATATTTAAATGGCTCGGTCGCTACTTGCCCGACGCATCCTATCCGAGCCAATCGACCAGATCTGATGGTGCTGGTCAAAGGGACTGAATTTCTGCAGTGCCCCTGTGCCTCCACGCGCCTGTTGCAAGTCTAGACCCCGATATTGCCCTTAATACTTTATTTTCAAATCAGAAGAGCCTCCATTGTTGTCTATACAAGTAATAATGACGGTATTTTAACCGGTTACACTCTAACCGTTATTTGAGTTTTGTATCTGATTTTACTGATAATTGGTAAGTGATTTTTCACAATCACATGGGCAACCATCGGTCCGTAGATGTATCTCAATTACCAATCATCAATAGAATCAGATTCAAATCCCAAATAACTGTAACCGGTTAAAATAATATTTTACTATCACTAACAACTAAACATATTTTCTAGTGATTATTTTTTCTTTTTAGGCTCGATTAAAGACTGAATTGCATGATTTAGTAAAAAGTTGCGGGAAAGCACTTGTTATATTTGATGAAGTAAATGACATTCCTCCTGGAGTCCTGGATACATTGAAACCATTGATGGATTTTCATGAAAAAGTTGATAATGTGGACTACAGGTAACCAGATTTTCCATAATGCAAAGCCAACATTCAAAAGAATTTAACTCGATTCCAGTAATGCCAATGAAAATGTAATTTCTGTTTTTGTTTATTATAAATTTTGAAAATTAGCGTCCACGGTCTCACTGGAAGGGGATCAGAGAGTTTCCAAATCTGGGCCCGTTTATTATTATTATTTAATATTTAATATTACAGTAGAACCTGGTTAATTTGAAATTCAAGTGACCCAAAGAAACATTTCAAATTATGTGGAACCCCGTTAATTCGAAAAACAATATACGAAAAAAAAGGGCCATGAATTTTGTAAAAAATACTATTTTTGCATATTTGAAGAATACATTTTGAAATTTATTTATTATTATTAATTATTATGCTAAAACAAAGATCGCGACATTTCCATTGCTAAAGTATCCTATATTGACATATTTGTTATTCTCACTTGCTAAAAAAACAATATATTTTTTATCTTGGTAAAATTTTGAATTATGTGAACTAAAATTTATTTATGTATGGCTCAAGAGGCTAAAAATTATTCCGAACTATGATTTACAGGTATTTGAATTATTGGGGTTAATCTACAGTGAAATTAACATTTTGAGTTTTAGTATTTTTTATTTATTTTTATTTATTTATTCATGCAAATTATATTTAAAAATGATTGTCTCTCTAATAGCTCAAAATAAAGAAAAACTCAATTAAAATATAATCGTTTCAGGTACTTAGTAGTGTTTCTCTTTCTTTTCAGGCATGTAGTGTTTCTCTTTCTTTCCAACCTGAATGGCAATGAGATAGCCCATAGATTTTTGGAATTGAACAAGGCTCGCGATTCTCTTGAGATGGCAGATTTTGAAGAAATTTTGAGAAAGGGAGCCTACAATTCAGACGGTATGCACTTTCTATTTTATTTGATACCATGATTTGAAAATATTTTTTATCAATAATTAACATTTTAAGTACATTTATGCTGCAATTTTATCAGTAATTAACATTTTAAATACCATGAGTACATTTATGCCGCAAACCACGTGCGTGGTTACATCCACTTTTCTACCTTGCAGAGACAGGATGAAATACGATTTTCAGTATCGTATATTTGAAGTCAATCTGTTGTTTGTGGACGGTAATTCCCAGCATTTAATAGACGATTGAACCGTATAATGTTGATCTGAAACCTGCCATTAATCCGTACGCTAATAATTTTTTTAAAACCTTTGGCATTTAAAAGGTTAAGGCACGATTTTGTTGTGAATTACTGTACAATATATTTTCTTTGTTTATAAAACATTGTTTATGTTAAATGTCATGTATATTAAAATCATTTGACGATTATAGTAAAACATTACTAATTATAAATAATGATAAATACTGCTAAGACCAATGCCGAAAATATTCAGCTCTTGTCAACTTTTCACCACGGCTCAGCGACATGGATATATTCAACATGATGTAATCTTTATTATATCTCAAATATTCTTGTACTTTAAGATCTTGGCACCTAGACCAGTGACCTTATTTCAACCTCTAAATACACTTATTAATAATTATATAATAAAAATAATAAATACTCTAATTCGATTTGTGTGCAAATTTGAGTTGTTTCAATTATAAACGATTCTGAAAGCATTTTCACAAATGGGAAAATGCTTATATTTTCTCAGAATACTCAATAATATAAATAAATCAGTCAATTTTGAGAAAGTTGTGAATACTAATTATATTTTGTTTATTTAATTTATAATGTTGTGTTTCGTATTTAGGCTGTAAAAATATTTGCAAAAATGTATGTGAAATAAAAGATTCAATATAATAATTTAATAAATTTAATATATTTAATAAAGTCCCCTAACTTTTTCATTTATAAAGATATTTTAATGATTCTTTCACACTAAATTTTTTTCAGTTTACTTAAATTTTTATAATGAATCTATAATAAAATGGAAACTTTTTCGTTTTGACAACATTCCATTTGCACTCCACAGGATAGATGAAAAGGTGGGTAGGTGATCTCTCTGGAGTGCTTGGGTTGTGGTTAGTTTCTCGGATTGTGGTTAGTTTCTCGGATTGTGGATAGGGTTAGCCGTTACCGACATTACAATGTCAAAAAATTTAATAATAACTATTTTGATTACACAGTGTACTGTCATCGCCAACTGTAAGTTGATACATTAACATTTAATTTTGTTATGTTAAAAACTTTATTCAAACTTTTAAGCATATAAAAGTGCAACATTTAAACAATATTTTTATAAAATATTCATTCAAAAATTTTGAAAATTCAGCCGTTGGGACCTGGTTTTTCGGAGACCCCTTAGAAAAAAGAATCCTTGCGGTGGTCAGGATAACTCACGATAGCTTTATCTGAAATCTAAAACCAAATATATTCCGTTAATAGGTGGGTATAGTTCGTGATTGAACAAAGGATTTAAAAAAAAAAAGAATTTTTGACAGAGTTGTATGCAAAAAAGTACTATTTTCGGTAAATTGATTATTTATTCAATTGAATTTTGAAAATGAATGAAAAAATGTATGTGTGTGTAATAAATATTTTCTTAAATCATGTTCAGGGGGATTTAAAGAGGCGAAGATGATATACGCTCAGCTTATAGATCATTATATTCCATTCCTGCCTCTGGAACAGGTGCATGTGGAAAAATGCATCAGAAATGAATTTAAAATACGAGGTGTCCACCATCCTGAACTCAACATGATTAAGTAAGTACAACGAAACATCCAATTTTAATTTACTAAGGACCAGTTGTTTCAAGTTGGATTAAAATAAAAGTTCGTTTTTTTAAAGCATTTTAACGGATTGTTTGATTGGTGGAGACCGCAAAAATCTATGCTTTAAACCGACTTTTATTTTAATCCAACTTGAAACAACCGGTCCTAAGAAATGCTTATCAATAATAGAGTATGTTTTATAGAAAATACTGTGTGTTTTATTTTTTTGTGGACTAAATATTTTTACAAATAATAAAAAAAATGGGTGTAGATTTTTTTTAAATGCTTATAATTTTTAAAACAAATGACTTAGATTTTTTTAAATATTTTTCTGATAACTATTATGACTTGGCTTATCATCCGATTTCGGCTTGACGTCGAGATACGGGACACCCTGTACACATATTAAATTAGAATTTTAAAAATATCTCAAATTCTAGTCAACCAGCTTTCTATACAAATAATACATTTAAAAAGTATATATTAAATAATAAGAATAAGGACGATGATTTAAAATATCGGGGGCTTTTAAATTAATTTGTAATAATTTTTTTTTTTTTTATAAAGACAAAACGTTTAGAAATTTTGATGTTAGAGTTAAAAAAAGTATTAATACGAGGGCGAAAATATTGAAAAGTAAGGTCTCCAATGATGCCATTTCCGAACGCAAGTTGCTAGGTGAAATTTGACAACAGCACTGCATTCCTTGGTTCCCTCACCATAGTGTAGAACCACCCGCGAGACCTTGGGATGCTCAGTCGCTGCGTAGCAGTCTTTAGGATGGAGCTCGCGCTTATCCCGCCCGCCAGTTGCGAACTGCGTTCAGTCATTCAATTTTTGAATGCAAAAAAGGTTTCTCCGATAGACATTTATCGCCAGTTAGTGGAAGTGTACGTTGAGAAGTGTATTGACATAAAAAACGTGTGGAAGTGGTGCCGAGAGTTTTCTGAGGGCCGGGAAAATGTCCACGATGAGCAGCGGTCGGGTCGTTTGCCAGAATCAACGAGACGGTGCGTAATAACCGGAAAATAACCCTTCATGAGATAAGGGAAAGTCTTAATGAAGAGTGTGGGTGCTTTTCCGTGCAGAATATTGTGTTGGAGGTCCTCGGTTACCACAAGGTGTCGGCTAGGTGGGTCCCTAAGCAGCTCACCGATGAACAGAAGAGAAAGGGTGTGGAAAGTGCCACAGAATTTCTCCGCCACTATGAGGAAGAGGGTGAAGAATTTCTGGATTCGATTATGACTGGAGACGAAACTTTGGCACATCATTACACCCCGGAAACGAAGGAAAAGTCGAAACAAGGGCGTCACCCGACCTCACCGAAGCACAAAAACTTCAAAACAGAGAAGTCAGCGGGAAAGGTCATGTCGACAGTTTTCTGGGACAGGAACGGGGTTCTGTTGGTGGATTTCGTGCCGAAAGGAACAACAATCGACTCAGAAAACTACTCTACTCTCAAGAAACTTCGGCGAGCCATCCAAAATAAAAGAAGAGGTAGGCTCACCAAAGGAGTGTGTTTGCATCAATGCGCGTCCACATGTGTCACATCAAACGACCACTCTGCTGTTGGTCTGGATTTGGCTGGGATATTATCGACCACCCTCCTTACAGCCCGGATGTTGTCCCCAGCAACTACCGCTTGTTTCCCGCTCTCAAAAAACACCTTGGGGGACAGAAATTCAAGTCAGACGAGGAAGTGCAAGAAGCAGTCGTCAGTTGGCTTCGCGACGTGGCGGAGGAGTGGTATGACGCGGCATTAAAAAGCTGGTTACCAGGATGCAAAAAGTGATTGATTGTCAAGGCGACTTTGTAGAAAAATAGCAAAATGTTCAACCTTTCCAACGATGTATGCAAAGTTGTGAATAAATTTGATTTTCTATGAAAAAAAATAGGAGACATTACTTTTCAATACGCCCTCGTAGTAAATAAAATATTATAAATAAATAACCAGATTCTTTTTGCAAATTGTGTATTTTTAATTTGTTTTCATATAATTACTTGATTATTTATTCATCTCCTATATATTTATTTTCTTAATTCTATACTTCGATTTTTCATTTTAAGTATACATTGTATGCTGACGATAGTTATTTTCGACAAATTAGTGGTGTAAACAAAGTATGTTCTTGTTAATTATATTAACAATGTCAATTACAGATTAATTTTGCATTTATTGAAGAATATATTTTTAAATGTTTACTTTCTGTTTTTTTCAGTTCGGTGATGTCTATTATGTCGTTTGGTCCAACGGCTAGTAATCCAATATTCGCAAATGCGGGTTGTAAGAGAGTCAGAAATCAAATCTCATATGTGATGCAAAAGCACAAACTATATTTTTAGTGATGTACTTTTTTGCTGACATATTTGAAGCAGACGTAAACACATTCTTCGACAAATGAATGCGGCAGAAATATAAGATATTTTATTGAAATCGAGTGACCCACACACAGAAGAATTCTTTATTTTTAAGACTACTTTTTGCAATATGTACAATTGAAAATTATAATGTTATATCAATTAAACACAGAACCGATAATCATAAAACTAAACATTTTTTATAATTAAGTTGTAAATAAATTGAAATAAAGATGGCTTATACATATATAGAAAGAAAGTTGATCTCCATGGCAAATTTGTTATCGGTGAACTTTATTACTACTACGATCCTATTTGTAAAGGTATTTTTACAAAAGGTACCCTTGAAATTGCCCTCATCTCTCCTGGTGCTTTTTTTGATTAGAGGATGGAGTACTGCACTTATTGTGAATAATAAATAAAAGCATATTATGAATAACGGATCAATTGTGGGTACCGAAAGAAGATTGCTTACAATTTTAGGTCGCCTTTTGGCAATTGCTAAGCAGACAATCAAGCATTTAATTGGTTTTTGACAATTGGTTTCAGCAACGGTGCAACGATCACAGTCTGAGATCGAACATATCACACAGTCATCAAAACGCTTGAATGTTTTGGCCAGTAGATATCCTGGGTGAATTATCACCGTAAGAGTTACAGTTGATTAGTTGCCGAGATCGATTAGAAGACTTTTTTCTTTGGGGCTACTAAATTCTATGCGAATAATCCAGCACAACAGCTGAAAGATACCATCAGAGAAGTATCGCTGAAAACATCATTGAAGTCCACGTGAGTCAGAAAACCGACGCAGCTAAATAAACAATATTATGTCCTGCGTGTAATGGCATAGTCCAAGTAAATAATATATGTAGAAAAATGCTAATATTCTTATTTATTTATCGTGTTATTAAAAAAACAAATTGGCTTCCTCATATTGGAACTGTTATAGATGTTGAGACCAGTGTTTAAAAATGATCACAACACAACATTTTAACCGCCAAAGCTCAGCAATGTTTCCACAAGTTGGTCGGATTCTGCTGAGCATTAGTAGCTATGTATTTTAATTATCAGTACCTGGCCAAATAGACATTGTTAATTTGTCAAAAAGCAGAGATATTGAGTTGTGCACATGATTGCATATTGCCTAAATTATTGTATATTTGTATCCAGTGAACTATGCATAGTCATAAAGCAGTAGAACCTCATTGATTTGAAATTTGGGATGGTAAAATTTTTATAAAAATATTTCATAATCAAAATTATCGAATCATATCAGCAGTTTGAGAAATGATTGACTAAATAGTCCAATGCTAGCTAGCCTTTATAGGGATTTCGTATTTCAAGTTTTGTTGCACCTGTTATTTAATGGGTCGACTCAATAGTCGACTCAATTTTTTCCCTAAAAATAATACAGCAAAACCCTTTAATTCGAACCCTGATAATTTAAAATTCTCCATAATTCGAAATTTTTAATTAAATAAGTCCATAAATGCTAATTTCATAGCAGATTAACCAATAATTCCAAAACCACAGTAATACGTAATTCGAAATAATTTTAAGTCCCTTGCATCATAAATCAATACATTGTAGGTCACATAATTCGATTTTTTTTAAATTTGACAAAATTGAAAAAATATTTTGTTTTTTTCGCACATGAATATAACAAATATGTATGTCAATATAGGGTAGGTTGGTATTTTAGTAATAACTACTTTACTGATAGAAATGTCACGATCTTAGTATTAGCATAATACATATTGCTTTTTTGAAATGATTTCTTAAAATATGCAAAAATACAAAAGTTTCTCAGAAAATTGATTACTTTTTTCACGAGTCCTACGATTTTGCAATTGCATCGCGATTTATTTTTGTTCCTCGAATTTCGAATTAACGAGGTTCCGCATAATTCGAAATGTTATTTTTTGGTCCCTTGAATTTCAAATTAACGAGGATCTACTGTACAAAGCTTATTAGTTTTTTTTAAATTAATAATTATGTCCAATCACAAAGTTAACGCTATAAACATTTGTTGCATTTGAGTTTCACGTTATCGTGCTGTACACTGTATATTTAATTTTGTATTTCGCAAATTTGACATACATTTGTACTTTGCGATTTTTATCAAGCAGTTTGTTATAAACACCGCCCTGCAAAAGATAATTTATCTATGATTTTCTCATCAAATGTCAATTTACAGAGGTTTTACTGTATTAATATTTATTATATTACGGAGGTGATTGATGTACTTTGTTTATCTGCGGCTGTGCACATTTGTAAAATGATTTAAATTTTCGGCAACGGATAACCTTACTTATTCGTTGGGCATTAGATTTTCGAAAATCTTTTTTATATTTTTACACCATTCCTGTTTTGATCTAAACTGATTAAAAAAAAAAATTGTATATTGAAATCTTAATACATTTTTTATCTTGTATATAAACTAGTCTAAACTTGTGTGTAATAACTTAATTGAGTTTTGTTAATAAAATATATTTTTGATACTATATTTCATTATTAATATTTCACCTCAATGCCTCCTTACATCCGTGAATAGTATTTACTTTCAGGGATATTAAGAAGTAAATAAAACAAAGGGTTTGCTGTCAAGACGAGGTACAGTATTGTGCGAATTAATGGAATAAAATATCCTAGAATCATAAAAAACTTTTATATTTTATCAACATTTTGAGTTAGAAATGACATGCAATTATGAAATATTTTTTTAATTACATTATAGGATGTATCGTCCCTTTAGAGGCAAAACTCACTGACCACAATGAGTAATGAATACTTAATAATAATTCATATTTTTCAATCTCTGTTCCACTTAAAAAATCAGTAAGTGAATATTACGTGTATATTTACAGTTGTATAGGCGGTAAAACTCATAATTTGAACATTTTCAATAATTTTAATATTACTTTTGATGTTTAAACCTTATTGTATCAAAACTACTCCAATGTCACTTAGGCCCGGTTGTTTCAAGTTCGATCAAAGTAAGCGGTCGATAAAAGCATAGATTTTTACGAAAACGGATCGTCTGATTGGTGGAGAACGTAAAATTTTAGTTTAAACTCTACGCTTACTTTGATCGAATTTGAAACAACCGGGCCTTAGTGAGTTTTACCTCTAAAGGGACGATATGTCATCCTTTTGCTTTAATAGCAGGCTGAACACGTTTCGGCATGGAATCAATGAAATTTTGGCAATTTTATTTTATTTTGTTATCCCTAAGGGCTGGTTGTTTCAAGTTGGATTAAAGTAAGCGTTCGTCTAAAGCATAGATATTTACGAAAACGGATCGTCTGATTGGTGGAGAATGCAAAAATCTATGCTTTTAACGAACGCTTACTTTGAACAGGGCCTTCGCTGAAGTTTCCCTCGCTGCTTCTGTTTCATTTTTTTCGTAATCTGCGTAGGAGGAAGGCAAACCCATCACTTGTCCAGGACCGTTTATAAGCAAAAGCTATGTCGGTCCTGCTCATTCGCCACCTGGTTGTCATTTTTTTAATGCTAAAGGCAGCCGTTTGACCCGTTGTCATAAACACAAACGGGCTTAACGGCTGCCATTACAAAATCTGCCTCCATTGTCCTGGCGGTTTACTTGTTTTGCAAATTATAATGGATACACTTTAAGATGATATAATAATTGTAAATGTAGAAAAAGCCACAAAAAACATAAATAAGAAATATTGAAAAAAAATTGCAAACATTGATATTGCAAAACTCCATAACTATAGATGTACCACTATAACTTGGCGTGCGAGGAAGGGCGTCGCTGTTGCGTAACAGAAGTTGTCAAGGTGTAAATTTATTACACAATACAGAATGTCCGGTGACCGGTGTCATAATATATACAGAAATTTGGTCGGGCAGCACTAAAGAAACCATGCAGTAATGGCGGCCGCTCTATCTATAATGGTAATATCTATCCATTATTCGCTTTTTCAGCTTCGCAAAACTTTAATACTTCATTGGCAATTGTTCTTGCACCATCCCAGACTGTTTTGGACATAATAATTCAGTGTATATTGGTAATCAAGATGACACAGCTCGCGCTCAAAGACGAGAATGAACTGAATGACAGGTCAAGGGGTTACCGCCGGGTGCGGTTTTAGTTCAAAATTCGCCGCACGCCAAGTTACGTTGGGCAAGCAACAATGATAATTAATTAGGTCATGGCTTCTTGAATATTTTCAACACATAATCAAGGCAGGAATATAGTCCTGTGAGGTTATGTTTTCCAAATAACCCTCTATACTACACCCCCATGTGTGAACCTCACACAGAATAGCAATTTTTTATCACACTTACCTTGGAGAATTCTGTATTAAGAAATTAGGAACACATTGTTTTTTTTCTGTAAAATATATTACTCGGTTATGTGTTCTTACTCTTCACATTCCTACAAATTCAGTTTAATTTCCCAGTGAGAATTTTATATTTTAATGCAAATTAATGTGCATATTACACCGGGTGCAGCCACATAAGTTAATAATTATAATAATAATTGGATCATTTGCATAGCGCCGTTTTCGTGAGTACTCACCTCAAGAGCGCTTTAATTGTTAAAATTCAATGTTTCATTGTACTTACTCAATCATTTCTCGTCGAGGATTATGGACACCTAAAATTTTAAATTCATTCCTGATGCATTTTTCCACGTGCACCTGTTCCAAAGGTAGAAATGGGATATAATGATCTACAAGATGAGCATATATCATCTGTGCACCTTTAAATCCACCTAAAAAAAATCTTTATTACACATAATGTAATTGTATATAATCTATATTATAACTGTCCTAAAAATGGTAATAGTATCATAATAATAATACATAATATATCATGGGAGGAGGTGTGGTAAAGGGGGAGGGAAGAAATGTCACATTCACAATTTGTGAATAACTTAATTTTTTATATATTCAAGAACACATTCATATTTGTGATGTTGTAATTTTTCAGAACAAAGTTCTATGAAATTTTAAAACCAAATTAATTAATCAATTAGAAAGACATACAGAAACATAGAGGGCTACTATAGCTTAGTGGTCAGAGCACCCGGCCCCGGAAAAGAGGGTACAACGTGAATTTATAATATAAAACGGATTTATTAAAATACTGTTAAACCTTTATTCATATTTGTATCCGTTGGTTGTTTATAGGCGCCAGATTCATTGCACTGATTTGATTTCATCTCAGATGAGGTTGTGTGTTTTATTTAAGTGTGTAATTAAATAATATTAAAGTAATTTGTCTTCTTTTTTCTAGTGCGGTGATGTCCATCATATCGTTCGGTCCAACGCTTGATAATCCAATATTCGCCAATTCAGGATGTAAGAGAGTTAAACAGCAAGTCTCATTCATAGTGCAAAAGAGCAGAAAACAAAAATAATTCTAGATCACTTTTACTAGATTTTTATTTTGACATCTATTGAGGCAAGACTTCTCAACTAAACGATGCGGCAGAACTAAAGATGTTTTCAAATGTTGGGAAACATTGAATAATTCAATAATGATTATATTGAAATGCCTTACCAACCATCAATCAAGTTGACCAAGCAACCCCACACTACAACAAAACCTAGCTAATTTGAAATTTGTCATTAAAAAATGGACATTTAAATATAAATGTGAGCTTAAGCATTTCAAGCTTAGAAAATAAAATATTTTTTATATCTAATTTTTGTGACTGCCGTTTACTCAAAATAAAGTTTTTGTAATTGCACTGTTATTGCCTGCCCAACATAACTTGGCATGCGGCAGGATTGGAACTAAAACCCGCCCCGCCCGCACCCGGCGGTAACCCCTCGCCCTGTAATTTAGTACAGTTTTGTATTTGCCGGGAGCTGTGACATCTTGATTACCAATATACACTGAATTATTATGTCCAAAACAGCCAAAACAGTCCGGGGTGGTGCAAGAACAATTGCCAATGAAGTATTAAAGTTTTGCAAAGCTGAAAAGGCAAATAATGGACCGATATTACTGTCTTACAGTTTGACATATAGAGCGGCCGCCGCGGAGCGTGCTGTTATCCGACCAAATTTATATTGAAAGCTCTGACACTGGTCACCGGACATTCGGTACATTATGTATTGTGTAATAAATTCACAACCTGGCAACTTCTGTTTCGCGACAGGGGCGACCTCCCTCACATGCCTAGTTATCGTGGTGGCACTCTACTCACACTAATACAAGTGGCATTCATAAAATGAACGACTTTACTTGATATCAATGTTCTCACATTGAAAAAATAAATTGATTTATGGCGCAAGGAGCCAAAATTGATTTAAAATTACAGAATTATTTATTAAAAATTTTAGGGTTAAGAAAAATATTAAATTTCGTATCAATGGCGTTTTATTGTATTATGGAAATCAAACAGTCTCAGGAGGTAATTTTTTTTGTTTATCTGTGGCTGTGCACATTTGTTAAATGCTTACATTCGCCAGTGGGTAGCCTGACTCAGCTGTTATCTTGTATAGCTTTGTTCTAAACTTGTGTGCAATAACTTAATCGAGTTTTGTTAATAAAATATATTTTTAATATCGTTTCATTATATACATGTCACCCTAGTGCCTCGTACGCGAGTAACACTTTTTCAGTTCAGGGATGATGTGAAATAAATAAAACACACGGTTTGCTGTCAAGACGAGGTATAATATTGGATAGTATTGCCCTACGCCTCCTCGGCGGCTGCCTTCAGCCCCTTGAGGAAAGTGGCCTTCTTCTGCCTGATCCTGTTCTTGCGGTCTTGTAGGGTGAGCTTGGCCTTGTTCCATCTTCTCTGTTCGCCCTCCTTCTTCACCTTCTTCTCCTTGACGACGTGGACGGGGTCGGCGCGGATGGCTGCGTGGGCTTTCTTGTACATTTCTTCAATCTGGAAATACATTTTAAAAGTTAAAAGAAATTAAACTTATATAATTTTCATGGATTTGAAAAAAATTAGTATTTTTACTACATGTCTCCTGCTTGTCGAGTCAAACATATTCGTTGACAATGTCCTTAAATATTTCACATCCATTCGCAAACCCATTATTGAATATTAAAAAAAATTATAGAAAAATTGAATATTTTAAACATCCTTTTGACATATTTCTGTAATACTGTATAAAACGTATCCTATTAAAATTGTAGTAATTGTCAGTGAAAAACTTAACATCTTGGTAAAGAAAACCCAAGATGTTGATATATTGTTCACATCACAATTACTGTTGTCCACGTTCGACACGGTGTGATTATTGTGAAATCATACAGCAATTAGCATGGACTTGCTCTCATTGGTTCCCCTCCCCAATGTGATTGAGGATTCACAACTGACGATTTTATATTACAATATGTGATTGTGTAATGGTGCCTTGTAAAAATGGCATAAAAAAATTACATCAACGGCAAGCATTTGTGAGGAAGCGATTCTGAGGTTTTACTGTAGTACCATTAGTTATTATAATAACAGAGGCAGTCGATACAGTACAACCTCATTTGTGTATTATGCTTAAATAAATTAAATTTAAGGTTCAAAAAAAATTGGCAATGCGATTGCAAAATTTGCCAAAAATCTCAACTTATTTATGGCGCAAGGGGTCAAAAATTATTAAAAATTACGAATTACCAGAGTTTTCGAATTATCGGATTTAATCTACAACATTATGTGACTTGTGGGTTTGAAAAATGTCAAAGTATTGGCATTTGACTGTATCTAATCACAGTACCCGGCAGTAAATATTGTACATCAAGCTTTAGGAAGAGTTAATCGACTAGCTCTGGCTTCGTAGAGCGTCATCTCTGTCTAGAACTTAGATGACATTTTGTTATGTGAAGGAACAACGCTCTAAGAAGCCGAAGCTCTTTCTAAAGCTCGACGCGTAATATTTACTGCTGGGTACTGTGATTTCTCTGCACCATTATATAATAATTATAAAAAATTTTGGTGTGAATATTCATTCCAATTTCAGTAGAAAAGCAGATCTTTAACCCCCCCTGGGCCGCCGACGCATATATCCGACAGGCACAAAATAATTTATTTATCGACGGCCGCGTATCGAATTTGAAAAACGTAATTTTTTCCCAATAGAGAAATCCTGTTGTGACCTGTCGTTCCATTTTCAACTCAAAAACATCACCGATTATATTTTAAATCAACAATCAAAACGGAAGTTTTTCTGCCGTTAAAATCGTATAGAGAAGTTGTAGATGTCGCCCCGATCGCGTGTTGTGCAATCGAAATTCAAATATTCCATCGTCAAGGTCACGCGCAATGTGCGCGGGAAATACGATTTATTTTTTTCGATTTTCGATTTATTTGTACACGTATATACAAATATATACGATATGTTTTGCGATATTTGTCAGTTTTTGTTGGTTTATGATTCAATTGAATACTAATAGTGATTTATTAACAAAAATATTTATACACTTTCTATATATTTATTGATACACTTTCACACACACACATATTATTTGAAATATGTGTGTGTGTGAAAGTGTATCATATTTATGTGTTATGAGTGCGATGTCCCGTCGTGTGCCGTGCAGTGCAACAAAATATATCACACAGAAGAAGATTATTATTATTAATAGTAGTGTTGTCTCTAATAAACAAATAAAAAAATTATTATTATTTTTCAGAAAATGTTGCGCTGGCAACATTATGGAAATTCAAAAAAAGAATATTTTTTTTACTTAAATGATAAAAAAATCATTGCGTTTCGACACTTACGATAAAATAATATGAATGTGTGTGTTTTTTTATTAATATACGCATGTTTTCATGGTTTTTTCGTAAAAAGAAAAATCACAAAAAATTCCGAAAATTTACAGCCCACAACAAGTTAAATAAACAGGTATACTCACAGAATCTGAGATGACTCCCAATTTAATGTATTTGCTGAACTGTCTTTTGAATGCCTCCTCATCATTTGACTCCAGTTGCTTCATGTATTCGGCTACATGGAGTCCAAAAATGTGTTGTCTGTGGAAAAATTTAGTTTTTGTTTAAGAAAGATTACATTGGGCCTGCGAGCGATGAAAACCTTAACATTTAATGAAATAAACAATTACAAAAATTTTAAATAACATTTTGTACCAAAGATACAATACATTACAATATTTACATACATCCGTATTCTGAAAATAACAATGTCTGGATCTTTATCCCAACACTTAATAGACGATAATAAAAATTAAAAATGTCCAGAGCGGATTTTGTAATTCTACGGCTCAAATACACTGTATTAAAAGATGATATAAGAAAGATTGTTTCTTATAAACGTATTAATTTCTTCATCCACAGCGTCCAGATGAAATATCATGGCTAAACTTGTTATGACCGCGTTACCGCGTATTCAAATCTTCCCATCTTGACATTTGACAGATAACAATTTACATCTTTTTCCCTTCCTCTATATCTATCTCATGTAGAAACTTGCAGAAACAAACACCGACGTAAAGCTATGTCTCGTTAATTTTTAATTTTTATCATCGTCTATTAAGTGTTGGGATAAGGATCTTAAAGATCCAGACATATCTGTCAAATGTCAGAATGGGAAGATTTAAATACGCGGTAACGCTGAACACGGTCATGACAAGTTTAGCCATGATATTTCATCTGGACGCTGTGGATGAAGAAATTAATACATTTGTAAGAAACAATCTTTCTTATATCATCTTTTAATACAGTGTATTTGAGCCGTAGAATTACAAAATCCACTCTGGACATTTTTAATTTTTATTATCGTCTCTTAAGTTGGGATAAAGATCTTAAAGATCCAGACATTGTTATTTTCAGAATCGGGCCGATTGTTTTTCATTTGTGCGGCAGACCGGTTTGAACAATTTTCATTGGAAAATAGATTCTCACAACCAAATGCCTGCGGCTGATTTTCTATAGCTCCAATATTAGCTGCCCGAATATCGTAAATGTTTACAAACCGGGGGATGAAAGGAGCATCATAAGGGAATAAATAGCCTCAAATTAAGAGCACTCTTCATTTCATATGACTAACACACGCTATAACAGCATCCTTAACAAATGGGTCTCACCTGTGGACATCGGCATTGAAGCTCTTGGCCTCGGAATCATATCCGGGGAAGCGCTTAGTGGAGTGGGGGATGTTGAGACCGCCGTCGGCTGCCCCCTTTAGGGCGCCGAAGATGCGGGCTCCGGTGGTGGTGCGGGCCAGACCAACATCCAAGTGGCACCTGATATGATACAGAACATTGATGAAGAAATCGTACAAGTACAATTTGATATAAGGGAGGAGGTGTCTTCAACTGTTAGTGAACAAACTGAAATATCTAGATATTTTATAAGATATTAATAAAGTTCGTATCACGAGTACTGTCGTCCACGTTCGACACGGCATGATAATGGTGGATCATACAGCAATTAGCGTGGACTTCTTCATAATAATATCTCCGGAAATTAAATTTGTGTTAAAATATTTATGTAAAATTTGAATGAGCAAATCTTTCTGTTTCAATAGTTTACACGTAAGTACAAGATAAATATTTGATGTGTAAATTCACCTGAATGCTCCTGGACCGTCGTCGACTCCCTCCACATTGTACTCTGCACCGTTGACCTCCTGGTTGCCGGGGTAAAGGGTGTCCAGACCCAGCTTGTTGAGGAGGCGGCGGGCTAGCAGAAGACCGGTGGAGTAGGCAGCGGCGTAGTTTGTCAGACCAACCTGAACATTTTTACATTGTCAGTGAAACAAAATTTTACAGCAATATCCTTTCAAGTGGTCTTATTGTATTAATATATTTATTACATTTAACCGAAAAACAAATCAGTTGGATGGCCGAGTAAAAACATTAATGTGGTAACTGTGGAATGCTGTTGAAGTGTAAAATCAATACATAGTAGTATCTTGTTAGTCTTGTTAGGATTCTCGACTGGTGATCCAAAGATCGCAGGTTCGAACCTGCTCCAGACCAGCAAGTTAGTCCTATTTTCATAGTTTACGTTTAGCTTAATTTGAAAATAGTAAGAATATCGATGTGATACGTATTGTGTTAATATTTTTTTTTATGGCACTAAAATTAACCCTTTGCATTCAAAAGTTTTTTGTAACTTATTACTATTTATTCTGTAACTTTAACTCTTTAATTGTGCTACTGTGATACTAATCTGGTTAAATTAAATTGAAAACTAAATAGGTATATTAAAAATATCGAGAAATAAGACTTTCTTTTCTTGCCGCCTTAGCGGTGGCACTTGACGGTAAACCATGCATGCCGTCTCTATGGCGGCACTCGAGTGCTAAGGATTAAGATTTAAATCAGTCCTAGCAGGATTATTGCTCTGACTTCTGACCCAGGGTACAGAAAGATGCCCCTAATTTTACTGCAGATAGGTTAAAAAAAAAAAAAAAATTCAAAATTTGATGTCACACTAAATTATCAAATTATGTTCCAGGGACGTGCAGTGAAAACGAGAAGAATGACTTTTTCCTGAGAATATATTTTGAAAAGAAACCGAAATACGAGATATATCTCGTAATATTCATATCACAATAATGAACATATAATTACACTGTCCTACATGGTACACCCGAGATATTATATGTTATTTACTTCACACTATATTTAAGTGACTTTTAGCTCTTATTTGGAAGAGAAGAAAACTAACCCACATTAATGTTGTCACATTAAAAGCCAGTTGTATCAACTTGGTTTATAGTACACATTAATTTATAGCATAAATTTTTGCATTTTCCAACAATCAAACAAGTCCTTTTGGAATGTTTTTTGCTTTAAATATACTACGATTTTTAAAGAGTAATTGCATTGAGCTGTAATGTTTATGTCGATGACCTATTGACTAGTTTTTGGCAATAACATCCTTTTACTGGGTGACAAGCCATTAAATTTTTAAAAAAAAGTCCTTTTGGAATGTTTTTTGCTTTAAATATACTATTATTATAAACAGAGTTGATAAAACCGGCCCTAAGCAATCAAAGTTTCCAACAAAAGTAAAATCAAGCAGAAGCGAGTTTTGAGATCAGAGACACTTTATAATCAATAATGCGGGCCGAGATGTAGAAAACGCTCATTCGACACCATAGAACATGGCGGCGGTGATCGCAGTCTACTCCCAAACCTGCCTCATATGACGCGCATGTGTCGGTTGTTCATCATTTCAAGTGCAAAAAATAAACATGCAAATTTGGAATGTTTTCAAAAAGATTTCAAATCAATTACCGTAATTCCATACTTGGGCAATTCGTGCGCGTAGGCAGCGCAGATAATGCGGTCGCCATCGATCCTCGAAAAGGCCACCTGGCAAGTGATGTCCTTGTTGGACAGCCTCACGATCATGCGGTACTTGGGGGTGTTGTATTTGTTCTTGTCCTGAACGGTGAGTCGCTTGCGGGCATAGTAATCGGTCTTTCCCTCGCGACGCCTCTTGAACTTGACTTGGTACCTCTTGAAGTACTGCTTGTTCTTCACAACTTTCACGAAACCCTGAAACAAAATTAGGTTAGAATCGAACGACGCTCCAATTGACCAAAATACAGATTGTAAATAAGATCAGAGACACTCTAAAATCAAAAATGCGGTTAAGAGGAGAAGAAAACGTTCAGTCGCCACCATAGAACATGATGACGGTGATTGTAGTCAGCTCTCGTAACTGCCTCATATGACGCGCATGTGTCGGTTGTTCATCATTGAAAAATAAACTTATTTACAATTCGCAATAAGTTAATTGAGAGCGATAAAACACTGTTTAAATACTGCGAGTATCCTCATTTGATAAATACATCACTAAAATCGAGCGAAATATGTCAATCTTTTGGCATGGTGACGGACACTCGCGCATACAAATCCGAATTTATCAAGACAATCTGTCGACATTTTCACACATAATTGAGGAAAGATGTTAGAATGCGGGCTGGCTAAGATGTCACACGGTAAAAAACGAAGAATTACGAACCATTTTAATAATATAAACACAGCTTTTTCAGCCGTTAAAGAGCACGTCAGACGACCGCCCGGCGGATGTCTAAAAAGACCGTAATGGCGGCGACACAAAGTGTTGCTAGATGCAGAACATAAAATATTTGAATTTATTACAAAATCTATCCCAGTATTATTACCAGTACTTGATTGTGAATACGATAATCAATTTTCGGTCGTTAGATTGAGTAAATGCACTGTAATAAATTATTAGTGATTTGCATAATTAAATTACGAATAGAAAGTAAAATGACTACAAGAACAGGGATATTTATAATTATTTATTATGATTTTATTTAGAGTAAAAATCACAAAATAACATGCACATTTACAAATATATTTAAAAAAGTGTGTAATTGTAATCCATGTACACCCATACTCATATGAGTACAGTTTACTTGTTGCCACAATATATGTATTGCTTTAGCATCAAGCCATGTATTCACTAGGGGACAAATTGTCCCTCAACAGCACGCGCGGCATAGAGTCTACGTGACGTTGCAACGTCGTGCACTGTTCCGCGACCTCGCGCACAACATAGCGCGGCATTTCTACGTGCCGTGGCAACGTTGCCATGCGCACGGTACCCGAGCGTACTCACTGCAACATTCCGCGGAGCGTCAGTACCACGTGGTATGTTTACAAGTGAATACGCATGCGCTGTATCTGTCAAGATGACAATGCGGGGAAACGAAATCGTTCTCGAACTCATCGAGCTATATCGATCGAAGATCGCATAGAATGTCCGTCCTTCTTTCTCTTTGCAGTAAATAATTTCGCATTCTCCTCTTTTTTTTCCTCTTACTTTTCGATAAACTCATTAACATAAACAGATACGCGGCTATCATCATAACCTCATAAGGCGATATATTTCCGCGACGTCTGGAAAACAATAATTATTTGCAAAAAGGACCTTGTTTTTAATAATATTCAATTTACTACAGTAAAACCTCGTTAATTTGAAATTGCGACCCAAAAAAACATTTCGAATTGCGCGGAACCCCGTTTTCGCCAAATGAGATACCGCAGCTGTCAACATAAGCTCATCGGGTGACATTTCCGCGACAAGATATGCAAGTCCCGGTGTGTACACGTCAAATGGCCGCGTCATTGTCCCCGAAACATGAGCGTAGATGTTGATGCGACATGCCGAGCGGAATGTTTCGCGATTTGTCCCCTAGTGAATACATGGCTTTAGAGTAAAAAATATAATTACTTAAAATTAATTGATTCAAATGATTCAATAATAAATACATGATAAAATATTTAAGGAATTAATATTGGTAGTAGACTTAATCCAAGTTTACAATATAGCTATACCATTTTTAAAAATAGAGAAAATAATAAAAACCGACAGACGACACCAGTAAGTCCAAGTATAAACTAGGCCAGTAAATTCGATAAAAGAACGCGTTAGCATTTTAAATCATTAAACTAATTTTGTAAAATTAATAAATGATTATTTTACTGTCATTAGAAACACGTCTTTGTGCCAAATTTAAGAGCAATTTTTGAAAAGGGAGCGCCTCAAATATTGATTAAAAAATTTTTCGCTGACAAGACAAATGAAACAGACAAAAAAAATGTAAATAAAAAGATTATTAAATTATTATGAATCAAACTCACATTGCATTATTTGCGTCATAATTCTATATTATTTGTATATTGGCGAACCTATATAAAAATGCAACGGGATCAAGTTTTAGGCCTCACTCATAGGGGTCTAAAAGTTTCGCGCTCTACAAAACTCTCGGTATCAATATTTTTATGGGTTTCTATTATTTTCCTAGTTTAATGTGGACCAATGGCTTTCGATCTTCATCATAATATGTCATCGCCGCAAAAATGAGATTGTTTAGAGCCCTTGTATTCTCAATCTTCCTCTGTGGCACCGAAAAACATCGGCTCTGAGAGAGGAGGAGCTCTCGAATGTGAGGTTGACGACTAGTGATGGTCAGAACCGTTATTTTAACCGCTACACAATAACTGTTATTTAATATTTATGTCCAATTGTATGGTAACTGAGTTTTAATTGTTGTCTAGTGTACCGATGATTGCTCGTTGCTTGCTTGTGGACAAATTAAGCAACCAGCAGCGTCTTTCCTCGGCTGTACGAGGCAACATCAAGCGCTCTATCGGCGCTTTTGTGTAATTAACTAGGAGAAATAAAGTACCGAAACGAAGAACATCTCAGTAATTTTTATCTTGCAATTTGCGACTCATTATTGTGCTTAGGCGACCAAGAAAAAGTATCTCTTCTCAAGTCTATTCAAGGGATTAGTTGTAATAAAGAAGAATAACCTTATTTCGAGGGGTATAAAAGTAAAGGGAACAATATACAAAAAAAAAAAATTGGAATTCATTCACCGAGGCTAGGTTTAGAATGTACTGAATTCGAGATATTATAGGAAATATAGCTCAATCCCTTCAAAAATCATGTTTCCAGATCACTATTAAAAGCAAAGGCATCAATATCCACTTCAACCAATCAACCCCCAAAGATGTGTCGTGTGTCAACTTCTTTGCGTGTATCAAAATGGCCGCTTTATACTAAAGCGACAGTTGATGTCGATTTGAGACTGAAAAATCATAGAAAAGACAGCATTATCCGTATTTAAAAGTTAAATATTTATTTATACATATATATATACATATAAAATAAGGTTTCATTGATGTATATTATATATTTATATATTTTCAACATTAATGCACTTGGTACCTCACGTAAGCTAGTTATTTTAATACTAAAAACTATAAAATACTCATGTCGTTTAATGCCTAATTTAAAAAAAAATGATGCGGCACTTAATACTTATGCGACATGCATTTCCATATAACCAGGAAATTAACGGAGATAGATCTTCAGTGCAGTGTTTAATGTATTGGCAAAGGCATTTAGTACTAATTTGTATACTTAACTTAAAAAAATATTTTTGGCACCAAGTGCTTTATTCATTTTCAATATTCAATTGATAAACTATGATTATGTTACCAAACCTGTTTATTTTATGTACCATAGTGAGAAGCTTAACCAAGTTAGGTACAACAAGTTCGATCAAAGTAAGCGGTCAATTAAAGCATAGATTTTTACGAAAACGGATCATCTGATTGGTGGAGAACGTAAAAATCTATGCTTTAAAAGAAGGCTTACTTTAATCCAACTTGAAACAACCGGCCCTAAGGCCCGGTTGTTTCAAGTTCGATCAAAGTAAGCGTAGAGTTTAAACTGAAATTTTTAGTACTTTTTTCAAAAACGGGTTGTTTCAAATCGGATTAAGCGAAATCTGTCAGAGAATTCTGAGCGGAAATTTTAGATTAAACTCTCGGTCAGAGTCGCACATGCGCACTGCGCAATGTAATTGACATCTGTCAATAAAATATTTTTTTATTAATTTTTCGACATTTTACATACACAGTGTCGAAATGTACAATATTATGTAGGGTGACACAGGCTTTTCTGACGATCGACTGATCCTACAGTATATCCTTAACAGGAGAAATACTTTACTTAGATCTCGAACAATACTTTTTTGTCAGAAGAAATTGATTTTTCCGCAACTCTAAATTAATTTTACCGCAGGGCATTGTCGACAATATTTTTTTTCAAGGTTTCTATTTCACTCGGGTTTTGATAATTTTACATTTATATCCATGAAAGGTGCGTAGGTGATTTATCTGGAACACTGCTTCTTGGACTGCGGATAGTGTCAGCCATTACCAGAGCAATCTGTAGTATCTGCTTTGATCTGCTTGCCGTCAAATGAAATTTAAATTATGTGTTGCCATATGCAAAATTATTTTGGCGTGCATTTGTCTATGATTTTTATTTTACACAATTGCAACACCCCTAATCCGATTTTAAATTTGAAACAACTCAATTCTTGGAGATTTCGCGTGACCTTGAGGTTAAGCTCAGTTTAAGCCAGTATTTCCGCTTACTTTGATCGAACTTGAAACAACCGGGCCTAAATGACGGAGACTTTATTGCTCGGATTTCACTTTTTGGTCTATATTCTGTGGGTATCACTCGACAAAAAGTTGTGCAAAGATCATGTTGAGTGATTTTTGTTGGTTCATATATGTAATATATGTATGTATGCATATATATTGAAACAAATAAATTCATTATTTTAAATATATTTATTTTCTTAAAATTACATTTTCATACAACTAATCATAACATAATAGGGACATTTAAATACAAAAACAGTATCGGTCATAAAAATTGCATCACCTTGATATTCTGCACATACCTACATGATATTACATATGTATTTTAAAAATACTTTCGTATATTAATACTATTTCTATACAGCTATATCGTGAAGTTGGTTCTGAAATACTGAGAGAAATATTACTACAATGAGAAATATTAATTGATAAATAATGTGGTACTTTAAAATAAGATTTATTTACAAGTACCACATTATTTTTCAACTATTTTTTGTTCTAATTTTAATTTATGTTTATTATTTATTAAGTCTAAGATTTTAAAAATAATATTATAGTTAAATTTAGAATCTATTAAAAACGAAATAGGTTAATTAGTTATTCGATAATAAAAATGTCTTTTATCGAATAACTTTCAAAATAATATAACATTGATATACCTACCTACATAATATAATAATTCTAATTCACATTTTAAATTCAGGCGATACATTATTCATGAATTTACACGATTAGTTGCTAATTATCGCTATTCTTATAATATTTTTTCAAGAGTGTCATATAGCTTTAACAAGTAACGCAGCACAACTTAACTATTTTACAAAAAAAACTTTAGCCAAAGTAACCCAACAATTAATTACCTAACAATTTTTACAAACATGTACGTATTATTAACATAGATGTCAGATGACGTGAAAAAAACACAAAGAAAAATATTAATTTTATATGGTGGTTCTGAACATTTTTGATACCGTAAGTTAATTATCTAATAATGTAAAATAGAGATTTAAAATTTAATTTGTACATAAGTATGTGCAACCACTACAGTAAGAAAAGAACGCCACACATTCAGGGCCGCCTTAAGGCACGGCACACCGGGGAGTGCCTAAGGGCTCTATGATTACGTGCTGCCATATTCCACTAGATATCTCATGGATAAGGATAGGATCTATAATGCTATTATCATGGATAATGGATAGAATCTATAATGCTATTAGGACGACCCTGCTCACTCCCTTATCTTGATATCAATCACTAGCTCTGTCCATACACTCTACGTTGATATTTCTACAGAATTTTTATTGACAAGAGGACATCTGTAAAGCGCATGACCATGATATATCTACCGTTTGCTAACGCAAAAAGAAGATAAAAATGTTTTTTTTTTGGTCAAACGCATCTAATAAATATTTATAATGTTTTATGATAAACAAAAACTATAAAAATAATAAGAAAATAAGTATTCCAAGACAATTTTGATGAGTATTCTATAGAATTGAAATTCACTAAGAAAGCATTAGGGTGCGGGGAGAATATTGACAAAAAATAATTTGTCGAATTGGTGCGTGGTTTCAGAGTCTTATTATTTGTTCAAATTGTAGCTGCAAGAATGTTTTCACAACAAATATCAAATTTAATATCCACGATAATTGAGAGTTCTCCGCCTTATTTTAAAATAACACAACTAAGTGCAGAGTATGACCAGCTTTAGAATGCAGCTGAGATTTCCGTCACGCTCATTTATCCGAAGATGACACGTGAAACTTCGTGCGGTAATTGAATCTAATGTGGAGGACTCCTACCGGAGGTCAAGTCGTTCGCATTGAGCAAATCCATCAGTTGGAGCTCGATTCGAGCGCCACCGAATCACCTAATAGGATACCTGAGGCGGACGACGACATCTCGGTCGTCTGCTGGTCAACCCACGACTCTTCTGCCGACCGCCGCCAGCGCGACACGCTCTAAATATTGCATTCCGCGACGAACCCTCGTTGTAACATTTTCTTCAATAAACCAAGTCTGTAAATCGTGAGTATTATTTGCCATCCTGTATATCTGTACATCAATCCTGCATTTGCTTGTCACACACACGCTTGCATACACCAAACGCACACATATAACAGTTAACATTAGAATGCCTTCTACTTCATAATGTGCCAACGAGATTACGTCACGACTCATAATCTGTTCATAAACTTATTATTGGCCAATATTGGATTAGATCATGCCCGCTCTCCAAATGTATTTGTGCGCAGGTTAGTTCAACCACATTCTTAAATTGGTCATACTATACGTGATGAGTAGCATGTTATTTGGTGCATAGAATTTATTCATTACTATATTTATGTTTCAAATTTTTATTGTTGGCATGGCATCGTTAATGTTTGATAATTTTTTAATCAAAATCTCCTTTTATGTAAATATTTGATTTAGCGTTTAAAATAACCACATACCCTCCCTCCACATGATAACCAAATTTCTATCTAATTTTATATTAGTATACATCAATTAAATAAATAATAAAAATTAGATAAATTACTTAGAAACATACACAGAAAAATCTTTCCATCAAAAAATACAGTTCCTATTGTTTACACGGTAAAGCAATCTACCGTCATATGTGTTCTATAGATAGACACTATAAAAATTCTAAACGATTTGTCTGAATCGTCTAAATTGTCACGGAATTATTTTCGGAAAAATCGAAATTTTACAAGTAAAATGGAATTTAATGTAAAATTCAGTTAAAATTATATTATGCTACATGTATTTTTATTTAGATTTTATGATTTTATGATTACAATTATGAATTATATAACAAAACATCATATTAAAATACATTGCACCTATGCATAATCTTGTTGAAGCCATGGTGAATCTTTTTTGACAAAATATAGCAAGCCAGAAGTACAAAAATATTATCAACTTTTCATTCTTTTCAAAAAAACCTTACATGACAATTTACTTAATATGTGTATGTACGAATCAAACCATTATTTTTATATACCAATTTAGTAAATTCACTATTAGTTGTGACCTGAGCAGAGAGAAGATGGTAAATACACTAAGGTATGATTACGAAGATCAGTCGAACAGGTAGGTACACTTACATATATTTACATATTAATGGCGGTGTTAACTTCTTTTTGCAAATAATATTTTATTTCATCTCGATTAATTGTATCACGCAAACAAAGGTCATCTCACTTCAATGAAATATAAACAAAATATTTTGACATGTTTTTAAAATTATTATAGGGTCAAGTGGGGAACAGTGTAGCACGGGGCACAGTGTAACGATAGAAATATTTCTTTCTCTTTTTAATTTGTCTATTGCGTCCCTTTACGCATTTTGACAATATCACAATAGCAGTTAGAAATTACTAGTTGGTTTAGCTCCTTCATTTTTGATGGTCTGGATCCGTGTGTAAAAATCTACTCTCGTTATTAGCAAAGCACAAATCCCTTTTCTAGATATATCTTTTGCCGGCATATTTCCTCAATAGATATCTTGACAGTTAAATAAAGACTTTTAGCGTGAGTATATTGGGGATATATTTTAGCTGGAATCTTAATTATTCTGCAACTGCACTTTTTAAAGTAGTTCTAAATTTTTAATATTTTTTGTTCTTTAAATATGTACAACATACTTGGGAGAACTCTGTAATAAAAATACGTCGTTACAAAAAAAGATGAAAAACCCTTTTGCACATTGAGAGAATTGACTGATAATATAAATTTTTATTTACTATAATATTACGCTAAGGATTAATTTTAAATATGGATATTTAATATTTTTATTTAATCAATGTGATATTTTAAAAATATCTAAAGTAGGTACCTACTAAATGGGATCAAAAATTTCCGAGTATCACGTTTCGACCCTAGAAATATGAAAATATTAGGGGAAAATCAGTAGAGATGGCTTTCAATCCTAGACAGCGTCACTTGGTCAAGCAAAAAATAGCTTTTTGAAGCTTATATTATATATTAAAAAATATATGTTTCACTTGTCACTAAAAAATTGTTAGCACTAATGATCACTACCTTAAAAATGGTGTTTTGATTATGCAAAAATTGGGATAGATTCCCAAAGCGGGAAGACAACACATTTTTAAATTTATTTATTTCGGCTATGCACCAAGCGTTCATGCGATTTGTTCTCACTATTCGCCATCACTAATTGTCTAATCTTCGTCCAACGACAGCTAGCTGTCAATTGATATGCTGATGGTTTGCGCGTGCGTGAGTGTGTTCCAAAGCGGAGAGTGCGTGGCCTCGATGCCCCCCGGCTCCGCGGGCCCCGGGGCTTCGGAGGCCGGGTCCCGCTATCTCCCCCCTTCCAGGAAGTAACGCGCGGGCTGGTTGAGCAACCGGCTTATCTGGAAGCGGTCGTCTCTTTCCGGGGTAACTAGTTCGATCTGAAAGAGAAGGTTTATGTATTATTGTTTGTTAACATATCAGCATAAGATTCAACCAGGTATTCATCAGGTACACTAGTAAAATATGCCACGATTGCGTTTGATATACCTAGTGTGTCAGATAATTTCAAATATGTTAGTTGGCGTTTTGATTGAGGGTCGGTTGTACCAACTATAGTTCGTTTAAAGCATAGATTTTGATTGGAATCAATTTGTAATAAAATAATATTATACGTATATGCAAATATATTTTTTTTACGCTTCTACAGGCCAAGAGGCCCGATTACAGAGGCGAAATACACATATCACAAAACACCCAGGCTTGAGTAAATCACATAGATTAATTGTGACCTCACTGGGAATCGAACCTGGAACCCACGGCGTGAGAAGCTAGTGTTATACCCACTGGGCTACGAGGGCCGTCAAAAATGTTTGTTCTGAAATATTTGTTACATTTGTTCTGAAATATAATATCTGAAGGTCTCTTTTAGAAGATGGACACCTTCCTTTCCAATTTTTCTTAATCCTTAATCCTCTTAACTTATGGAGGAGTTGTCATAAAAAAGTAGATTGTAGCGCCATCTATAAGAAATTAGTAATAACTTTTTGGAACTCGAAGCGACGAACATAGATTGTACTGCTATCTATGGTCGAAACGAGTAATTATTTGAAGTTAAGCGTAATTACACTTTTTATCGAATTTTTTTGTACAAGCAGAAGAAATGACCACGATGCTTATCTGCATGAGCCTGTCGATTTAAAGAGAGGGGTAATTCGAATTTACATAAGCGACGAACGGAACATCACCGGTCATTGGACTGACCAGTGTCTTAAAGGGTTACACCACCTTGAGGCATCAATAAATATATTCAAATTAAAAAAAAAAAAACGTTTGACTTAAATATTGCACTTATGAATTCTTATATTTATCATTGCTTACGGCAAACATTGATAATATTTTTCATTAGCAAATTATTTGTACAATTTCAAAATGGCGGGGTTTGTGCTGGCCCACATAGGTTCTTCTCCTTGACGCGCAGTTGGTGGAGATGATCATGTCGCCAGGGTTTGAGTGAAATTAAAAAGTTGATTATCTTCTTATTAAATTATGTAATTTCTGTGATGTAGCGTATCGAAAAAAGTATTGTTTTTTGTACAAATGATATCAGCTTGAAAATTATTTAAATTTTTTTCCTTAAAAAATCGAAGTTAAAAAATCGTAATAGGCAAGCGGCGAAAATTACCAAAATAATCGTAGAAAGCTTATGAGTAAGATTTGTGCAAAATTTAAACAAAATCGGCTGAATAATTTTTGAGATATCTTCTTCGCCGGTCTAAAAAAAGGAGTTTCGAGAAAAACAGAGAATAATGAGTTTTTTTAAAAAGTCACCCACCTCGCTGACTTCAAATTGCTATAACCGAGTCAATTTTTGAAATTTTTTGAAATTTAAATGAGTGATGACTCAAATTATTCATAGAACTTCAAACTATAAGTTAAGGCAAAAATAAACACGTTTTTTTAAGAAAATGTCAAGGTGGCGTAACCCTTTAAGCACTATATTAACCCTTAACCACCTACCATACGTCTCACAGACCCCGTCGAATTGATAATCGTGAATATTTTTGTGCCCAAGTTTCGTACGAACTTGTTAGTTCCTGTACCTTTTTCCCGCGCCCCTGAGTGCCGCGTAAGCGCTCGTACGTGTGTGCGTTTGCTTCAGGTGAGTAAAAAACTATCGCAGGGGGTCTGAGAGACCTATGGTAGGTGGTTACGTAATTTTTTTTTAATCGTGTTTTTTATGGTTTTCGTTTAAAACGGCTCTTAGTGACAATAATATCGAGCGGTTTTTGGAACAAGATCTGTCAAGATCATGTTGGGCTAGATCATGTATCGGAAGAAAGTTGTGCATTTGATTGCGTATACGATGAGCCAACTGTACTAGGTGTTAAAGAAAATTCTCCATCCCAACATCATTTGTCTTCAATTTTACGTGGAAACGAAGAGTTTTCATCTGAAGATGAGGATCTGAAATTCGATGGAAACCGTGGAAGAAGAATTATTTTGAAAGGAATTACTTTTGTTGGTCATCTGCCTCACCGTTTTTACGATTGCGAACTTTGCAGCATAATATAGTGCAGGGAAGAGAAGATAAAAAACCAGCATATCAGAGTGAGCTTAATTCTTTGTCTTGTTCACTGGATATTTAGCAGCATTTTTTAATGACGAATGCAATGTGAAATTGCAACGTGTGAAATTGCAATAATGTGAAATTCAACGTATCCTCCACAGAAACGTAACCACTTCATCAGCAGTTCCATGTAGCAGCAGTGCTGAAGAAAGGTTGGCGGTTCGTAAAAACTGTTAAACTTGCAAATACACAAAGAAACGCAATACACAATACCTGTGTTTCGAATGTAAAGCACCAATTTGCCTTGAATGCTCAAACAAGCTGTGTTTTCGCTGACGTGAAAAACTATAAATTTAGGGCCTGCAATTTTTTTTAATTTGTGATTTTATGAAGAATTTTTATTTTTTCTACGTTTGTTAATTATTCAACACTAAAAAAAAAGTTGTAAGAAGTTCCTATTCTACATGATAATTTTTGTGAATCTCATTTTCCAAATATATTAGTTTGTAAGCCTGAAATAAGAGGTATTGACAATTATTTATGATTAAAAGAAAAAAAAAGCTGATTTTCATGTGCCTTCTTTTCTAATTAAGAGTTTAATATGTTCCTCAATAGAATTTTAATTAAAAACAAAACAATTCTTTACTAAATTTTACCGTTGTGAATTATTTTATTCGGGAGTCCCACAGACGTATGACAGGTGGTTGTGTAACAAAAATATATGCTAGGTGGTTAAGGGTTAAATCGCTTTTATTTCCCCAGGTTCTAATTTTATTTTCATATTTGTTATATACTTACATGTTAACCTGTTAACCCAACTCTCTCTATATGTATGTGTATATTGTCTGTGTATCTATCATGACGTGTGCACGGTGCATACACACTCTTAAATTTGTTGGAATTGATATATCACACACATATATCAATATCTTTATATTTTTGCACAATGTTTCTGACTTCCTATGTTTTATTATTATTTTTTCCATTATAATCTACTGTTCTCTTCTTTGTATCTTTACATTTACGCTATTGCGTTGTTCAATGTCTTCTACCAATGACCTGTATTTATACGTGTTTCTTTAGTATATTTATTTTATTGTTCTTACTTGTCTGCGTTTATTGCCTTTGTTATATTATTGTGCACATTTTTTTAAAATAAAGACGCTTGGACAGTGAAGGGTTTGGGAGGCCGACTCTCCAGGTCGCAGGAGTGCGTGTTGCCCTACCTGCAGCTTGGCGAGGAGGCTGCGTTTAGCATTAAAATAATGCCAACTAGGCGGCGAATGTGCTGGGCCGATATGGACGCTCTGCGCATAACACGGCCCAGGGTGTGGTGAGTCCCCTTCACTGTAGTATTAAATCTTTTTTTCCCTTTTTTCTTCTTTTTTATTTTTTTATTACTTTTTTCACCTAAAATATATATTAAATACACAGTACTATACCTGCGTAGTGTCCATGTCAGATCTTTCCTCGAGGACGGTGGCGAGATCCAGGGATGGTCTCTCCTTGCCCTTAGCCACGTTGGCTGCCCTGTTGGTCTTGCCGGCACCCAGACGGACCAGCGAGAGACCAGCGCTGGTCATGCCGCAGTTCCGTCTTCTGGCGCGCTCCCTGGAATCAACAAACCTCATTGAATCTTACATCTATATACAATGTAATGCTATGAAATCTATACTAATATATAAAGATGTAAAGTTTGTAAGTTTGGATGTAGGAGGTAATCTCCGAAACTACTCGCCCGATTTCAAAAATTCTTTCACCAATATTTAGAATGGACTGTCATGATGGTTATAGGCAACATATTATCTAGTTAAAATAAAAGGGCTTTGCGTGGTGACCTTTTTTACAACTAAGTCGACTAAAAAACGGTCGAGCGATGCGCTTTTTACGAACGCTGCCTTAACAGTAAGCCATAAATGAATGCTTTCTATAGAGGAGTTGTAGAACTCAAAAAGGATTATAAAAAAGTCCATGACAACATATATCTACATATTAAGGTTAATTCACAAATTGATATTATATATATTATATATATACCTACTTAAATTATTATTACACAACATTGTTTGGCTACAGCTATATTATATAAATCAAATTCTTTTGTCATTTTTAATGAGTACAATTATTTCGAAATTCGCCAATTTGGAAATAAATCGCTGTAGACTTTTCACAAAACAGACATAATCTTCGCTTAATTATTACCAACCCAGTTGACATTTGAACTTCACAAATTTGATTTGTAAATTTCTCTTCATTTGAGCTAATCTTGTTAGATTGACTAATCCTACATTAATTAATTTCCAAGGCGAATTTTCAATTCAATAATTTACTCGGATGTTCGAATAGACAAGGGCTGTTTTAATTAATATTTAACCAATTAAAATCGTTATGGTTTCACTTCCAGGCTTTCTTCGGCTAGTAACTTGGATCACAATTTCTGAGCTTAATTCTGCCGTATTGTACCGCTAAATTTGGAAGCCCGAATGTTATACTTTTATTCATTATACAGGGTGTAACAGAGTTAGTCCACAATTCTGTCACGGGACGACAAATGAAAACACTATAAAATAATTTAGTTTAATTTATTACCAAAGAAAGCACTATACACGAGTTAAATAATTGTAGTACCTATTTCGTAATTTTATGATCGCTAAATGTTTTCCGAGTATTTTACACACTTGTTTCACAAATTGTTTCTTAATTCGCACTAATTAACGCTATTTCTATCGCTTAGATCACTTTTGGTAAATTCCGTTAAATATTCGCTTGTAGAAACTACTCGCCTCGGTATTATTTTATTCTGCTACCGCTGGTCGCTCTGCATTGGTCACTTACTAATATCGCATGTTGGTAATATCACGAATTACTGATCACACTGGTTCGCTCGGTAGTATCACGGAGATGTCGCCTTGTTATCGTCACTAACTGAATTGCTGACCCCGCGTTGCGTGAGGCCTTTTATAGGTAAATTTCTCCGAATTTTTTGTTCCAGAGGTAACTTGAATTTAGTTGGAAAACATTCTTGCAGTCTATTTTCAACTTCAACTCTGACTCTTGGCACAGTATCTCCTAGGCGAAGCCATACTCCTAGTTTCTGTTAGCTTCTGCGTTAATTTAACTGATGTCCATATACTTCCCGGAGTGCACTTGTATTCACAAAAATACAAATGCCCTCCGTATTCATAATACTCATTGCCATAGTCAAAGAACGTAAATAACCGGAAGTATAAATAAACCTAAATTCAATAAAACAGCCACGAAACATATTTCAACAGTCTGCCAATAAATATAAGAACCCAAAATATTATATTATATTTAAAAAAGATATAAAATTTATGAGAAATTAAAATAATAAATTTAAATATGTGTATAATTTCAAACATAAATTTAATCCTTGATGACTACATTAATTTATTTTTAATATTGCTGCCTTTGCTTTTATACCCCACATATTATGAACGTTCTTGTTTCTTTATTAAATTAATTTACTTACTATCTCTTACTAATATTAACAATTGTCTCATTGAAAAAATATGCGTTTACTCTTACTACATAATTTTTTAACTTCTGTAATAATTATAATTTCAATTTTGTTGCTTAAAATAAAAAATATTAGTCTGAAAAATACTTATTTTTTATATTTTTGAAAGGTTTTATTGCACTCGGGGTACGAAATGCGCCTAAGGGACGGTTGCATTAACTTGGATTATAGTTAGATTGAACTGAAAGGACTCCAAATATAACACCTACCCATAATTTCATCTATGATGGGTATTTTATATATCTGATCTTATTATTAAACTCTCCAAATATTAGGTCCTTACATATGAAATTGACGTTTAGTATGGGAGGAACATAAAGCCGATTTTTTTTATTAAAATATATTTATTTAATCAAAGTATGTACCATTGCTATCTATGCACTTTTGCCATCTCATAGGTAGTTCATCGATCCCTTTACTAAAAAAACCATTCGGACGGGAATCAATAAAATCTTTGAAGGCGGTTTGGACTGCCCCATCGGAGTTGAATTTTTTCCTTTGCAAGAAGTTATCCAAATTTCGAAAAAAAATGGTAATCTGTTGGGGCAAGGTCCGGAGAGTACGGTGGATGTCTTAGACATTCCAATTGAAGCTCCTCTAATTTGGTAGCCGTCGTTGTGCAGTGTGTGGTCTAGCGTTATCATGAAGCAGCAGTGGCCTAGAGCGATTAACCAGCCTCGGTTGTTTAGCAGCTAGCTTTTCCATCATGGTTTGCAGTTGCTGACAATAGACATCTGCCGTAATCGTCTGGCCAGATTTAAGAAAGCTGTAGTGAACGACACCAGCACTAGTCCACCAAACGCTCACAAGTAACTTTTTTGGAGTCAATTTTCGCTTGGGGCATGGTTTGGCTGGTTCGGCAGGGTTCAGCCATTGCGATGAGCGCTTCCGATTATCGTACAGGATCCACTTTTCATCACAGGTAATGATTCGATTTAAAATCCCTTCATTATTGTGCCGGTTGAGTAATGCAACGCAGCAGTCAACGCGCGTTTGTTGATTTGCTTCACTCAATTCGTGAGGTACCCACCTTTCAAGCTTTTTCACCTTACCAATTTGCTTCAAGTGGATTAAAACAGTTTTATCACTAACACCGCAGCCTGCAGCTAACTCGGATGTGGTTTGCGATGGATCCGCTTCCACAATAGCCTTCAATTCTTCATTATCAACTTTGGTCTCCGGCCGTCCACGGGGCTTGTTCTGCAGGTCGAAATTTCCAGAACGAAAACGTTGGAACCAAAAACGCACTGTGTTTTCTTTTGCGGCACCGTCGCCATACACATCAATAATCCTTCGAGCCGTTTCTGCAGCACTGGTGCCACGGTGGAACTCGTACTCGTAAATAACGCGATATTTCAAGTTTTTCATTTTGTAAACTGAGTGACGCAAAGAAAAAAACAATTGAGGAAAAAACAAATGAATTATAATTTTCAAAACACAAATACATGAATAAATAGCTGTATAAATTTGGATTTGGAATTCCCAACCAAAGAGAAGATATTTGATATTAAATTTGCCAGTACGGAAAAACGACAATTTCATTTGTAAGGACCTAATATATATATTTTTTAAAGTAATCAGCAATAGACTTTTTAATGTATACATGAAATTCTTTCGAATTATTTTAACATACATACCAAAATACGCCTGAAAATCGGTATTTTCAATTTTTTAACTCCTTATATCAGTTTATTATTTTTTATTTATTTGTTTATTTTATTGTTTATTTATATTTGTTAATACAAGTTACAAATAACTGCCACACTAGGTAAAAACCTGTTCTGTGGCAGTAATTTTTATATGATATTTATGTAATATTAACAAATGACAATTAAAGAAAGTATAAGCATACGAATGAAAGTAGATCAATAATAATAAAGTAAATCATAGGAATACCTAAGAATAATAGAAAAGAAAAAGAAAAGAAAATATACACACAAAATTAAGATAAGAATTTAAGTAGTTACAAAAATAAATATTATATTAAAGTATACTTTAAATTATATAAATACAAGATATATATAGATATAATAGAATAGATACTGCGATTATATATTACTCGATATATATATATATATTATATATATATATATATATATATATATACCAGTATATATTTTAATAATATTTTATATGCTAACATCACAAATGATAATATTTTTATATGAAGATATAATGTGTTGCAAGCTCACAAACGTTTTAAGAACATACCTACATATAAAAATATGTTCCCTATTTAAGTAGGCCCTAAATGAGGCGAAGAACATTTTCTATTTTACCCGACATAATAAAAAATACGAATTTGTCACCCTTCCAGTTATTAAAATATTTGTGTTACCATATTATTAGCATTGTCACCGAAATGGCTCTCCATTGTTTCACTCGAAAGTCTCTTCTGTAAGGGAAGTTACAACGGCGCACCGAGACAAAAGCAAAATGGTGATTTTCTTTTCCCGCCTCTGCTTCGCGCGTTTTTTTAATAATCGTAAAATACCATCCGAAGAAACTTTTCCCTAATTTGGCGCAGAAAATGTATTACAGATGTTTTCGGTAATCTACTCGCCGAATAATGCTTAACTTGTTCAACACTAGGGCTGTCCGGCCAGCCGCGATCCCGACACTACCTTTGTTGTTTATGGCCCAAGAAATACGTTAGACGTTTAAAGAAAAGTTTTTTATTAAAAAAGTCAACTCGCTTTCGAGAAAATGTTAATGCCCTCTGAAGCTTTTGGATTCCATTAAACTATCAATTTTATTTTAATTTTGAGTTTAGAATATTAATGTAATAAAAAGGTAAAAAAAATCCATAAGAAAATAGTTTTCATTATAAATCCTTTGTACGGGAGGTCTCGGTTTCTATTTTATTGTAGATAGGTACTTTTATTTTCTTGACTAAGGGATTCATTTGTCTTTAAATAAAATATCACTTTGTTTAACACCACTTTATTGAGTTATTACGAACTGGTTTCGGCTCACAGCTGAGCCGAAACCAGTTCGTCAGGGTTGAATGTATAGGTACTTGTTAGAAACAGAATCACAATCAATCAAGAAAGCATTAAGGAAAGAAAGAGACAGAAGTCAACTTCAGTGGAGGTTAGGTGATAGAGAGGAGGTATGGGTGGGTGTAGTTAATCGAAAGGGGAACATATCTAGAGTTGGGCTACGCGATAAATCTAAGTAAATAGTTTTTATACTATTGTATTTTGCTATTACTTTGTGGTTATTCATTATGAATATAATTAAACGAATAACTTTGTTTATCACCACTTAATTTTTGGTAAAACCAACCGGTTTCGGAAACAACGTTCCTTCGTTAGGGTATACTTAATACTAATTATACTTTATATAATTATGAACAATCATACTTCAGTGTCAAGTGTCCAAATGAGGGTAAATAGTGGGGGGTGCGAAAGAAACAGGTGATAGGGTGAAACGGAATATATTCAAGATAGGAATGTAAGATTTTTTTGGTTGTTTATAATAGATTCATTATTATTTATGGCTTTCTTAATAGGGCTTCCAAATTATTAAGACGTCTACTTTTACTATTAATGTGAAGAATAGTGACTACTGCATTTTTATCAATTCTATGGTTACTTTCAATAATATGATTAGAAAATTCGGAAAAATTTGAATTACTTAAGCATCTTATATGTTCTTTAATCCTAATATCAAAACTACGACTCGTTTTTCCAATATAAAAAGAGGGACAGTCATTACATTTTAGTTTATAAACACCCGAGTGAGTCAATTTGTGATCTTTATCTTTAACATTTCTCAAATATTTACCAATATTATTTTTTGTATACAAAGCTGGTTTTATGGTGGGAGGGAGATTTTTCGAACATTCAATTGAAAAATTGTCAATATATAAAATTCTACGCCATTATTTTATATCATCGTTATTTTTGTAATTATTGAATAAAAGTTTAATGGTGGCTATTTTATTGTGTTTTTTGTTTAGAATATTCAAATAGTTTTTATTTATTTTTAATGATTTTTTTTATTTCAAGGGCTTCTAAATTATTAAGACGTTCTATGAAGTACATTGCACCCGATGATTGGTTAAATGAGTGGTTTTTATCTATTAAATGAATCGCGAATTCCGAATAGCCTACACTATTTAGGCATCTTTTGTATTCAATTTCGTATTTATATTCCTAGCTGTCATTCCTATGTAAAATGCTGGGCAATCATTGCATCTGAGTTTATATATCCCTGAATAGCTTAGTTTATGTTCTTTATCTTTAGAATTTATCAAAAGTCTCCCTAAGTTATTATTTGCAATACATTATAAATTAGTAATCCTCAATGACTGCATTAATATTTTTTATTGCTTCCTTTGCTTTTACGCCCTGCATATGATATTCTTCCGAATTATTTAACATATTTATAATTAAATGAATAAAAATAACTTGGTTAAACACCACTTATATTTGTTTCGCTACGACCGTAGCTTCTTCAGCTACGGCCGTAGCGAAACTTGGTCGGAATCGACAACGAATATTTATTTATTTATTTATTATAAATTGACGCCCTAGTGGGCTTTTAAAGTACATGAAAGTTAATAAGCTTCTTATATACCTAATATAAACACCGTAAATAAATTAAAAGAAAAATATAAGTGGTGTTTACCCAAGTTATTTTTATTCATTTAATTATAATGTCCCACCAAGTGTTTGCTTAGTTCGAAAATTTAACATATTTATATACTAGAATAGATACGACTGAAAACTATTATTTTCAATTTTAAGCTGACTAATTTAAAGAGATCGAGTTGGGAGTCAACTGTAGATTGTATCTGGCGAGATACAAAGTTTAACACGCTGGTAGACAGTTAATTTTCAATGCAATAAGGAATACTTTCGCTGACTTATTTCATTCTTATACAGCTCAGTTGAGAAAGTAATTTCCAACTTTTATCTATCGTTTAATCTAAATTAAGCCAAGGGATAATACATCAATTTCCCTTCACAACTCTTCCTCAGTAATGTAAAGAAAATATATGGATACATAATATATACAGGATTTCTCGTAGCTAACAGTAAAAAAATTGGCGGAGATTTATATTTTTTTTATTTTTAATGAGACAGTAATAGAATACCGGGTAGAAGTAAGAAGCAAAAAAAAGTAGTCTGTGTACTTATGTATACGCGTTAGAAGTTATACTTCTTTGACACACATAAAAAACCATGTATCAAAGCAATACCAGATTTCCGTATTTCATGTTATTGCCGGACACGACGCACATCACTTCTTTATTTCAATAGAAGCAAAATGAACGCTTCTAAAAATGATCCAATTAATTGGTTTTTCTGTGACGATTTATCATATACAATTAAATCGGGAATAATGTATACGTTTCTTTTCTCAAAAATAAATCAAACATTTTATGATATCATCGATGACAATGTCGTCGTTAATAATCATTATGATTTGACAGATGATAATAAAAATAGTATTTATTCATATCTTCTTATTTTGAATTGCATTAAGGTGCTGATACATAAGCTTATTTAGTGGCACGTGAGCATGCGCAGTATCGACCTTCTTTAGGCCTTGCTTATTAGTGGCATGTGTGTACGCACATTGCTAGTAATGAGCATGCCACTAGCCATACAACCGCCGGTTGATTTATGAGCATGCCACTAAGTGGCATGCCACTAATAAGCATGTGTATCTGTACCATTAAACTACAGATACACATGCTTATTTAGTGGCACGTGAGCATGCGCAGTATTGACCTTCTTTAGGCCTTGCTTATTAGAGACTTGTGTGTACGCAAATTGCCACTTAGTGGCATGCTCAAAAATCAACCGCCGGTTGATTTATAAGCATGCGACTGTCATTCACCATAGAGAAGGGGTATCTTTGGAGCATGTGTGAACAGGCTTGCTTATTATGAGCATGCTTATGTCATTCGCGGGCTTCGCGGCTAGGATTATCAATGCAATCTTCTCAGTCCGCGACAGATGAAACAAACATGGCACGTTGGGGAGATGATAAAACATTACTTTTCGTGACTTATTATAGGAATCACGAATGTCTGTGGAGTACTCGGTCACCGTTGTGTAAAAATAATATAGTGAGAAATAATGTTTATGAAACTTTATTAATAGGCATGAATGATTCAAATCTTACAATAAAAATTATAAAAACTAAAATCAAAAATGTGCGGAGGAAAGCTCGGGAACTTTTTTGATTTATTGGTTCACTTGAATTTTCTATTTCAGTTTGCAAAGTTTCCATTTTGAACAAGAGTCTCTATTCTATGACAAGAGCATGCCACTAATAAGCATGTGTGTTTGATTGTTAGCTTTGGGCATGCTTATTTATGAGCATGCCACTAATAAGCATGCCAGTTATGAGCAAGTGTGAACAGTTGTTAGCGCATGCTTATTAGTGGCATGCTCATTAGCATGCCACTAAATAAGCATGTGTATCTGTCCCTTTACACTTCGACTGCCTAACTAGGGATTACCTGTTGGAAGGCAGTCGACTATTTACATAGCAAAAAGAGAAGAATATAATTTAGTATACATAACAATAAATTTTTTTAATGAACAAATATAATAAATTAAAATTTGATAAAATAATTAGTATACATGACAATAAAATTTTAAATGATATTAAATAAATAGATTTAAATTTGATAAAATAATAAGTATACATTACAGTAAATTTTTAAACGAACAAATATATAAAAAATTTAAAATTGATAAAATAATTAGGAACGGAAATACAGAATTATCGGTAAAGTAAGGTAAAGCAAAAAGAGAAATCTAAATAAAATATAAATTACAAAATATATAATAGAATTCGCACAAAAAGTTTTGGGTGGAATTTGTAAAAAATATCATTTCTGCAAGTGACGTACGCGCAGTTCTCACCTGGCATTGGAACTTTCGAAGAAATACGCTAGTACACGAAAAATTAACAAAAACTCGCAGATATAGAGATGAGTCAAAATACACGGTTCAGGACGAGATTTTCTCGACTTGACTAGATCTATGGAGCAAATTTGTTGGGCGCAAACAAGTGAGATAAATTGTGAATTGACATGAAGTTGGATACAGAAATGTCGGAAATAAAACTTCTAGCCGTATGACGAATGGACAGCTTTTTTGCTTATATGCGCTGCACAGTGCGAGGAAGATGAATAAAAGTGTAAGTAGGTACCATGAGAACCATGAAAAACTAACCTTGCTAGCTTGGCCCTCCTGCGGAGGCAGCAGATGACCAGCAAGGCCAGGAGCGGGAAGCCCAGGATGCAGGAGACGATTGGCACAATCACAGATTCTGGAGACACTGAAATTACAGAATAATTAAGAAAATATTAGAATTATAATTAACCTAGCCATAATCCATTCAAAAGACGCAAATACTTCTGTACGTTTGAATATCATTTTTTAAATAGAGATGCGAACACGGAATACGTGTCACATCAATATTCTTACTATTTTCAAACCAAGCTAAACTCTTGTGCTTTGAAAATAGGACTAACTTGCTGGCCCTGAGATTACGAGGCGAGAGTCCTAACCGCTAGACCAACAAGGTATTTTTCTAAGGTAAATTAGTTAAAAGTTTTAAAGTTCGAAAAATTAAAATTATCACTAGATTTTTTATGTTTAAATTTTTTTCTTGAAATACTTATTATTTAATCATTCTTTAATAAAAATTAAGGCCGCTGGAACACGGTAAAGTATCACAGAAAACACTAACCAGAGAAAAGGATGTGCAAGTATTCACAAAAAATGCACATTGATACAGAGTATTGTTATAAAGATTATTATTATACATATTTTGGTCGCGAGTTAAGGCAATGAAAACAGCGCCCTCTAGCGTAGCGCGTCTTAGCGTTAGTGGCCTGTAGCCATGGGCGTGCAGTGAGAACAAGAAGCATGACTTCCTTAGCATATATTTTTAAAAGAAAATCATCAAAATCACAATAATTGACATATTACCAGTTGGTAGTGTTTGCACGTTAACACAAACGCAGGGCGATTTCGCGATAATTCTATTTGTCATGAAAGTTAAATCTTAACTAAATCAAATTAAGTAGAATTTCAACAATTAGAGATCAAAGGTGATTTGGTTTAATCTATATCGGATGTTATGCAATTATTGTGTAACTTTGTATTATTGTGTTAATGTAACAAATAATTCGTTTAGGTTAAAAACTGATTTCGCAATTTTTTTTATTGTAACTAGTTAACATAAATCTGAAATTGAAACATAAAAACTCCGTCATTTTTGTCGGAATGCAAGTACTTTTCAATATTTTTGTTACAGACTGTTGAAAAAATATGGAATACAAACTTAACCAATCGGATCCCGACACAAAATGCGTCAAAATACATAAAAGTCGACATTAACGTTGAAAAATTACCTGTCGGATAAATAATGATGGAGGGCCTCTGCTTGTTGTTACTGTTGTGGAGTATTTTGGCCGGCGGCACAGTGACCCCGGAAATCGCCCCCTTGGTGCCCAGGGGGGGCAGCATCACGGAAGGGGTTGACATTATTCTCAATTCAATCCGTGCTCGTTCACTTCGGGGATCGTCTATAACAATTTGGCCCGTCACTGAATTTCCTGGGAATTCTGCCTCGGACTAGGCACACCAACATTCCAGTACATATCTTATTCACTTCTTCACGGTAAACACTCTTTTAACACACAGAGAAAGAAACGTTTTTCTTATATATTTTTAGACTGTTCATGTATCTGTTTATATATTACATGTATGTACCTTGTATCGCGGCCGTCAGCGACGATGTCGCGGAGAGGGCAATCTATTTTAAATTAGAATATAAGATTTCAATGAACCGAGTTTCGGGGCACAGAAAATTGTCAGTAGTTTATTGAATAAATGCTTATGTTGAATGCACAAAATGTCTTGTTATGTAAACCCATCTTTGTTAATCTGTTGCAACTTGAACTTGTTAATATGAGAGGCACCTGAAGCGGCTCGAGAGAGAGAGAGTTCAGTGCGCAGATCACCGAAAGGACCCTGAGATTGTAAAAGAGGAGTAAGGTTAGTCCCATTCTATTCCGATTGAACTAGCTGGTGATGACGAGGGGCTCAGATCATGAGGAGCTGAACTCCACGTCATATAATCCTGTAGAAAGGCCTCTAAGTCAAAAAGATTAGCAAGAAAATATTAATATAAAAAAACTAACGAACTTTGTATATAATACATTTATTATATCAACGTCGACTTCTTTCGATATCAATGACGATACAATATGACGCAAAATAACTATTTTTGTACGTCCGTATGGTTTATACAAATTTTGTAATTAATTCAACCATATAAAATAAAAAAAAATTAAAAAAAAAACAAACAAATAGTGGAATGGTACAAAGAATTATGAACAAAGTACTTAAAACAAGTAAATCAAAATAAAAATTAAAGACATATTTTTATACGCTTTCTTTGCATACCTTCGTAATCGATTTTTTAACATCAATCATGCAGTATCTAAATTGATATTAAACACGTTGCTTTTAAGTTTAAAACAAATTTTCGAACGGTATGGTCTTCAGTTTTTTCTGCGAGTCTTGATTGAAAGTGATGCGATTGTTAATTTTAATTAAAATAATGATCAATTCACGCCGAAAATAATTTTAAAATGCATAGTCATCCACTTTACGTAAATGTTGAATGTTTCAGATCTCAAGCTATTCGGGAAATTTGTGAAAAATCCATCACGAGATTCCTCCACAACAAACAGACAAAGAGAGTTTAATATAAAAGCATGTAATTATATTTAACTTAAATCGCTATATATCAGAACCACTGACCTGTACAAAACTATCAATATCTTAAACTTGGAAGAATTGATATATATCGGAAAGATAAAGATGCTTCATAAAATAAAGAATAAATTATTAAAAACCAATATCATCTTATACCAAAATAGCGATATACACTCACGCTATGCAAGAGCGAGAGTTCATAATAAGAATGGATATACCAAGAACAGGTAGAGAATGGCACGGATTCCTGTATACAGCCGTTGAGTTCTATAACGGACTTCCTGGTGACATGAAGAAGATAAATAATATAGGAATCTTTAATAAGAAACTGAAATGACTTGTGTTGTAGAGGAGACAGCCCGTAAATTATGATTGTTTAAGAATTTGATGTATTTACCTATAATTTAAGATTGTTAAGGTAGTGTTAAATTTAATAAATATAGTTCTTTTGTATTATTTGTATTTATTAATTAGAAATGTATAGTTTTTGATGTCCCCTTATACCAGCATGCTTTTGCTGCCTGGGGACTTTTTTCATCTTCTTGTTTTTATCATATTTGTAATCGTGCAATGAAGAAAATCATTGGAAAAATAAATAAATAAACCTTTCTGAATGATTTAAATATTTAGAAAAGCCAGCATTATTCAGCGGCGACGAACACATTTTCATAGTTTCTCTTGCATTTTGTATTAGGTACGTGTTTGGACGGAAAGGTATCGAAGTAAAATTTATTCAACAAATTACATATATTTTTCCAATATGACACTGAATTATTTTATCAATTTGTTAATTATCAAACCAATGATGTTTTAAAACAGAATAAAAATGCTCCACTTTGTGGGTGTATTATGGACATGCGCCATGATTATTTTTTCAGCATCTAATATTATGAAACGATTTACTATCTTTAATACTTATCGGTTCGATAGTATTCTTACGATTTATATTTAAAAAATATATTTTAATTGTAATTTTATTAATAGTAAACAAAGATACTATTTAAAATCTTTCTTTATTTAAGTATATATTTTATTTTGTTATGATTAATCTAATATAATTAATATAATAGGTCCTTACATATGAAATTGGCGTTTAGTATGGGAGGAACATAAAGCCGATTTTTTTTATTATAATATATTTATTTAATCAAAGTATGTACCATTGCTATCTATGCACTTTTGCCATCTCATAGGTAGTTCATCGATCCCTTTACTAAAAAAACCATTCGGACGGGAATCAATAAAATCTTTGAAGGCGGTTTGGACTGCCCCATCGGAGTTGAATTTTTTCCTTTGCAAGAAGTTATCCAAATTTCGAAAAAAATGGTAATCTGTTGGGGCAAGGTCCGGAGAGTACGGTGGATGTCTTAGACATTCCAATTGAAGCTCCTCTACTTTGGTAGCCGTCTGTTGTGCAGTGTGTGGTCTAGCGTTATCATGAAGCAGCAGTGGCCTAGAGCGATTAACCAGCCTCGGTTGTTTAGCAGCTAGCTTTTCCATCATGGTTTGCAGTTGCTGACAATAGACATCTGCCGTAATCGTCTGGCCAGATTTAAGAAAGCTGTAGTGAACGACACCAGCACTAGTCCACCAAACGCTCACAAGTAACTTTTTTGGAGTCAATTTTCGCTTGGGGCATGGTTTGGCTGGTTCGGCAGGGTTCAGCCATTGCGATGAGCGCTTCCGATTATCGTACAGGATCCATTTTTCATCACAGGTAATGATTCGATTTAAAATCCCTTCATTATTGTGCCGGTTGAGTAATGCAACGCAGCAGTCAACGCGCGTTTGTTGATTTGCTTCACTCAATTCGTGAGGTACCCACCTTTCAAGCTTTTTCACCTTACCAATTTGCTTCAAGTGGATTAAAACAGTTTTATCACTAACACCGCAGCCTGCAGCTAACTCGGATGTGGTTTGCGATGGATCCGCTTCCACATAGCCTTCAATTCTTCATTATCAACTTTGGTCTCCGGCCGTCCACGGGGCTTGTTCTGCAGGTCGAAATTTCCAGAACGAAAACGTTGGAACCAAAAACGCACTGTGTTTTCTTTTGCGGCACCGTCGCCATACACATCATTAATTCTTCGAGCCGTTTCTGCAGCACTGGTGCCACGGTGGAACTCGTACTCGTAAATAACGCGATATTTCAAGTTTTTCATTTTGTAAACTGAGTGACGCAAAGAAAAAAACAATTGAGGAAAAAACAAATGAATTATAATTTTCAAAACACAAATACATGAGTAAATAGCTGTATAAATTTGGATTTGGAATTCCTAACCAAAGAGAAGATATTTGAGATCAAATTTGGCCGTACGGCAAAACGCCAATTTCATATGTAAGGACCTATTATAAGGATATGCCAACGTGTTTATATTATATAGTGTTGAAATCCAGACGGTGACACGGGGTTGCCTGGGAGGCATCAGCAACGACCCTTCGCGTAAAGGGCGATTCAGGTTCAGGTTTTTCGCGGATGCCCTCCATTCCTGTTGGCTTCAACACTCGCCCCATATATTTTCTTAACCAACCTTTCTTCGCTCATACGTTCTACATGACCTCTTGACATCTCAGCACTTCTTTCTTTGTGTTAATTTCTTGCATAACTTATTTTAAAAATTTATTTAATTTTCATTCATTTTTCAAAATGATTTAACGCTGAAAAGATTATACTATATGGTCCAGCTAAAACTCCGGAGAAGTCTTCTTCATTCAATTTTAATTAGAAAATATTCTTTACACTTCGGGTGAAATCTCGACAGTTACGGAGATAAGGGACATCAAAGTTTGCATTTTTTCAATATATCTTAATTATTTTCTGTATCTATCACCACAGTAACTAATATAGAATATTAAAAATTCATTCGCTTATTTCAAATTTCACATTCATTCATTCAATTCACACACAAAAAATTCGGCACAAGTCAAATAAAGTGATTTAAACCTTCTAAACTAAATGTAATAGATCTGAGGAACGTATGTCGCGATGAATGAAAGAGACAGAGAGTGTGTGAGAGAGAATATGTTTATAAATACGTGCGCCCTAGAGCCCGCGCTTTTTATTGTATCGAGACTCGACCGCCATTATTCATTGCCTAATTGCCGTATCATTGTAACCAGAGATTTATTGTCACCGCAATAAAGATCTAGACGAAAACCAGCGTGTTTTACTCAAGACCCAAGATGTCACACTAAACTTCTAACTATACTAAATTTGAAAAACATTTTTTTATCTTTTTTTTCTAATTTTGTTTTTAAATTTAATACTGTAGTGATAGTCTAACGATTTTCTTAACAAATATTAAGTTTTTTTGTTATATTTCAGCTTAATGAAAATTAAAACTATTAAGCCCTGTTAAAAGCCGCAACAACCGCAGAACTTGTATGAGAAGATGTATGAAAGTGGCAAAAGCAAAAGTGGTGTGCCAGGACAGAAGAGTATGGCGTTCAATCCTCTCTGCCTACCCCTGCGGGGAAACGGCGTGATGGTTAGTTAGTTAGTTACTTAAAACGCATATGTCATTGGTATTAATTATTAATCTACATATATAATTCTCTGTGTAAAAATGTCCATCATTAAAAGATGGCTCAAATAACAATGAGGTACCTATAAGAAGGAAAAAATCTAACTCTCTATTTTATATTGTTCATTATTATATAATAAAAGTAAGTTATTTTGAAGGGTTATAGCTAGTACTTTAAAAGGTGTGTTGAAAATTTCAAAAACGATTATTGAGTCGTCGTAATTTTTCTTCTTAATTCAAATCTGAGTTAGATAGAGTGAGAAATGAATAAATTAGAAGTGAATGCAATGCTAACTGTAGCGTAGTAGATAAAATAAAGAAAGGATCACTAATATGTTCTTAGAGAGGAGGCGAGTGTTGAAGGCAGCAGGAACAGAGAGCATCTGGCAAGATCAGATAAACAAAATATTGGAAGATAGCCCTGTTGAAGGCTTCGAAAAAATCGAGGAGACTGCTTGAAAAGATGTAAGCATGTAATCGAATCAAATATGGTATGCCAGGATAGAAAAGTATGGCGTTCTATGCTCTCTGTCTATCTCTGCAGAGAATCAGCGCGTTGTTTAGTTAGTTACTTGTCTACCCATTTGTATCATATGTAGACTCCAAATCGGTATTGTTTTTAAATTAGTGAAAGATTTCCACTAAGTGTATTGTAAGTTTCGGAGCTAAACGTATAAAAATAATATTTTTGAGTTTGTTCAAATCTTTCAGAACGGTAGTACTGGATTTCTTGTCACAGAGACATCATTAATCAATTAATGTATATTATGGATGTCTCACAGAGACGAAACTGTAAACTATCATGGTGGAAATGGCGAACGTTACATATGTGTAAAGTGATCACTTAAGCCTACCAGACGATCGGTCGTAAGTCCGATATACACCATAAAATGACTTCTATACCTACTTTACCATAATAATAATAAAATACAGTTTCGTCTCTGTGAGACATCCATAATATACATTAATTGTATAAAAATAAGTTTATAGAATGTCGTGTTTGCCAGTGCGGTGTAATTGTATAAAAATAAGTTTATGTTGAATATTTAAATAAATAAATATATATATATGAGTATATATATATATAATATATATATATAGAGATTGATTTATTATTAAATATTATATATATTATATAGAATAGAGCTATAGATCTAGATTATATATATATATATATATATGTTACGTTGGCAGAATTTCCTACACAAAGTTAAATAAATATTAATCGTATTTTTTCGGAGAAATTTTGGGAGCGTATTTCTCTGGTGGTGGCTTACAAATGCTGAATCAGAGAAAAATGAAAAACAAAACCGTCAGATTTGAAGGAAATAGTATTCCGATTTGGTCGATTTCTTGTATCCGTCCTTCCATTTTTACCTATTCCATATAATAAATAAAACGTTCCGGGTTGTTTATTGGTCTGTTACTTCTTCTGCGTTCGGAGACGGAGTATCTGAAACAAAGGAAAAACAATTTTACAATACAAAGTGAAATACTTCCAAAAATAATATCATTTCTTTTTGTGCAGATATTTACGAGAGCAAAGATTGAGACTGAAGATGCTTGTTCATCCAGTTGCTTTATTCTATAGGGTGGTCCATCGGGTACGCCAAATTTTCCTCCATTTTAAAAATATAAGTTGGCAACATTAAAGTGAATGAATGAGTTGCCAATTTGTATTTAAAAAAATGGAGGTAAAGTTAAATCCGGCGTACCCGATGGGCCACCCTATAAGAAATATATATATAATAGGTAATGGAGAGAAATTGAAGAGCATTGAGATTCTGTGGTTGAGATGGACGAAGAAAAATAAGTTTTTAACCAAGATATATTGTAGATGTCTATTTGGGTATTTATAGGGCTTACGACCTATCGTACGACTGCCTTAAGTAATCACTTTACAAAACGTGAAGTGATCACTGATATGGGGATGAAAAAGTTCATTCACAGACGGCGGTAGTGATAATACAACTCACATATGAAAAAAATAATTGACATATTATATACCACTTCAAAAAAAATTGATGGATACGATAGTCTATCATGGGTGGAATTGTGAACATTACATTGTGTAAAGTGATCACTTAAGCCAACCGTACGTTAGTCATAAACCTTACAACTATCCAGAAAGACTTTCATACTACTTTCCCATATAATAAATAGCTTCGTCTCCATAAGAAATGTCTAACATTTCTAGATTATTGATGTCCCCCTGGGGATAAAATACAGTATTGTGTTCTTGAAATTTTTTAGAGTAGGTACCTACTCAAAATATTTTGAATAAGCTTTTTACCTATCAAACCTTTGATTTTTTTTAGATATTTTCAATATGGAAAATTGCTTGAAAATATCATCGACGATTGGTTATATGTAACATGTTGTATGTACAATATAATAATTTAACAGGCTACCAAGGCGATAGTCGGGGGAGAGTATTTTATATTTTATTTTATTTTATTTATTAGAGACACTAACAGGATAATAGGTACATGATACTCCGATAATAAACATTATGGTGAAGACTATGCCCATTATCCCAATTACAAGTGTCTTCGGCACGCTCTAGTAACGTGTATTTTTGCAATTAATTATATTTTACATGTACATTTATGTATATATATAGGTTCATGTCATCGTTTAGAAAATGGATGTTGTGTATGAGTGAGTTTTTGAACGAAGATAAGGTGTCTGCAAGAATATCAGCATCAATGTTAGGGTCAGCACAATACAAATTATATGTGCGACACAACCTTGTAATGGGAGAAAAGTAACCGACATTATTAGTGTGCTGACTTATTCTGAAGAACTCCGGGTTTCTTATACGGGGTTTAACATGCAAATTTATATCAGATAGAGAGAGAGAATCAATAGCTCCGCTGAGAATCTTGTGTAGCACAACGAGATCGGATATTTTCCGTCGGGACTCAAGTTTGTGCATCTTGAAAAAGGCAAGTCGATCTTCGTAGCTGTGAAGGTTGTTGTGTTGACCAGCTTTGTATGACAAAATACGTAGAAACTTTTTCTGCACTCTCTCGATTCTCGTAATATGTGTTGTGTAATAAGGTGACCAAATAACTGACGAATATTCCAATATACTTCGTACTAGTGATGTATAGAGAATTTTTAGACTTTGAGGATTTTTAAAGTCTTGAGTAATTCTGGTGATAAATCCCAACATAGTATATGCCTTGTTTGTGATATTATCAAAGTGGTTTCTAAAAGTGAGTTTAGAATCTAGCATGACGCCCAGAGTATACAAAGGGTATCGTGTGTCACGTGTCACCTCATCAATTGGATATCAGGTGTTTGTAATTGAATAACTGACACACCCCCTTCCATCTGATCACAGCCTGCCAATTAACATATCACCATCTGATGAAGCTGTGACATATGTAATTAAACGGGATGGCAATAAGCTAGTTCCCGAATCGGGAATGCCATTAATCCTAAGTTTCGAGTATTTCAAGCTAAACTTATTAATGCATGTTACAGATAAAAATCTGATTTAATTTTTTTTACTGCCATCCGATAAAATACTCCCAATGGGTTTTATCGGTATCTACGAGGCTTGGTGAACGGATGTGCTCGCCACCAGTTATGGAGTTATGCAATATCAAATTTTGCATTTTTTCTAATACTTCTGACTTATTTCTTACAAAACGTTGAAGTATCATTTCATTAACTTATATCTACTAAGAAATATTAATATCTTTCAATAAAAGTTAAATACAATAAGCAAAACCCTGAAAAAATTCCAACTGTTTTCCATATGTACGTTTGTTTTCCACATATGTTTTCCAATTGGAATTTGAAGGTTTTACTCTTTTTATTTGACTTATATTAAAGGTAATGAATTTTCATATTAGGTATATAAGTTACTGTAAAGATAGTCCAACGTTTTGCAAAAAATAAGTCAGAATTATTGAAAAAAAATGCAAACTATGATGTCGCACATCTCCTTAACTTTTGATATAAGATCACGGTTGCTTGAAATTTAGACTCATAATCTACCGGTTAAGTTTCTGTTGCTAGCTCTGGTACACCCTATATATATATTATATATATGTTATATTTAAGGTTTTCGCTACCTGTTCGAAACGTCGGGAGTTTAAAAGTCCTTTTCAGGACTATTTGACGCGGGTTCCCCCAGAAAATAATTCGTCATATATATCTATCTATCTATCTATATATATATATATTTATATAAATGTGTGTTTTGCTTGAGGTTTCCGAGAGATGGTGAGTAGATGGTCTCATTGGTGGGAAACTTTCATGTCACCCGCGAACAAGTACGGCTAGTCCGTAACTTTTGAGGCCTTTTTAGCCTTGACAATGGCACGTGATACCATGTCGAAGCGTCGGCTTAGGTCTTCTCATGGAGACCATCTACAGAAAACGGAAGATATTCCAGAATATATATATGCATTATGAAAAGGTTACTTTTCGGGAACTTCGCGGATTTGTAAAAATATCTTATTTTTGCGCTATATTTCGGTTACACTTGGATAACCATTTTCAAGCTGGTATACACATGGGCGTATATTCTATCCCATGCAAAGATTGCCCACAAACATATTATGGCATGAGCAATCGCAGAATATCGCATCGTATTTCGGAACACGAACTGGATATAAAAAACAAGAAAACTACCTCGACCCTAGCGATGCACACTATGACCGAAGGACATCGCATAGATTTCGAAAATGCACGGACAATTGCAAAACTATCGAATAACACACACCGTATACTCAGAGAGGCCCTAGAAATTCACAAACACGATTTATCCATGAACACAAGAGATGATGCCAAGAGATTACCTGCTACATATCATACAGTGATTAACAAAACAAATTATAAAAATGAATCAAATGTAGAAAATAAAAATAAAAACATTAAACGAAAAGTACTTACCCCGATTTCTCCACCATCACCACCATCCCTACGGCGAAGTCAGAGAAATTGAATATTTATCTCTGAACTGTCAGAGAGACCAGCTTGAAAATGGTTATCCAAGTGTAACCGAAATATATCGCAAAAATAAGATATTTTTACAAATCCGCGAAGTTCCCGAAAAATAACCTTTTCATAATGCATATACCTCTTCGCGAAAACTTCTATTTAAACACATATATATATATATATATTATAAATATATATATATTATATATATATATATATATATACTTATACAAATTTAGTGATATTCATTTTTAATTTTATTGCCTGAAGCGGAGGAGATGCGGACGCGAGAGTCTGCTTCCATAATGATTCGGAAACGTCCGATATGAAGGGATAAATTCTTCAATACGACACAAACGTAAATTTGCCGTGCTGGATTTATTGCGATACCGTACCGAACACGGCCGGTTGGTAATAGAAAGGTCCGTCGCGATGTTAACCGGGCTGACGCTACGGCAATATCACAATTTGGGTCAACATGAAAATATATATGTTTTTATTGTATATTTATACCAGCAATAAAGAAATATACCGGCACTAAAATAATAAAGAAATATAGGTATTTTCATACTTGTATGATAAATATGTAAATCCTAAAATATTTTTCTTTGTCAATAATTTTTACGTTCTGTATAGTATGAGTGGACGGAGGTATTTTTTTTATTTAACTTGGAATTTAAATAAAATAAAGATGTTTGAATATTATAATGTACGTGTCTCGTGAAGTGGATGCAAATAGTCTGTACCGTAGAAGCAAATTAATGTTTCACGTTCCTCCTTAGTCATGACTTCATTGACTAAGGCTCGGTTGTATCGACTAGTTCATGGTAATCGTTCATTAAAAGTATAGATTTTTGTGTTATTCATCAATCAAACAACCTGTTTTCATAAAAATCTATGTTTAAAATGAAATATAACCATAAAAAAAGTTGAAACAACCGCCCTTAAGAGAGAAAGAGAGATTAACATCAACAATTATTTGATCAAATTTCGGCCCAAATGAGATCCCTGAGACACACTTCTTCGGGTTTCAAATTAAAAGACAACAGGATTAAAATTGACAATATGAACACTGTTTGATTAAGAACTTTTAAACCTCTCCGACGAGTTTCCAAGAATACGAAAGCCAAGCTTCACGAAATTTAAGTCAAGTATTTAAAAACAAACTTTTTCGAAGACTTATTATACCGAGCCTACTTAAGATTTTAAGCAGGAGAATTTGTCAATAAGAATGATGGAGAATTATGAGTCGAAAATATTTTGACATCAATTTTCTGATCTAAATATAATAATTTCGTTGTCTGTCTGTCTTATATCAATATCTAATTAAATAAATAACAAAATTTGCAATTTCCATATTAAAAAGTTAAATATTTACTTATACACGTACACGAAAGCAAAAATGAGTTGGCAATAGTTTTGAAAAACTTATTTCCGATAAAATGTAGGTTTCGTAGATTCTAGAGAAATTTCCTTGAAAAGTGACAGGTTTATTGTATTTATCTCAGGAACACCTCAGCGGGATATTTATTTATTTTATTTTGGGGAAAATTAACAGCAAAACAACAATCTTGACAAATATGAAATAATGGTTTTTAAAATTATGCCAATTACAAATTTTCCACTGAATATAGTAAATTACTTTAATTTTTTTATTGCTTTTATATCCTTCAATTATAAGACCAAAACAGATCTTTACAAATAAGTAAAATTTTTGCCAATAATCATAAAAAAACGGTAAAACTCTGAAGTGCTTGTATGGCACGAAAAAATATACATTTTTAAAATTCCCAATCCGTTACATTGCCTCAAAGTCGTTTTCCCCCCACGTGTTTCGTGAAATTAAAACCCCGCCCTGTCAACAACAACAGGACATAAAACAAACACGACATGAAAAACTGGTTAAACTAACCAACCAGCTGTGCATCGAGTCGGTGCGCAACATCTGACCGTGTTCATTGCAAACGAAACAACTTTGTCGGATAAATCAGCAAACTATTCTATTTTAAAAGAGTTCCCACCAAAACTGTACAAAAGGTAAAAATAAAAAAGTATCCAATACGAGGGGTATAAAAGCAGAGGCAGAAATACCTCACAGAGGCGAGACAAATACAAAAAGCTGTGAAATTTCTCTTCTCTTCTTTTTGTGTCCTATCCGTTCAACGGACGTTGAGTAACTGGTTGGCTATGAGAACTTTGTTTACAGTGGCTCGGAACAGCTTTTCAGCAAGTAGACTGTCCAAACCACTGTCTCAGGTGTTTCAGCCTTGATGTTCTCCTTCTCTTCTGTGAAGCTGCGAACCTCAGACATTATGACGTTTGACCTGTTAACCGGGCGGGACGTATAAATACGTCAAACGTAAACAATATCGGGTATGGGCAGGACGTATAAATACGTCCTTGAAGTACATGTTGCGCCCTGGAACGGGCAGAAAGTATATTTTCAAACAACAAAGGTTAGGTCATCCATACATATCTCGACATGAATTCAAGATACGGAGGGAATCATTATCATTTCGCTATTGAGAGTGGACGTGTTCTGGGTGGGCAGTGACGGGTTCGAACTTATACTTACCTACCTATTTTCGTATTATATATTATTTACTAATATTTCCAACCTTTTTATTTTAGAAAACATTTTTATGTCATGTTTTACATCCATAAAAATGAATGAAAGCGATATCAGCGATGACGAAATCAATGTACCAATCCATTTTTTCTTGGTATTCTTTTCTATTGGTTTGCAATTTTGTATTTTCCTTTGTACTTTATATTTAAATAAACGAAAAATATATATTTCGTTGTCTTTTAATTTATTTTAAGCATAAATAAAAATAAAAAATAATGTGAAATTTCGTCCACCGGGCGCGACGTATTGACACGTCCTAGTGAAAAAGTTCGAGCCCGTTAACAGATTAAAGAACTCTATGCAGAGCTTAGGCGTGAGACTCTAAGAGTCTGGCAGGAAAGATGGGATGCTGCGGTTCAGGGACGGTGGACCTATAACTTCGTCTCCTCAGTATCGGTTCGGGAAAAAGGAAGAGGTGGTTGACCACTTCGACCGTTGACCCTCCGGTGCTTGACCACTTCGCCGTGCAGATGGTCTCAGGTCACGGTGAATTCAGGAGCAAGTTATTTGATTTAGGACGTGCTAGTGACCCATGGAGTACCTGCGGCCGCGTGAGGCAGACTCCTATTAAATGAATGTCCTATTTTAGATGATTGTCGAGAGGACTTGGTAAGGGCTCCAGGTGGTGTCTCCATAGTAAACGCTGACCTTCTCAGAAATGTTAATGACTTGTCGTATATCAGAGCTTTTATTCGGGTGTGGGTCTCCCGCTGGGAAATTCTTAGGGGATCTCCTGCTGGAGTGTGACTGCTGTGTACTAGTTTTTTTATTTTTTCCACTAGCGATTTCCGTCATATCGAAATTTCTATTGACGTAATTTAATTAGGATCATTACCGTGGTTGTATCTGCCGGTAGTGGATCTCCGGACTGGCGAGTCCCTTAATGTTTGTCCTTTTTATTTTATTTTAATTTTTCCCTGAAGGGAGTGAATTACTGTAATAACTATCTCTAAGGTGCAATTCTGTATTCTTTTAATTAATCTGGCTCTTAAGTTGTATGTTTACATGTTGTGTTTTTATGTTTATGCTCATTACTATGGACACTGTGGACTTTGCATTCATATTTTGTACTGTAGCATTGCCTGTACATATGTAATTTACGATTAGTGGTTTTGCTGCTCTTGGATCGAATGTATCTGCCGTGGTGCGTGCGCGTAAGTCATATGTTATCCCCTTTTTTATCCCGTAAGGGAGTGCTCTCTCCCAGTCCCCTTAGTTTCCTCGGTTTTTCGCTCCTCACACGTGAATTATATATTTCGTTTTATTTTTTCTTTATCCATGTATTTAATAAAGAAATGAATGGCCGGACATTGGGGGCCGACCAGGCGGCGAATGAGAAGGACCGATAAAGAAGCTTTCACTTATAAAATGTGCTTGTAAAAGTGGAGGGTCTACTCTCATTGTTCTCCTTCTTCCAGGGCCCCGACTTCCGGCAATATGAGATTATGAGATGCAAGATCTCATACTTCTCTGGATGTCCCATCACATGTCCGAGATATTGAAGTTTTCGGATTTTGATTGCTTTCATTAATTCATCGGAACCATAACATCTTCATTCATAACTCTATCCATTCAGATTATTTTGAGCATTCTTCTGTAGATCCACATCTCGAATGCCTCAAGTCACCTTGTCAATTCATTAGCGTCCATAAAACTGTTACCACATTAAAAGCACGTCTTCAAAATATTTTTTGATCCACTTGTTATGTTCAGAATGATACTAAGATGTTACAAAGCAGACGAAATGTTTGCTGAGTATTTTATGCCTATTTTACTGGCCGTGGGGTTGAAGCCTTCTCATCACGCATTCACGTGTGCCCCGGAAACCTTCGGGTTAATTAACACGTCTCGTGTGAGGAGGTGGAGACGCAGGGCTTGGAAATGTGATGAGGTCTTCGACAAGGGCCCTTAAGCCGCGTAGGGGACAAAATGAGTAATTTGAATGTCCGGAAAGTAAACGAAATTCATCAAACAGTTTTAATAGCCCGAAACCCAACATGTTGTTTCTTAAAGATGTATTGTTCTTATAAATTAGAATATCTTCCGATTAATAAACAATAGTACAATATGCAAAATGGAAACCTCCGCTCATGTGAAATTGTGAATACTTGTGATAGAAAGTGAAGTGAAGCATATAAGATGGCGTGCAAAGCATTACCAGAGTCGAGTGGAACTTTCTAGCGAACCCTAAATTAATGAGAATTAAAGAATAATTAAATTAATGTCCAGTGACTTTGCTTAATAATAAAAGTTTAATTGTTTTCACTCGGATCTCACCGCAGCAAATCCGCGACAATGTCAAGGATTTCGATAATGAATGATTATTATATTTATTGGTTTTATTTTCTTTTTATTACACAATATTCTTAGTTATAATAAAAAATTAATTAGCAAATGACGACGCGTTCAGATTTCTATATTCCACTACGATAATACGAAAAACAACTAACACATTCACTCATCATTGCCGAGACTACACAAACTGGGCAATGAGTGCAGTGAGTTTGTAGATGTATTCCATGACAGCTTGATTACTTTCTAAATAATTCTAAGTCAGTGATAGTTTTTATAGTAATACTAGCGGTCTGTACCCGACGTTGCCCGGGTACAGATATAGTTAAAAAAAATTGTGACCGGAAGGTGCCATTTTTTTGTAAAACCTCCGAATAATGACAATGTTTCCATTTAATCCAAGAAGGGGTGGACGGGATGTCCGCGATTCCGTCAGTGGGGGGGAATAAATATATATTTGGGAAAATGTTCCATATGTTTTCCGCCGGGTTTTAAGGAATAAGAATGCAAAAGTTGGGTGTATATTTGCACAGAAAATATATCAGGAGAGGTGGTGGAGTAAAGGGGGATGGGGAAATGTCTATGTTTTCCGCCGAGTTCTAAAGAAATATGCAAAATTTGGTTCAAATCGGTCAAACAGTGTACATTAAAATATAAAATATATCGATGGTGGGGGTGGGGTAAAGGAGGAGAGGGAAATATCACCCTTGTTACCGCCAGGTCCTAGAGAATAAATATGAAAAATTTGGATCAGATCGGTTAAACGGTGTAGATTTGTATAGAAAATATTTCGGGGGGAGGTAGTAAGGTAAAGGAGGAGGGAGTAGATGTTGCCTTATGATACCCGCCGGGTCTTACAGAATTGGTATGCAAATTTTGGGATCGCTCAAACGGTGCAGATTTGTATAGAGAATAGACAGGCAGACAGACATTGATGTCACATCAGCTCTGATGGTGGACCCTGAAATGGGATCCAAAAAATCGACCAGGTGATAGAAAAATGGCAGAATATCCCAGAAAACTTAAAAGAGAAAATTCTTGACGTTTTTTGTTTGTTGACTTTCCATTTTTCACTATATATAGCGTTTAAATTGTATATATTTTAATTTAATATTTTTTACATTTAAATACTGCCTTTGTGATTGTTATTTTGATTTAATTTAAATGTAAGCAAGTCTCTCTATTTTTGCTTTTTTTTTTCAAAAATGCTTGAACTCAAATTTCTTACGATGTCACGAGATTTGTCTGTCACGGTATTGTGAAGGTTAACAATTGTAAAGGTATTGTAATTGTATTTCTTGATCCTTCGGCACAGCACAAGCTTATACTAAATGGAATAGACATAAGACAATTTCCCTTGGGTCTAGATTCAAGATTGATTCCCCTGGGTCTAAGATGTGATACAAAGATGTGTGTCTATACAAATTGAAACTACGCCAATTACGAGGGTCCAGACAGGTTTCGTGGTTTAGAACACGCCCTATTTGTCAAAGGGTTTCCTTTCTAATGGGTATAAATAAATAAAAAAACCTTTGACTACAACAATCAGGTAGATATGGTCTCTAATTTATTTATTTCTCTAGGTTCAATATCAAGGGGTTACGAAATTTTTTGAAAAGTTTTTATAACAAACAAGAGTTTGAAAAAACTGATGGGAAAATAATGATTATATAATAAAAATAAATTATAGAAGTCCCACTGAGACGAAGATATTTATATGGGAAACGTGTATGGAAGCCTTTATACAATGGCCATAGGGCTTATGCCTTTATTAGCTGACTTAAGTGATCGCTTTACACAATACAATCATATCATATCATACAATACAACGTTCACCAATTCCACCTCAAGAACATACACACATTATGATTTTTTTTTTAATTAAATGAAAAATTATGAAAAGTCGTATATTATCCTCGTATGCTGGTCATCTATCTTCTTTCAAAAATTTGAAGGGACCATGCTGTAGCCATCAATGGTCGAAAATTAGTGATTCCCATGACATAGTTAGTGTACATACACGTTTCACAAATAAATAGTTTCGTCTCTGTGAGACTTTATAATTCATCTAAATTAATAATTATCCCTCTGTGGACAAAATTGAGTAATTGTGTTCTCAGAATATAAATATAAAAATATCGTTAGTAAATATATGTAGCTATATAATTATTCTGTTCACACTTTCAACCGATTTCGTAAACCTACCAACACCATACGAGAACCAAAAAATTTTGCGACCCATGGAACATGTGTACATTCAATTTTATAAGGTGTGTCGCATTGTCTGCCTCTAGCGCCTAGTGAGCGGCCATTGAACTATGCTGATGACATCAGGGAGCAGCCTTTTCAGTGCTCATTAATTGTCTTAATAAAAGGGTGCACCACCGCGCCATTTAAATTTTTTCAATGTGTTAACCTCTATGAATAATTGGTATCATCATTCATTTAAAAATCCCAAAAATCGACTATGTTATAACAATTTGAAAGAAGTGTGGTATTATTCTCTAGCGTTTTTCTCGAAACTCCCTGTTTTAGAGTGGTGGAAAAAATATCTCTAAAACTATTAAGCCTTTTTTTTTATAATTTTGTACATATCTTGCCAACAATATTATCTACGATGTAGCTTACAATTTTATTTGTAAAATGCGCCGTTTGCTTACTATGAATTTTAAATTTCGATTTCTTAAGAAAAAAAATATATTACCTCATAGGCATTGCATCATTTAAAAATAAATCCATCCATCACCTGCGTCACGGAGAAGAATGTTTGCAGGAAAGCACATAACTCCGCCATTTTGAAAAGTACAGAATAATTTGAAGATGAAAATTATTAACCCATGTATACCGTAAACAATTATAATGAAACGAGTTTCGTATGTGTAATAGTTGTATCAAAATAAATAAATAACCAAAATAATCATTTTAAAAAATGCCTAAATTACAGACGCGGTCGAGAAAGTGTTTCATGTCTGGGACAGTAATAACTTAGAAAACTTTTGAAATACGACCAAAGAATGGTATTCAAGTTGAAATTCGTCGGTGGAGCAATCCACGCGAGGCTTTTTCATCTGTTTTAATATGTCTGCCTCTCCAGGCCTCTGGGGCAAACACTGCGGCTGGAGAGGGATGGAAATATGAGAAACGAAATATATTATTTCACCATTTTAATAACGACAATGCACCCATCACTCTAGAGACATCTGGGAATTTTAGTTGGATTGATTTCCGCGGGGAGTTAGACGTCTTCTCTCAGTGCCGTGTTTGCACGCCAGGTGTAACAGAAACTCGCGTTACTTCGTAATTGAATTGAAAAATTGAACTGGGCGAGAGAGTTCAATTATAAACGGGTTTGTGTGCGTCAGAGTAGGAAAAATTGGAAAAAAGAATCCTGGAAAATTAACAGCATTATTTTTGGCATACAGACTATCAACAGGTTAATACCCTGATATGGTCCTGGTATATTAAGGTACAATTTTAAAATATTTTATATCAATTAGGGGAATAACATGGTACAGAATACTTTTTAATAGTAGAGAAAACTAGAAATACTAGAAAATTTTAATTAATTTTTTTTATTTTATTATATTCGATCATCCAGTAGGGTGACAAAATGCTTGGTAAGAAAAAATAATTAAATGTCTCCCACAATTAAAGGATGACAGAGATAAAACATAATTATAGATAAATCAATTCGATATGAATGACAGATAAAACAATTTTACAGTTTCATTTAACGGATTGTTCATAATTTAATTATAACATAAACATAAAAGGGTGCGTAATGTATATAATGCACATAGTCTGGGAAGGGAGCGAGTTTCCAGTATTTGCATCAACATATGAAGATATTTTTCGTATTTAGTATTAAAAATAGCTATTGAATTTAGGAGGTAATTATAATATGAGCGTATGCGTGGGATAGGAGAGGTTTTTTAATTAAAAATTTTTTTTATTAATTAACGTCCTATAGGGTTTTTACAACAGATAGGTAAAGTGTACATTAACAGAATATATAGTTTAAAGAAAAAAAGAATAATAACATGTAAACATAATAATGACATAAAGTGGAAAGAAAATACTTAAAATACACATACAAATATATAAAGATAAATATAATATAAAGTAAGAAACAAGTATATAAAAAGCAGAAGCATAAGAAAAACATAATATAATAGAAATTTAAAAACCAAAAAAAGTAATAATGTAGAGTGAAAAGATATAACACAAACTTTGAAAGTCATATTATAATAAATATATACATACAAATACAAAACAATTATTTAAGTCCAGTTTACTAGTACAATTACTAGTAATCCTTCAATACACCTTTTAATATATATGTTTGAATAATATGCAGTTATTGGCAAAGACGTCCAGTTGCTCGTATCTGTTTGCTAGTCTAGGAAGCCTTTGCAGTGGGGAATTAAAGATAAAGTTAGTAGCTGCAATTTCCACGAAAAAACCTGCATGAATTCTAGTGATGCTAGATGGAACACGCAAGCGACAGCTAAAAGATCTAAGAATTTCCTAATATTAGTATGATAAGTCGGAAGGGAAAAGAGAAATTTTAAAAGTTGTAGTATAAATCAATAGGTTATACGAAATACAAAATTTCCATACAAGAGTGCATGGGATACAAGGTACGGGATAATAAATTGAGAAACATTTTTTTTTAAGAAATAGAGGTGCGAACACGGTATACGTGTCACATCAATATTCTTACTATTTTCAAATTAAGCTAAACATTTGTGCTATGAAAACAGGACTAACTTAATTGTCTAGAGTGAGCTTCGAACCCGCGACCTTTGGATCACGAGGCGAGAGTCCTAATCACAAGACCAACAAGCTACTCTTTCATTTTACAACATTTCTCTTGTTTTACTATTCTGTAAAATAATGTCGTATCCTTATAAAACGTCACCAGTAAGCGCCCGCCATTCGATGATTGGTTGAAATAGATTGATTTCTCAGTCCGAAAGTAAACACGTTTGGTTTTAGCCACTATTGAAAGTAGACCTTAGGTATATAAAAGGTTGTATTAAATGATTTGTAATTGAGAACGGCTAGATTTGAAAATCACAATATCAAGCATCCCAAAGACAGTGATCTTACATTGCCATAAAAAATAAATTTGGAGCATTCTTGGAAAATTATTTTGTGGTTTTTTGTGGACCGTGCAAATAACTCATATAAATTTGTTAGACAGTTTCATCCGATATTTTGGTTCGAATTGGCAACACTTCAAAAATTTTTAACATTCGCAATTCCGATAATACTGTACCTAGAGAAAAAAGAGAAAAAAAAACACCAATCTACCTATTTCTTACAACCAGAGCCAGGACATATTTAGATTTTTTCATATTAATGAAAAGAAAGCATTTTGTATACAACTAATATTTGTTGAATTATCAACGTGTTTTGGGGCGAATATTCCCTTCATCAGGATACAACATATACTAAAAATTAAAATTCCAATAATAATTATAATTAAATAAATCTTTTTTTTTAGCATATTCAAAGTTTATTTAACATTAATTCTTAATTAGTTATTCAACTCTGCAATCCATATTCATTTATTGTTTTGTTAATGTTTAAACTTCTTTAAGTTTTTAGTATATGTACGTTCTATTCTGATGCAGGGACCGTTTGCCCCGATATGTTGATATAAGTAATTCAATAAATAGTGGTTTTATATAAAGTGTTTTCTTTTAATAAATAAAAATGTCACCTTATTTTGCAGTTGTTGAAAAAAAGTATTTTTTCTGTTAACTCGCACAATAAACTCTAATTTTAACTGCGTACAAGGAGAGGGAACAGCGAAACTGATTGATATATTACGAACAAACTCAGCAAGGTATTAAAATCTGTTGTGTCTTATTCCGGTCCGTGGTTCTATCCTAGCATTTCCCATTATATTTGATGACTCTGCCTAAAAATGGAAATTTGGTAAATATGGAAGAGGAAGCACCCTTGTGAGGTTGGGGGAGGCTGTTACGCTGAAGGGCGCCATGCCAAATTGGATGGAGGCCAAAAATAATATCTGAACCTTTAAAAGCGGCGTGAAATATTTTTTGTAACATGATTAAGGCTTTAAGGCTGGACATTCACAGCAAATGCATATTTTGGCGTTTTTGTTCGAAAATGTGGGTTTTTATTATTTATTTATATTAGAATGTATAAGCTTAAATACAATTTTTTTAGAACAATAGCTTAGATTCAACCTTTGTTCTTATGTAAAAGTAATAAACTGAATATTATTTATAATAATTAAGAAAATATTGCGATAATCGACGGCCGCGGCTAAAAAATCATTTTCAGTGTCTTAGAAAAAATCAATACATTTTGAATATTTATATATTTACGCAGAAAATGTTTTCTTACTAGTATAAAGCTAGAATTATGACGATAAAACTGTACTTAAATTATTAAGAAATGTTTAATATCAATATAATAATATTTTTTTAAATTTGCAACAAATTTTTATGTTTTTTGATGGTTTTAAAACGCTTTTTAGTCATATAAAGAAATGATTTTAAACCATATATTTTATTTACACATGCACTTTGAGTCTTTAACCACTTTTTAAAAGTAAGTTTTTTCATTACAAATATATAAATTACTATCTAAAAATAAAAAATTCAAACTATGAGATATGTTAAAAAATAATAATAATAAAAAAAAGACGCAGTTTTAAAGTCGATCTGTTTATTTTTAACAATTTCATTAATACTGATAATGAAATTGTAGAATTAATCTGTTATTTTTAGTTTTGATGGCAAGAAGAAATAGTTAGGTACATTAAAATCAGTATAATATGGAATGAACTCAACATGATGGCTTACTGAAAGATAATATATTTCTTCTGGACGTTTCCAGACTATTCTCGATAATGCTAGATTGATCGGGAAAATTTCGGAGTATTCTAAAGGATTCTTGCTCCTTCTCTGGAATCTTCGATGGAATGCTTTTGTCGTGGCATGATTTTCCACGTTTCGTGAGTTTTAATTAAAACAGAGACGTTTTAAAACTTTCATATTATTTTTCTGTAATTTTGCTAATTTTTGTATCCTTGAAATATAATTTTGATTAACCTTTTCCTACTATAATATAAAATGAAAAGATATTTTTTTAAAGTTTAAACATGGCTGAAAACAATTTTGTTTATTTTCTGCCTTAACCATTTGTAAATTACAAGAAAAACAATTTGTTAATTTATAAATACGAGTACTTTTGTTTCCCCGAATAAAATAAAATAAGAGTTAAAATGCTTGGAAGCAGGGTCTTAAAGGGTTTTCGCACTACTTGAGTCGTCCAAGGCTTATTTTATTTGGTAACTTAATAAAGCCAGCCATTGTGTTTCACAAAGGGGATATTTTGAAATCTTTCAGGCAGAATAAGGCAGTGATTATGCTGTTTTCATTAAAAATATAATCGCTAAGAATGAGATGAAATTTTATACAATAGCTTAATATTCTCAGTAGCAACACTGTGGCCTATCAAAAATAACATTTATTAACGGCTTTGATTATTTTCAACGTATGTAGATTCGTTTCGATATTACTGTTTCTTTTCCAGGACGGACGTGAAATAATTGTTTCATAAATTAAAATATGTAAAGAAATTAAGGGTGGGTCCATGGTCTCGAAATTGACAGAGAGACATGGAAATGGGGAATATATTTAATTTAATTTTTTAATTAGGTTAGTTACATTTTCCCGCTGTTTCTGTCGCATCAAAGTAAAAACTTATTTATTGGGACTGTAGAACAAGCACATTTTTCATTTCAACAATGAAGAGTAATTTTATAATTTACTTCTGATAACACGTAAGAAATAAAATAAAATAAGTGAAACGGAATGGTTCATTTCAAATTATGTGTGCAAGTGACAAAGGCGTGGAAATAACTGAAAAGTTTTTTTTTACAACGATTTATTTACAGTCAGTAAAACACAAATATACATATAGTAGAAATGAACATAGAAATATAAAAAGTCGGAATATAGAAGAACACACAGAAATATAAACAGTAGAAATATCAAAGTACACACAGAATATAGAAGAAAATTAACACAAGCACTTAGGTCTCTGGCGTAGTCACAAAACAATATTACAGTGGAATTCTTTATCTCACTTTACAGATTCGGCAGAGGCTCTCGCTGGAAAAACCTCGACAACAAGAGCAGTGTAGGAGAGACTTCTCGGAGATTAGCACTCGACGAGACGTACGCTGGCGTATGCTCGCCTTGGTACGGCCCGGCAGGAGAACACTCGCGAAGAATCCCTCCCGGACACCTCCTAGTAAGGCGAGGAATGTTGGGGCCTTCCAAACAGAATATCCTGGCTGGGAGTATAAGCGGTGGAGATGCATTAGCGAACAACCATTCATTTTCTGTTGCTAGGTCGAGTCCCTGACACTAAAATTTACTGGAAATATGCACCTTTGGGAAGCCTGGCAATTTTACAGTGCGGCCGGGTTTAATGGCTTCTGAGAAATAGACAGAGGTAGGGGATTTTTGTTTACATCCCCCAGGTGTGCGCATCATAAGAATACTTATTATGTAATAAATGACATCGAATTACGTATATAAATGAAAGAGTCCCAATAAAAATGGTCAAGTATAATGCAAAAACAAAATTTTTACCACTTTTCTAACTAGCTCCACTGATTTTATACTATCATTTTAGATTATATGTATCACAAACTATTATTTAATATATCAAAAACAAAGGAAACAAAGATATCCTCAGTCAATGAACCACGATATATGTGTCAATATTATGTAAACAAGGGTTCGATAACTGCACTTATAAAGAGCTTGTGGGCTCTAAATATAAACAATTAGCTTGGGATACGCCCCTAATAAAGATTGCAGATACCTTATCATCATTCAAAATCTCACTCTTACACAACATCCATTTTCTAAACGATGACCCGAACCTATAGATCCATTAAATCAATTATTTATTAAATACTAATCACATTACATTCAAACACTAAATATATAAAATACACATAAATGTACATGTAAAATATACTTAACTGCAAAAATTCATGTTACTAGAGCGTGCCGAAGACACTTGTAATTGGGATAATGGGCATAGTCTTCATTTATAATGTTTTATTATTAGAGTATCATGTACCTATTATCCTGTTAGTGTCTCTAATAAATATAAAAAAAGGTAGTTAGTACCCACGTGATGATTATGAAGAAAATGTGTGGTTTCTTAAAGATGGTTTGAGAATTCCGAAAAAGTATTATCACTAGCATTTCATGTTTACATTAAATTTGCACAGTTTTTAAAAATAGTGCAATTATGGCCAATAAGAGTCTGTCAAGGGAAGCAAGACTAGCGGAACATAATGGCGTCCTAGTGCTCTGTTGACATATGGAAATGAAGCCTGGAATTGGCAAAAAAAGGAATAAAAGTAGAATGCGGTGGAAATGCGTTCACTAAGGCGCTTGTGTGGAATATTTTTGGTCGATAGAGTGAGGAATGAACAAATAAGAAGTGAATATAATGCGTGGGAGATTGAATAAAGAATAGATCGCTGAGACGGTTTGGTCATGTGGAACGCATGAGCGAGGAAAGGATCGTTAAGAAAATATATGTTGAAGGCAACGGGGATAGAGGGCGATAGCGAGGATAGCCCTGTGGAGGATGGTGTGCCAAGATAGAATAATATGGCATTAAATCTTCTCTGCCTACCCTGCGGAGAAACGGCGTGATGATGAGTTAGTTATAGTTAGTTAAAAATTGTAATTATGTCCAATCACAAAGCCAACGACGTAAACATCAAAAAAATATATTTTTCCAACGATGTATACATCATGAAAATATATTTCTTATGAAAATATTTCTTATTCAATAAATAATGCCCAACATAATGGTTACTGGAATTGAAGTCGGCTTAGTGGTCCACGGGTTATGGCGGGTTTTATAGTCACGATGGCAAATTTCACCCGCGTGGTTAAGTGGAGTGGAAAATACTTGCTATATAAATATTCCTGTCATGTGCCGACCCAGACACGTCTGCCGTTCGGCAAAATAAATAAGGCGTGAGTTCTCAAAACTAAGTTGGATTTATTGTAACTTTTGCGGTTTTAAGCGAATTCACTCGAACAGAAATTTATATTTCACTCTTATTATTATTTGTTCAGCCAGCTTTGATGTATAAAAAATGTGTTCCTGTTTTACGAGACGGGACGTAGTTATTAATGTTTGTGTGAAGTTTCTACGAGAAACGTCATGACATCTGTCAAATGTCAATATTTCTATCGTTATGGCAGAAACATTGGCTTGAATTTAATATTAGGACACTGATCCCGACGCGAATCGCCGGTAAACAGTTTATGGAACGAATGGACAGTAATTTTAGGGAAATGAAACACGGACGATAGCCGAAATCACCACAACGAGAGTGTACCTTCTCCTTTCTGTTTCATTTTGTTCGACAATATGGTCACCCACATATAAATTTAACATAAATAGAATCGAAAACGTCCAAAATATATTTTTTAAGCATATTCACTACTTAATTTTAATTTCAACTATTTGGACTCGACACAATTTCATAAATTAGACACTATCGAAAACAGGCGAACATTATCAGGTCAATCCTTCCATTTCCAAATAATTCATAACCTTATTGATTTACTTGAAATCACCAGCTTACTATATTTAGAAGTACCTCTTTTCCCTTCCAACTATCATACCGATAATAGGAAATCTTCTCCTATCCCACGCATATGCTTAGATCATAATAACCTTTTGAATTCAATAGATATTTTTAATACCAAATATAAAAAGTATCGTTACATGGTGAGGCAGATACTAGAAACTCGTCGCCTCCCTGACCATGTGAATTATATACATTATATACGAATTATAAACGAATTATATACGAACTCTTTATGTTTATGGGCTTGACGACAGTAGAGTTTGTGTCAATTAATAGTCGCATCCATGGCTGTCTTACACTGGAAAAAACTTAAAAACACTGGAAAAAAATGACTGGAAAAAGGTATCTGCACTATATGCAGTATAGGTGTACGGTAATAGATGAGCGGGCCGACAGAAGACCTGTGAGCGAGATGGCCGGCAGTCTAAGCTTGCACTGTTTGAGAATCAGACGGTCGCGTAACAGGCAAATAAATGTTACATTACTTTTTTATTATGCTGGAATAAATCTGAAACGATGTCGCCGAGTTTCTAAAAAAATCCTGGATCCCTACTGAAAAATAATATTTCAGTTTCAATAAAATTGTTGACTCTCGAAAATTGTAGGCCACACCAGGGATTGTAGAGAACCACCAAATTGTAGGCCATACCAGGGATTGTGTAAGACATACGAGGGTTTGTAGAAAATATAAAAAATAGTGATGATGATGATGATGGAAGTTAAATCATCCAACTCAATTACACATTGTACCATGAAAAATTGAGATTGAGAATCTAGCTACAGAAAGGAGTTATCTTAGAAGAGTAACGGGAGTAACACTGTTGGGTCGAGAGAGAAGTATTGGCCTTCGACATAGGAGATTCGGAGACACATAGTAATACCTCAATCAAACTTTTAATCATCAAACATACTTTAAAAGGCGAAAAACTTAAGGATAAAAACAGCACAATGATTTCAAATAATATGTGTCATTGAAAATAGTCTTTTCAATGTAATAAACGAAAAAAAATTCGTCGTAAGATCAAAAAGTATGAGGAATCACGCTTATGATTCGGCGTAACAAGGAAAGCTTAGCGTGTTAACACGCTCACGCAATTTAAAATATCAAGGTGACTTGGACACGTCTTGAAAATGTCAGAAAAATTACGTATCTTTTTGGAAACACCGGAGGGAAAGCGGTCGCTGGGTCGCCCCAGACTAAGCAGAAACAAACAGCATAAGGAAGAGTGTGACAGATTTGGTCTTGATTGGTACAGAAGTGACTCAAGATAGGCGAAAACGGAAGCGCCATATCGAGTGCCACAATACATGTCTCACAGAGACGAAGCTATATTATGTGGGAAAGGGTGTATGGAAGTCTTTGGGTGTTTACAGGGCTGTCTTTGGCTAGCTATAGTTGCTAGACTAGATAGGCTAGCTAGCTGAAGACAAGCGTAAGGAATGCGGGACTAACACTAGATGTGCGTGGTGAGTGACTTATAGACTGTGGTATGAATCACTACGCCCGCTAGAACTCGTGGAATCGATGTAGGCATGTACAGCACTGAATAGGGGTGGCTAGCAGGGAGAGAGACGCGCGGGGGGATGAGACCCCCTCTCACCGCACTTCAGTCCCCGCTCGCCTTTAGCTCGTTGGCCTACTATAGGTGATCACTTTACTCAATGTAACGTTCAGTCATTCCATCCATGATCGACCGCCACATCAAATTTAGAAATTTGGTATGGAGGTAGATCATAGGTGGAATCACTGAACGCTACAATATGTAAAATCACTTGAGACACCCAATGACAGACCGCAAGCCCGTATGTAAGCATTAGCGAAGGGAAAAACTACGTTTCAAAATGAAGACTACAACACACACGTTCACCAGTTGTACACTACATTTGCAGTAAAAACTACATGAAGTGAACTAATTGTAGTACTACAAAATTGTAATGACGTACAGGAAGTGCTTCAAACCATGGGGGAAGTTGTTTCGATATCCAAAAATTTCTTCATTTATTTACATAGACTTCACTTCCAAAAATTTCACATTAAAAATGTACTATTTAAAGTACGTACTCTACTGAAATGTGTACGTTGTAGTGTTCGCTTTAAAATGAAGTGTACTATTTGAAGTATGTACTTTCAATAACTTTGAAGTGTGTATTACACTTCAAAAGGTGTGAAGTGTACACTTCAATGTAATGTAGCACTTCATTGTAATAGTTGGTACAGAGCGGACCCATCACTAGTAAGCATCCCACTTTCCATATAAAGTAACTTCGTCTCTATGAGATATCTTCAATTTACCTTGATTGATGACTCACTATTCAGTAATTATGTTGTTTTCAAATTTAAAAATTAAAAAATGTTGTAATTGAATTTTTTTTGTACATGTATTCAAAAATATTGTGGTCATATCAGAAAATATAGTTTTTGAGCATCTGGAATCTCCAAGGAATACATAACGAAGATGATCGTTATTGTGCTATAATAACATCTCTGATACAGTGATGTGGTAGCGAGGAAACAGCTTTAGCATTAAAAAAATGTCAATATTGATGGCGAAAGTGTAGGGCCGACATGGGAGATTTTGCTCTTAGAACCGCCCCGGGTCTGTGGTAGGTACCGCTTCAATGCACTACGGTCCTGTTCAGGTTTTGTCCAGTGAGCGTATTACGTATCAAGATATCAAATTAAATAAACGTTTGAGAATTTATGGTTTGAAATACGGCTGTGCATGAACGGTGCGTCGCCCGCGTAATCGAGTTGTACTGTTCGGTCGCATACGTGCGTGTCAGCCACGAGGAATTGGATGATAAATATCTTGACCCGTCATGCTCAACCTAATATTGCGTTGAAACTCTTCCGTGTGTACGTTTTATTTTTTATTTTACACTAACATACACTAACAGAATATGGGTACAATTACAAGTGTTTTCGGCCTGCTCTAGCAACATATTTATTTATTTATTTCAACGGTAACAAAACCTATTACAGTAATTTGATGTTGTACTAATTACCTTATAATATAAAATGAGAGTAAGTAAAAGTAAGCATAAGATAATAAAGATAAAATATGTAGAATACAGAGTTAATATAAAATAACATAATAATGTTAAAAGCAAGCATAAAATAACAGAGATAAAAAAAATTAAATAATTACAGAGTAAATATACAATAACAAAAGTATTAAGAAGAAGTAATATATATTCAATAGTATAAAAAAGTTAACAAATGAGAATTAATTACAATTTATGAAATTATGTAGCAACACAGTTAGAAACTAAAATGGACTGCCTTATTTCTCTAAGAAGTAATTTTATGTTACACAAAATACATCTTATAATATAATGTGACAAAGTAATTTATGATATAAAATGAAAAAATAATTTAAAATATAAATTGAGAAAGTAAATAAAAGTAAGTATAAGATAACAAAGATAAAAGATAAAAGATATATCCAGCAACGCCGTCAGTCAGGCGTTATCGCATTTGCTATCTAGAAGATTCTACGACATTCCATGGCGCCCTAAAATACTTCATTGAAAAGGCCTAGAATATTCTAGAGACTTCTCGTTACCTGTAGAACAAATCTTTCGGAGGAATTTACCTATAAAATGCGTCACGCAACGTGGGGTCAGCAATTCAGTTCGTGACGATAATGAGGCGACATCTTCGTGGCGTAAACAAGTGTGCCCAGTGATTCATGATATTACAACACGCGATATTAGTAAAGCAGTGTTACCAGCGGAATAAAGAAATAATATCGGAGCGAGTAGTTTCTACGAGCGAATATTGAACGGAATTCACGAAAAGTGATCTAAGCGATAGAGACAGCTTAATTAGTGTGAATTAAGAAACAGTTCAATAATAAGTGTGTGAAATATTTGGGAGACATTTATCGACCGTAAAATTACGAACGGTACTACAACTTAACTCACGTTCGGTGACTTTCTATGGTAATAAATTGAACTAAATTAATTTCCAGTGTTTTTATTTACCTCCCAAAGTCATGTTATGTGACAATATATTTAGTGTATCAATGTGGAGTGACCAGTGTAAGAATATTTAATCTAATTAAATATAGTAGATAGAGATGGGTCGACCAGCTACTGGGAAACTCATCCAAACAAATTGAGAACTCAAATTTCATACAGGTAACATATTGTATTAGGGTATTTTTACATGTGTTTGAGTGTGGACGATGATTTAATTTTTTTAAACCTTTTTATATAAAATGTACTTGCATATAAGTTACAATTGTAAACTTTGCATGTCTCAACACAGAGCTCTCTAGTGAGACAGGCATAGTAAAATCAAACCTTACTAATGTGTGTAAGTAAAGCAAAGAAATAAATGAAAATGAAATGAATAATTTCGTTGTCTGTCAGTCTGTCGGTCCATAAATTCGTAACTTGCCGAAAATTAATACATTAGATAATTGGAGTGCGACACGCAATCAGCGCACGGCTCAAGCAGCACGCAATGGTCGCTCCATCAAATTACACGATCTTGATATTTTTATATTATTATTTAAACTATATTATTTATAGGTTTAAGTAAATATACGATTTGAAAAAAATACATAAATCTATTCATGAATTTTCAGCTTCAAAATCCTGCAATTATTATGTTCCGTGATTTTTTACGGATTTACTGATAGTGTTAATAAATAAATGATTTAATGAGTTTCATGGATTCAGGTTATTTTCAAAAAAATGGATGTTGTACAGGAATGACTTTTAATGATGATAGGGTATCTGAAAAAATATCAGCATCAATGTTAGGGTCAGCACAATTCATATTGTGTGTACGACACATTCTTGTAATGGGAGGAAAATAACCAACATTTTAAGGATGCTGACTTATTATAAAGAACTCCCGGTTTCTAATACGGAGTTCAACATACAATTTATGACAGATAAAGAAAAAAAATCAATAGTTCAAACTGCAGACACTCCTAATCGGAGAGTTGACGTATTCATATTTAATTTTATTCTAGTATATGTTTCATCACAGGAAATTTCAATAGTCGTATTAAAAAAAAAAGTTTTTTAGGTATACCTAAAATAAAAGATCAATATCCAAAAAATTGAATGTAGTCTTCGAGGATTACTAACTTATAAAGTACTGAATTCGAGATTTTAAAGTAGCCATAAATTTAAAGGAAACATGATTTTGGAAGCGATAGATACATAAAATCTAAAATTCAGTACATTCTAAATTAGTTATCTTCGGTGATTGCGTTCTAAACATTATTAATTTTTTTTTAGACATTGCTGCCTTTGCTTTTATACTCCACATATGTTAAAAAAATGATTCCTTGTGTAAATAAAATAAAATAAAATATTAATATTATTAATATTTTAAGCATTAACTTTGTGGTCAGACATTTTAACAAAATGTTATTTATGTTAGTATATAGGTAACCACTAAAAATTACTTTTTTGTTTACCGGTTTCGAGACGTAACCCGTCTCTTCGTCAGGACAGCCACTAGCATGAAAATAACACAAAACATTCCCTCCCTTTTTTCTCTACTTAAATTCTTAATCCATTTGATAAGAAATTTAGTGCATGTTGGCCTTTAGTTAGAGTAACACGCATGTGAAGAGTATTTTGTGATGGTGTTGGTGGGTAAATAGTACTATGGGTGTGGTGTGTAGTGTTATTTGCATGCTAGTGTAGTGATCATCCTGACGAAGAAACGGGTTACGTCTCGAAACCGGTAGATGAAAAAGGATTTTTTAGTGGTTGTATACTAACATAAATAACATTTAATAAAATATTTAATCATTTTAATAATAATTCTCTACGATTGCGCTGTTTTTACACGAATAACCAAACATACTCTAATTTCCGATTATTTTAATAGTTGAGAAAGTCATACTTACAAAGTTACATAAATTTACGTCTGGTAAAGCAAGAGAATCAATAGTTCCACCGAGAATTTTGTGTAGCAAAACAAGATCGGATATTTTTCTTCGGAACTCCAGTTTGTGCATTTTGAAAAAAAATATGACAGGTTGTTTGGGATCGTGAAACGTACATTTGGTATTTTCTCACAGAAGCCTTCAATTTATGAATTTATTAAGAAGAAACGTGTTTTGAATGTTAAACCCAATCTCGATGGACCAACTTACGAAAGATGCTGATGGTAATTTTTCAAGATGGAAAAATTTACATTTAGACTATTTTACGACACTGTTTTAGTGTTTGTTGACGAGATAAAATATAAGTGACTATAAAATATCTTCATCTCTGCAACTAGGTAAATATTAAAACGAGAATATTGCAATATCTCCATCACTCTAAGACTAGATCCTGTGTCTGTGTCCTATAATCCGTTAAAAATCACAGACTTATTATGATTGGATTTCAGCTAAACATTAATAAATTTTCTTTCCAAGTCTGGCCCAGGACTCGAGACACCCTGGATCTGTGTTCGTTTGTAAAGTGGATTTAATATTTTTTTTACGAAGCTCCAATTGATAGACATTCTAGAAGCTTCCAATGACGTCGCGTTTTCGAACCGCAGCTTGGAAAAACGCGCATTTTTCCTATATTAATGAATGCATTTAAATATTTTTAGGCTCTGTTTTTCCCGTACCTAACGTCCGTTTATAAGACGATATTAAATTATTTTTCGAAATACGGTTATCGAAAATGTAAAAAGTGCGTGTTTTTCCAATATTTTCGTCACGGTGGGTCTTCCATTTTCGTACGATTGTTAATTTTCGGCTTACTTTTTGACAGATTTTGATTTGATTTTATTTAAAAAAAATCCCAAATCCCAAATCCCAAATCCCAAATCCCAAATTCGAAATCCGAAATCCGAAATCCAAAATCCTAAATCCAAAATTTAAAAACCAAATTTAAAATTCCAAAATCCAAAATCTAAGATCTATAAAATTCAAAATCCAAAAACCAAAATTCAGATTATTGCTAAATTATCAAAAAGGTATAAGATGCTCTAATTTTACCTAATCTCACCTATCCTCACCTAACTTGACCTAACCCAACCTAACCTAACCTAACATAACCTAAACTAACCTAACCTAACCTAGCCTAACCTAACCTAACCTAACCTAACCTTGCCTAACCTAACCCAACCTAACCTAACCTAACCTAATCCAACCTTCTTTTTGAAGAAAGACAAAATATTGAATTAATGTGTTTATCCGTCAATAATCTATTTCTGCTGATAAAGGAAAATCATGAAAATGAAAAATCAGACTTTAATAAAAAATAAATATGGACCGAGGATACTTGAATATTTAGTTCCCATGCTCTTGAACAAACTACAAAGCACCTTTCCTATAGGTCTAAGGACTTCAATTATTACAGTAACTTTATCGGTAACTTTCCACTCCAACGTTGAATGACACTCGTCATTGGAGTAAAAAGGGTTAAACAATATACTGTCACGGGTCGTGGCTTTGAGTGACAGATGAGAGCATTGGAAATTAAGTAATGATTTATTAATTAATGATTGATTAATTATAAAATGTCAAGTAGCTTGACACGCATTAAATTAAAACACTTTTCTTGAAAACAACTATTTCTCAATTTATTACTCGATTATGAACTCTTTATTATCGCTGGGTAACACTTATTTAACACTCATTAGAACATCCAATTCTCGTACAAATTCACTTATTTATTTCGCCATAATCGGTAAGAACTTGATTTTTTCGCTCGATATCTATCGCTCCGAAATTCCACAATTGACCACACTTCGCACCGATTGAAATGTCGAAACAAACTCCCACGCGCACAGCCCCGCTTATATATGCCAAACGGTAGTTTTTCGAACCTCCTAGATTATTCTAGTGTTTACTACAATTTTCTCGTTGTTTCGAGACGTTTGTAGACATTCCCCGACTATTATAGATAATACGAGAGTGTGGTAGAAAGTTATAGAGAGATTGATGTTATTATTGTTACAATATTGTACTTCCTCCTGCACTTTGGGTCTTCAACCACTAATTAAAAGTTATATTTTTATTAAAAACACGTCATTAAAAAACACTATTTAAGAATAAAAATTCCTATTTATGAAATATGTCAAAAAACGATGCAGTTTTAAAATCAAACTAATCTTCAAGGAGGCCAAATCCCAAAAAAATCTCAGTATAGAAGCCTCTTAAAAGTTTTATAACTTCTGGTTCCTTCCGCAAGTATTACGTATTCCTCGCATCACATTTGGTATAAAACTTTCAAAGATTCTATTCAATCTTCATTTCCTTGATCACCTTGATTTTTATCTTCCAAGAATTTCTGTTTGACGGGACGCCATCTTGCCAGAGAGCCTTTGATGTAGGTTCTGCGACAGTTGGAGTTATGGAGACGTTTACTAATGGCTGCGAGGGTTGTCAGGCCCGGATTGTTTGTGGCTCAGACACATCAGAAATCAGCCTAAGGCCCGGAAGAAAATGTGCGCAATCAAATGATCAATTTAAAAAAATCCCAAAATCCATATTTCCACAACAAAGATGTTTTCATTGAAAATATTTCACTTTGTTCCTGAAATATACGAATCCGAACACTGTGCTTAAATTTACAGTTAACTTAGAATACTTAGAAACTCTAGAATACTTCACACACTTATTATTACACTGTTTTTTAATTCGTACAAATTAACGCTATTTTTATTCCCTTTATATTAACTCGTGGCGTCTGCTTGCTTGCTTGCCGGCTTGCCGTCGAAAAAACTTTGGATCGATTTTTGACCCTTTTCCCGTGATACAATAGAGCTGAAACTGGGTAAGTAGACTCGTGGCGACGATCAAAAAGATCTATCAAATTTTCGTTAAAAAAAATTAATAATTATAGTATAGTTTCGGATTTTTAGAAATTTTATTGGTTTTTTCAAATTAGAATCATTAGAAAAGTTTGATTAGCAACGGCGGCCCGATAACGTCGCGGAATATTTTCTAAATTTGAATTACTCCGTCGGTATACATAATAGGTACTTCACTACGAATGTCGAAAATCTAAATTGACTGACAAATGTTTTTAGAATTTAATCTTCAAAGCATGAAGTGTCTTATCAAAGCTCAAAACATCTGACATTTCTAGAAATATATTAAATTACTGTAAGTTTAGTGTTATGTTATATGTTTTAATTCGTCTTTAATTGTTTTTATATTTTACAAAGAAAGGGAGTATAATAAAAACTTGGTAGTTGTGGGTTACTTTTTACTCACATTCTTTAAACTCATAGCGTCTGCTTGTCTGCTGAAAAAACTTGGATCGATTTTTAACCCTTTTCCCGTGATTCAATCGAGCTGAAACTTTCCAGACTCGTGGCGACGATAAAAATGATCTAACAAATTTTCGTTCAAAAAATTTCATTATAGTATAATTTTGGATTTTTGAAAATTTTAACGGTTATTTCAAATTGGAAACCATATAAAAGAGAAAGGAGTCCAAGGCATGGAGAAGGCGCGAAAACTGTTTCAACTAGTCTGACTCGAGCCATGGGTCCGATCAGACGGTTTCGCCGACGCCATGTGCCCCTATACCAATTATTACGTTTTCAATATTCTATAAGTTTTAAGGATAATAATATACATGGAATAGATTTTCCACATGAACTTAAAGGAAGAGGAATATGTTGATAGAATATCAAGTTGGAAATAATACAAATGAGAAAAGGAGTATAATAAAAACTTGGTTTAATGGGTTAGTTTTTTATTACTTCGATCACGTTTTAGAACATCTTGTTCATTTTTAGGACGTAGGTAAAACTTCTCGCTTGTTGGTAGATACAAGCCCGATATATATCACTCGATTAATCACGCGTTGGTCACACTGCTTTGCTGGTTTTAAACACCGCTAATATCGCCATTCGTAAAACGTCAAAATAGGCTCGGCCGCATGCGCGTTAGCCCTTTTATACCAGACATGTTGGTTTCGCGATGCTTCGAGAACATCCTTTACATTTCTCGCGATTCCTCTAAATTAACAGCGTTTGCGAGGAGGGTTCGTGGAGGAGGGTGTTCGAGAGATTTTGATTTTGAGTGCGTAATTCCATCGGATTCTGTCGTCTCGTCACAATATTTTAAATTTATTCTATTAGTTGGGGTGTCACAAAACCCGCCTTCTGACGACACAGATTTCATTTAACTCATATTGAACGCGACATAAAACGAAGGCAATAAATGTTTGACGACGAAAGTGGAATGGATGGGGAACATTTTTAATGCAGAGACAAGTATTTTTCTTTTGTCATCCGACATTATCGGAAATATAAAACTCGTAAATATTTGATACGGGCGACAGTTCTTCCAATATTTCTTTTACTGCTGTCTTCTTTTTATGATTATTTTTCTCCTTACAACATGTCCTAATGAGGTAGGGTCGTACATAGCGTAGCGGAACTCTAGGCCCACGGACTCGTTCTTGAATTTTCCAACCAAAAATTAAATTCTTTTGTAATGCCTGAAATTACAGAAAATATAATAAACAAGGAATTACCCGTCGGTAATAAAACATAATTAATTAAGAGTTTTTAAAGGATTTTTTTTTATAATTTAAAACACACAATGTAAATGATACATTGAGGGTATACTGACAGAAGGCGTTAAGTCATAAATACAAGTTCGGAAAAAATCGCATTTAAAGAGATATGAAATCTTTGAAACAATTGAACTCATAGAATCATTTCGGATTTAAGAAAAAAAAGTATCATATAGAAGTATCTTTCGGACATCACTATTTAATAGGGGGTGCAGCGAGAACAAGAAACATGACTTTCTTGGAAAAACATACTTGGAAAAAAATCGAAATTAAATATTGAACTGGCAAAAATTTATGAAATATTAAAATTTGAATAATATGTTAATTATCGTGATAGGAATATTATGAGATATATCTCTTATTTCAGTTTGTTTTCAAAAAATATGCTAAGGGAAAAGTCATGCTTTCTTATTCTTACTGCACGCTTCTGCTATATAATATTTGATATCAATGAGTTATACTTAAAAAAAACTTTAATAAATAATGCTGACTTAATGCATTCCATAATTATATATTTCACTGGGCATTTACATTACTTTATTGTAAAAGAAAAGATCATAAAATTATTTTAAAATTTTTATCGATAAAGTTTATAAAACAAGTAATATCTAAACCAATATATAAAGAGGTAAAGTTTGTAAGTTTGGATTTAGGAAGTAATCTCCGAAAATACTCATCCGATTTCAAAAATTATTTCACCAATATTTAGAATAGAATTTCAGGGTGGACGTAAGCTATATATTATCACGTTTTTATATATTACAACTAAATTCGATGAAAAAATGGTCGAGCAATGCGTTTTTTACGAACGCTGCCTTACGGTAAGAGATATTTAAATAGTTTTTATAGAGAAGTTGTAGAACTCAAAAAATTTCATAAAAAGTCCACGATGACATATATCTATAAATTAAAGTTAATACACAAATTGTTAAATATGACTAAAAGTTACTACAAATCTACGCGTGCGAAGTTAGTAAGGTATAAAGAACAAAACAATAATTTTAGTTTGTACTATTTTTTTTAAATTTTAAATTTAATTTTATACCTACTAACAATATTTAATAATACATTTATACTAAATGTGTGAATTATGATATAAAACAACAAAATGGACAAAAATAATTATCACTGTCATAATTTTCGTTACCTACGAGTACAATTTCAAGATAAATTTTGTACATCGAGACAGAGACGTTCTAAAAAAATTAAAACTCAAAATAGAGTTCTACAAACCAGAATTTAATTTTGTTAATAGCTTGATTTGAATAATGATCTACTGCACTATCCAGTGGCGAAAATTTTACGAGCAGAATGATATGACTAAGTGCTTTCTGTCAGAAGAAAAAAATATGAATAGGACTTAATAATTTTATTAACAAGCAAACCAGACTTTCTAAAACAAAATGCATTTAGTCAGAATATAGAGCAAAATAATATTGTCACGTCTAGTGGAAAGAATGAATGAAAACGCTGGAAATTAATTAGCGATTTATTAATTACTGATTAATTAACTTAGTTAATTAATTAAACTAAACGCTCTTCTTCAAATTACACTATTTCACAAAAAATCACTCGTAAATAAACACTTTATTATCGCCGGAACATTTTATTTAATATTCATTAAAATAATGCATCCAGTTTTCGCATGCAGTAATCGCTTCGGCTTATTTCGCCTTGCAGCTTACTTTGCAGTGTTTTCGCCTGTCAAACGCGACTATTAATTTCCGCGTTCGGCGCTCTTATTTATATCTGAAAATGCTGGTATCGAATCTCCTAGACCGTTCCAGTGTACACGAACACGTTCCCGTGGTTTCTAGATTTTTCTAGTTTTTTATAGAATGTTTCAGATGCCTCCCGAAGGCCGTAGATCGCCCTAGGCTGTTCTCGATTTTTTGATAGCGTTGTAACAAGTGACAGGAGTTACAATATATAAATCTTCCCATTTAAAAAAGAAAATCATCAAAATCTTTCTTCTTATGTAACGACACATCTATGATTCATCTTAATTAAAAAAATTACGAGAAAAAATTCTCGATTATCTCCACAACGCTACCGATTTTTCACAATTTTCTTTCCATACTATTTTACAACCTATAAAATATTATGGCATTCAGTGCACTACAGCACTTTGAAAACGTTTCAATTGAGAGCAAATTTACTACCCGGAAGGTTATCTTCGTTCTGGGTTCATTCACACATGAGGGAATTAAGACCGGCATAGTCAGTCAGGATAATGGAGACTGCGAGGGTCCAACCTCACTTATAAACTACCTTTAGTCCTTCTCGTGATGAGATTAAACTCTCGGATTGGATTTTTCCCAAAACTTCAGCAGAATTCAAATTGCGATCTCACAAAACCACGCAAGCGTGACTACGTCCGTGCTCCACTCACGCATTCGTTTTTCGACAATCTTTTATTTAGCGAGGGCTGAAAAGGTATTTCCTCTCCGAAGGGCTCTTTGGACATAAACCTTTTGAATAATATATCGAGTCCCTAAGCTCGGTGCAAACATTCCAAAGGAAGTTTCCCAAGTAAACAATCTCGAGGTACATAATAAATACGTGCACTTATCTAATATAAACAATTTTTCTGATTTTCTTTGACCCAATGCGAACTGAGTACGTTTCTAGTAAAGAGGCAAAGATTATTTTTCCTGTGCAAAAGCTCGAACTGTTATTTTAAGATCTCTCGTGTTATTTTAAAGATCTCTCGTGTTAGTAAAGGCAGTCTACACTAGATGCCCCAGTAAGTTATATAAATATATATTGTAAAGAAATGGAATTATCTTCAACATTCTAAAACGTCTGATATAGTTTGAAAGTGACAGGAATATTCTCGAAAATACTAGAGCAATCTTGGAGATTCGAAAAACCAATGTGTTTTGTATAAAAAGTTGGAACCAGTGTCGCGGCGCTTAATGTTTTTTTTGACGTTTGACAGACGCGAGTTAGTCAACGATTAAACACCAGCGACCGCAGAGTTACCAACGCGCAGATTAATTCAAATCGACAGATAATGAGCGAAATACTTACTTACGTGCGATAATTGAACAGAATATTCTAGCAAGCGATAAAAAAGTGTTCACAGACAAGATTAATTGAGAATTAGTGTGAATTAAAGAATAGTTTTTAAATTAAATTCGTGTCCAGTGACTTTGCTGAAATAATTCATAAAAAATTTCCAGTATTTTTATTTTCCTTCCACAGCCAGGTCCCGTGACATAACATACAGTGTCCATAAAAACCTATACATACATAGTTTGAATGATTATAACTTTAGTTTTGATGATGGCTCAATCCCATCTGCTCAGTTAATTATGGCAGGTAGAAGAAAACTTTATTACAAGAGATGGTACATATGAAGCACATGAAATATACGTTGAAGAGAACGTCTTTTCCTAAAAATAATTAATAAAATCACGATACAGTCAGAACTATATTGAGCCCACAAGAGCATGAAAATCTCAATACAAAAGTAATAATTACGATTTCATAGCGATTGGCAGTGACGTGCAGTGCATACAAGTAAAAAAGCTGTGCATTAGTAAAGATTCTGGGAAACAAATATTAATTAAATAATCCTAATCTTAAGGAAAAGTTGATTGAAAATTTTAGCCGTAATTCGTCCTACGGCTAAAATATTTATTTCCGACTTTTCTGTACCTCACTTCAAGTCAATTCTTAATTTATTTCACTTGTTTGCACCCAACAAATTTGTTCCATAGATCTAGTCAAGTCGAGAAAAAACTTGTCCTGAACCGTGCATTTTCATTTAGCTCTATGTCTGCGAGTTTCGTGTAATAGACAAGAAATTTTTTCACGGAATAGCGTATTTCTTCGAAAGATCCTGTGCCAGGTGAAAACTACGCCCGCATCATTGCAGAAATGAAATTTTTTACAAATTCCACCTAAAATTTTTTGTGTGAATTCTATTTGACATTTCTATGGTGAATGTAAATACCATTGTCATATCCAATGGTCATAGGTACCATAATGATTATTTACGATGATATCATATAATGTTTTGTTTATTTTTGTGAAAAGAATCATGTATTTGAAATTAGCATCATTCCCGATTTAATTATATTTAAATCGTCTTCGAAATATGTATATTGAAAATTTTGTCATATTACCTGTATATAAAATACGAGTAGTTATTTATTTAGAAAATCTTGTTTACAATACTTCTTTATAGTGCAGTTATTTTTGTGGATTGAAGCTACTCAAAATAGTTCATTATATACAGTTAAAAAAATTCAAAAAATGTAAATACCCTCATAGCTATATGCGGATATATATATTTTTTAATATAGGTATACAGTCGATCACAGCATAACCTAAGCTTATACCCGCTGTACGCCACTGGCGATTAGCGATTAAATGTTATTAAATGATAAAACAATTTTTTTATAATTTAACATTATCTTCTTCTTCTTCTTCATCACCCTACATCTTTCCACTCCTGGATATAGGCCTCTTCCATATCCTTCCATCCTGGATGGGTGGAAGGGTATTTAACATTATAAAGTGAAATATTCTATCTTTTAACGATAAACTTAGTAAATTGTTGTAGGTTTTGAAGAAATTTCCCGGAGCAAAAATATTTTTGTATTGCCTGTCAAAAGCTTCACAAATATGTCAAATCTGACACTTGAATGAAATTAGCGCCATTGTATAGATCTGAGTAGAGATGAAAGTCATGTATGGTGAAATACAGAACTAATATCTCAGCTAGTAAGCAATGAAACGTTATCGTATCAAGCCGTTTCCCGTATCGAGGATCCCCAGTTTCGCCTATACATCACTTTACAAAACCATACGCAGATTATTTAATCTATATTATATTTAAAAAAAAATGATTCTATTATTTGTATATATCGTCGCTGTATATATAATTAAGCCTATGTGCCGATTTAGTACATTCTGAGAAACTGTTTTAAAAAATAATTGCACAGACTAGATTTATAAAAAATATTTTAAATAATTACTAGGCGGACTTGCCAGATGATTATATGAAAAATTGACAAATTGATTAATTAATCTGAGAATGTATTAAACGGCACACAGGCTTAATTATATATACAGCGACGATATCTACTTCTTTTATTTGATTAATTACACCAACATGTTTCAGAAAAACCTTTCCATCGTCAGGGTGTTGTATAGCTGTCAATATATCAGAATGAAATGTCTTTTGTTTCTTGTTTTTCTAAATTATTTGAAATTTTTTTTTTAAATATTATTACTGAAGTTCTTGATAACTGGCAATTATTGGAAAATATTTTACAATCGGGCTAGTAGTTAAATTTAATTGATTATTAATAATATTTTGTTTACTATTACATGCTTTACTAATTTCTAATGATTCTAAATTATTCAATTTCAGACCAAAATTATTTATGTGTAAAATAGAAAGACCTAAATTTTTATCAAAACCGTGATCATTTTCTAATAAATGATTTGCAAATTCAGAAAAAAACATATTATACAATTATACAACACTCCGACGACGGAAAGATTTTTCTGAAACATGTTGGTGTAATTAATCAAATTAAAGAAGATGTTGCTGAATCAATTGAAAAAATATATTATATTTGTTTCATATGTCGTGTTAATACATAATGCACGCCCCTAAGCAGACCCGACGTGACGGAGTAACTCGGTAAGTGTTGTGACTCTTCGCCGGTTACTTCTCCGCAACAATGGCGAGTTTCCCCAACTCTCGGGCTATAAATAACTGGATGTTGGGCTATATTTTACCGAGTCAAACCAAACGAAGAAGTTTCGCGCCTTCCTCTTCCGACTCGGCTGTAAAAGTCTGGATTTAACTCGAGTTGAAGAATTTTACATTTTAAATTGTTGGACGTGATGGCATGAGTTTTGGGCTACGAAGTAGGTTCTTGCATAAGAGGCTTCTTCTGAGAAACTTTTATTTTCTGCTAATTCATGTATTAAATATAAAACATTTAGATGTGCTTTACAATAAGCAGATTTAAGCATAAAAGCGACTATAGTGGGGCCCAAACAAACTGACGATAAATCATAATATCAGCAGATATGTGCAACGCTATGAGTATGCACAGCCGATCATTCAATTTGTGGAGAGTATGTTTCGTGCGCTCTGATTGGTCAACGTGTTTTTTTAATAAATATGCACATACCTTACTCTTCTCTACTCTACCCTCTTTCTCTAACCCTAAAAAAGGACACATGCCGGTTCCTAAAGAATAAGTATTTGCTTATTGATAGCCGACATCCATGAAATAGTAATAACGAATTTTATCGAAATATTTGAACATTTTTATGTTCCCCTGACGGCAGTTAAAGGCACTGTTTGAAACCCTGGTGATTGTGCTGGGCGGAATATAAAATTACTATATCTACTGTATTTTTTACGTGTAACGCAGGCTCGGCGGTAGCAGCATCGCTGTCGTTCCCCGCCTTCGAGTTTGCTGGCCCGGGACAGACAGACAGACAGACAGACAGACAAACAGACATACGGACGGACAGATACGGCAGAAAACGAAATTGTGATGTTTGATGTCATCTATACTTTTGTTATAATCAATGCTATTAATTAAAATCGACGATTTTTACAAAAATTCCCAACATTAACCGAAAAATTGTGAAACAATAAATTAAATATAAAATATGTTGATAATTTTAGTCAATTAAAATTACATGAGCAGTCTGCCGCATGTACTACAGTACATATAGAGTACTCAAACTAACGTCTTTAAACTAGCTTCGTCTCTGTGGGACATCTTCAATAATATATTTTGCGTGAGTGTATTTTTCTGAGTGGCAGTATCCTACGAGATTTTGCATGTAAAACACCGTACTTTGTAAATATCCGATCCGATTAATATTACAAATAATCAACCTTAAAAAAACATTGATTTACAATAAACAAAAGTACCAAAAAACTTGTGGGCTGACCTGTTTGTGTGTACAGGTGCGCGAACGGAGAAATAATTCAAGAAGTACTCTAGGGGAGGCAGAGTACTTTTATCATCCCTTGTAGGGAGGCGTGACGTAGGAGTACGGATATACGGCCTTCAAAAATAATTTATGAGCGTGGTCCAAACAAGGCTGCAGTTTCTTCAGCGACGTTATACCATGAGTTCATATTTATTATTTGGCGTCACGTGTCGTCATCAGGGTTAAAGTTTTTTATCATCATCATCGTCATCAGGGTTAACGTTCTGCTTGCTTGCCGGCTTGCCGTCGAAAAAACATTGGATCGATTTTTAACCCTTTTTCCGTGATCCAATCGAGCCGAAACTTGGCAAATAGACTCGTGGCGACGATCAAGAAGATCTATCAAATTTTCGTTAAAAAAATTAATAATTATAGTATAATTTCAGATTTTTAGAAATTTTATTGGTTTTTTCAAATTGGAATCATTAGAAAAGTTTGAATAGCAACCGGCCGGAGGCCCGATAACGTCGCGGAATATTTTCTAAATTTGAATTACTCCGTCGGTATACATAATAGGCACTTCAAAGCATGAAGTGTCTTATCAAAGCTCAAAACATCTGACATTTTAGAAATATATTAAATTACTGTAAGTTTAGTGTTATGTTATATGTTTTAATTCGTCTTTAATTGTTGTTATATTTTACAAAGAAAGGGAGTATAATAAAAACTTGGTTTTTATGGGTTAGTTTTTTTATTTTCTAAATATTTGCCAGTTCGGAGGTCAAGGGTGGATAATCTCTTTAGTAAACCTTCTACCTGATATTTTAAACCAATCAGTCATCGTCATCATCATCTTCATCCCCTTGTCCTAGTAGGGTCGTGGTCCAAAGACTCAACAAGGTGTTTCCATGTCTCCTGTCTTGCGCTGCTTATGTATGAGTCAATCAGTCTAGAGCCATTCTGTTTTCATACACATTTTTCTGTTGCCTCTCTCAGCTTAATCTGGGGTGACCCACCAGCCGTCTTCCTTCCGGGGTTGCCAGGAGGATTTTTCTTGGTATTGAGGATTTTCCTTGGTATCCAGGAGGATTCTTCTTTGTATGTGATCAGTCATGTATGGTATTTTAAACGACGGTTTTATACAATTTTTTGTGTTTCGTTTGATAGATTTGTAGGGGATGCTATGGTATGTTGGTGTGGACCAGTGCGGGAGATGCAATCTCACAACCACGCGAGTGGCCGCTCTCTCACACCCCAAAGCCCCACATATTTTAATAACGCAATATTTAATGGAAGTAGCGACTGCTGTGTGTATATTTTATTTGTACTTACAGTTTGATACTCAGGCTTACTCGGTGAGACTGCCGGGTCGGCGTGGGTGAACTTTTCGGTGCATGCAATGAGACACTTACGTGAACGCTGAGGCTAACAACAAGTTTATTCAATAAAGTTACAAAGTTATTATTAGGTGTTAGTTCGTGACTCTACTAAACGCGGAGCTAGATTAGGTTAGTGAAATTTTGGGACGCTGGATTTAGGTATGGAATACGTGCAAAAGTTGTGCGCGCTGGGACGGCCGGGTTTGGAATGCCGTCACTTCTCTTCCGCTCGGGTTGCCCGGCGTCAGCGCCCGCGAACGGCAGATGTCGCCCGGGGCGGCTGGCTCCGCCACAGATTATTGAAAACACGAGAGGCAATGAATTTATCGTTGCTCATCATAAAACAATAATTTCGTTGTCTATCTGTTTATACATCTACCCGTCGTAAAGTCCGTAAATTTCTGGAATTAAAACTTAAGATAATTAGAGTGTGACACGTAATCAGCGCGCGGAATATGTAGCGCGATCACGCAAGGTAAGTCTTTATTATTATTTCCCGTAATTTTTCACTGATGTACGGCTACTTTATAAATATACTTTGTGGATCTTGAAACCACGTACTATATACCTGCAAGGCACAGTTTTATAATTTTCAAGTAAAATTACATTCTCTAACATGTCCTTCACATATTTGTCTTAAAATATTTTTACATTGTATTACTACTAGGATAATTAACGCAGTTAATAATCCGAATGTTTTGTAGTGAGAGTAGCTTGTTGGTATAGTGGTCATGACACTCGCCAAGTGATCTGGTGGTCGGCGGTTTGAGCCCCATTCCAGGACATCGGCAAGTTGGTCCTATTTTTTATAGCACAAGCGTTTAGTTTAGTTTGAAAATTCTAAGAATATTGGTGCGAAACGTATTCCGCGTTCGCATCTCAACTAAAAAAAACTGAAATATTGAAAATGATGTAGCATATTAATTTTTCAAAAATATTAGTTTTACGCTAATAAGCTACAAGTACACAAAAGTTGTAAAGAATACGTTGCTGTATACTCGTTAAAAGTTTAAATTCAATTTGTTCAGAACAATGTTCTTTGAGGGTAAAATCCGTTCTGAATATATATAATACATAAATATAATCTTTTGTTGGCGAATGTTATTTATCGAACAAGATCGCAATTATTACTTCCTTTACGTAAATAATGGCTGTTTCTTGTAAGATAATTATTAAACAAATACAAAGACATTGAACGGAAATTGTAAAATAAATGCGAGCCCGTATCCGTTTTAATTAATAAACTTGTTTTCTTCTGAAAATATTCGGCAGTATTCTGAATATAACATAAGTGATTGTTACGCCGATACTCAAAAATAGAGAATCGTCAGGACATCGGTCAAATGTCAATATTTCTATTACTAGATGTACTCGTCAAAAATGAAGGAACATTGGTTCACGTCTTTGCTAAGCCCTAATATTTATGTTATATTTTTGGTGGCCGGTTTGGATTTAGCTGGCCCAGGTTTCAAGCCCCATCGCAGACCGTTTAATTTCATTTTTTTAGCCATGAATTACGGACGTTACACGAAGTTATGGGGAAAGACATACAGATGGACGGACGGAAGGACAGATGGACAGACAACGAAATTATGATGTTTGACTGTTATTCGAAAACGTTGGCTTTAATTTAATATTTTAACTCTTTGGATGAAGAAATTAGTAATTGTATATGAAAGAAACTGATTTCCTACTTACCATCACGCCGTTTCCTCACAGGGGTAGGCAGAGACTATAGAGCGCCACATTTTCCTGTCATACAAGCTCGACGATTGTTGAGACTCCTAACAGGACCATCCTTCAGTATCTGATTAATCTGCCACGTCTTCCGCGGTCGTCCTTTCTTTCTGGTACCGTCATCACTAGCGTCATATATTTTTCTTACCATTCTTTCCTCGTTAATTCACCGTCTTCGTTCGCTTCACTATGTCTATCGTCTTTTAAAATAATATTAGTAATCAAGACATATAATAGATGCCTTATAGAGACGAAGCTATTTTTGTATGGGAAAGTAGATATGAAAGTCTTTTAAGATGTTTTTGAGGGCTTACGATCTATCGTACGCTGGCTTAAGTGATCACTTTACATAATGTAACATTCATCAATACATCCACTATCCCACCTATCAAATTATTGGAAGTTGTTTATATGTATGTCGTCAACCTTTCATAACTTATTTCATATGTGAGTTGTATTTTACTACCGCCATCTGTGGATGAAATTTATCATCCCCATACAGTATAGATATCGCCGCTGGTAATGAAATTACCAGAGACTTTGTATGTATACGACAATCTTCCAAATTATTAACATTTATACCAGAATATGCCGGAATTTTTTACTCCTTCTTAGACTAGTTTTTATATCTCAATTATAATAATTTCGTTGTCCGTCCGTCTGTCTGTCCATCCGTCTGTCTGTCCGTCTTTCCTTCCATCTATCTGTCCGTCTTAACTTCGTGCAACGTCCGTAACTTCTTTATAATAATATTTTTCTTCTCTTTTTTTCTTAATATTATTTTTTTTCTTAGGAACCGACTGTAAAAGTACCCTCATTTTTGTTGGGTTACAGCAAGTATTCAAATAATTACAATCAAAGTATAAAAATATATAATTTATAAAAATTAATTGTAATTTATGAACTCCATATCGTAGTTGGTAAATTCAACTACACCTCATTATTCAGATGATTGTCAAAGCAAATTGATAGTTAGGGTACACATTTTTTTAATGTTAGTAAGTGAGGAATTAGTAACAGTGTCGTTTCTGTATGTGACGTTTACGCGGTTTTCGCGAAAAATTAGATCTTTCGAAGAAACAAGCAATAGTATGAAAAGTTTACTTGCCAACTATATAAAACTCGAGGACGTAAAGGTAATGTAGAAAAATATTCAGTTCAGTGAGTATCAAATTTGATGCCCGCAAATAACTAACTAAAACAGGAGAAGCATTGATATGACATGTATACAGAAGCAGTTGAAAATAACAAAAGCCATTAAACTCTAGCTGTAGCCACGAATTACGGCTAGAACTTTAAATCGTCCTTTTCATAAGATAAAGATCCCAGATTCTACATTCTGATTGCGCTAAATACGCGTACTGTAATATGTTATTTTCCATTGCCAGCTTAAAAAAATAATTAAATCTTATAAATTTTTAAGAAACGATGTGTTGGTACAGGTTATTTTTAAATACATATTAGTGTAGAAATGATATGCACACATTATTTAAAAAAATAATTGCTTCAGAAGTAAGTTTATAGAACTCCATAATCACTCATATGGAAGTAAAAACACTTGTTTTTTAAGTTCTACTTTTTTTTTCTGAGACGTATTTCGCCTTATGAGAGCATAATTAATCTAAATTATAATAATGCCCTCATAAGACGAAAACCGTCTAGAAAAATTAAAAAGTTAGAACTTAAAAAACAAATGTTTTTATTTAAATATGTACGTTATTTAATATTCGGGTGGACTTTAAGGCGAGATACGAAATTTTTATATTCTTACGTCAATTCTTCCTCATGAATTCTTCTTATTCTTTTATTTCTTTTTCTTCGCTGTTTCTTAATTATTTTTTCTTCTAAAATTCTTACAACAATATGTCAACAAGCAATAGCCGATTGCTTAACTGCTAGTCAAGTAATGTACAATTTTTTTTGCATATACGCGCTGCACATCGCTCCTATTTTATATGGTGAATAGTCGTATGGTCTGAAATGGCCAAAGGCGCAATGAGTGATAAGAGGTTTTGAATGGGGACAAAGAGACATTGATGCCCATAGAGCGGAAGGATGTAGATACACAGACGTGTAAAGCGGATGTGTGAGTGGGGAAGCTCCATCCCTCCTCCCCTATCTGCCCTACCTATCCTACAGTATACAGCGAGAGATATCAGGGATGCGTAATCTCAATTCTAAAAATTGAACTACTCAAGACGTCGTTCGTAGACATTTATTTTAAATTGTACCGAGCATTGATAATGTTACGTTGATACGTTTTACGATGAAATCTTTGCACGACGTTTCTCTAACGCGATATTTTTTTATCAATTTGACATTTTTGAAAAGATAATTACAAAGAAGGTTAGAAAATTAAAATGCGTATCGAAAACCATACCCTGTACGAAACAATACGCTATACCCCTTCGAGGAAGGGTGGATACCTTGCCAAGTCATTTCGCGATCTCAAGATCTTTATCGGCGATCGTTCCTTCGTCGAATCTCCTGTTTATATATAGATTGGTTCATGGGGATAACAAATTTATTAATATACCACCCATAACCTCTCCACTCCTATCCATTCTAACGCCGCCCTCGACCCCCACCACCATTAAACCCACCCAATCCCTATAAATTCTGTCTCGAATTATTTGTAATTTAGTTGTAAACGTGTTGTTATTGACAATGCGAGAAATCCCGAAACTTCTAGTTCTAACGAACGTTCTAACAAATCAAAATAAATATAGTGGAATAAAACAGTGTTGTCTACTCTCATTTTTTTAAATATTAAAAATGAATTTCCACAATGTTACAAACAAAAAACTCGAACATTTACAAATTTATTTTTACCACAGAAGACGTTAGGAAAGTTATGAACGACTTATATACAACTTCATAAAATTGATGGATGTCGTGGTCAATTATGTATGGAATTGGTGAACGTTGTATAAAGTGATTACTTGAATTAGCCATGCTGTAGGTCTTAAACCATTAAAACATTAAAAGATTTCTATACCTGCTTTCCGATATAAATAACTTCGTATCTATAAGACGTACAGAGGCGGAGAACGGAGAAAGAAAAATGTTTTTACAGACTATGATATTGGCTTTATTTGACATACAATTTTATGGCATCTGAATATGATTTTGGGCATGTGGTCGTCATGGCTGGCGGGTGCATGGCATAATCTGGAGGTTTATTTTTTACTTCTTCGTCAAGAGATGGCCAGTTAACAGGTCCTTTCGTGAAATTAATCGTTCGTCAAATGTTTCTTTCAGTAAAATAATTGTGTGACGTATGGTGCCGTGCTGCTGAAACCACACGTCTGCAACATTAATGCCGTCCAATTGAGGTACGAAAAAGTTAGTAATCATGTCTCTGTACCACTCACCGTTGACTGTAACGTTCTGACCATCATCATTTTTGAAGATACATGGACGAATTATTCCACTCGTCCATAAAGCGCACCAAGCGGTGACTTTTTCTAGATGTAATGGTGTTTCTACAAAAGCTAGTGGATTATCATTGCTCCAAATTCAGAAATTCTGTTTATTGACAGCCATTTAATCAAAAGTGTGCTTCATCACTTAACACATTTGGATTGTGAAAATTGGACCTCCAGATTATACCATGTACGCGCAAAATCATATTCAAATGTTAAAGCCATAAAATTATTTGTCAAATAAAGCTAATTTCACGGATATTAAAAAAAAATTCTGTGTTTTATTTCGATTTAAAGTTTTCCGCCCTTAAAAAAACACCCTTAATAATATATCTTGATAACTAATGTATGTATTACGTTTTTTTATAGTGAAAGGCTTTGTATCGTATAAGTAAGTAAAGATTAAAATGAAATATTACATTGAAGGTTTGAACATATTGAAATGAAAGCAAAATATAAAATAAATAATTATTATAGTCTTCAGGTTTATGTTTTCTGGGTTATTATGCCGTGTAATTACGACCTTTCCGGCCGACGTTTCGGATCCCCATTGCAGGGTCCATCATCAGGGCTGATGTATTGAATGATTTTGATATTGATGATGGTCCTTGCAATGGAATCCGAAACGTCGGCCGGAAAGATCGAAATAACACGGCATAATACCCAAGAAAACACAAACCTGAAGATTCTGAGTGGCCGTGAAAACCTAAGAACATTTTTTATTATTGTAGTGCTTACCTTCACGTGCTAAGCGCTAAACGCATCCATTAATGCAGTATCTAATAATATAATATATACTCCACCGGTTATGTACTATGCCGTTTCTGACTAGCGCACCTATTGCACCTACTGGCGTCACCGAATACGGCAGCTCCGATGGTCGAATTCAGTGAAAAGCGTAAGTAGTTCCTATTGATAAATCAGAGACAACGTTATATAACCGCTTCCTTATTTATTTTCTTCACCCACTAATTTCAGCTGATGAAGCGCATCGTCAGAGTCATTATTATTATTAAGATTTGATTAATATTATTTCATCCCTTGTCCATAAATAGCATAATTTTAAAGAAATCTCTGTATTATTGTTTTTTAATAATAAAAAAATATACTAGCATTCGTTCGTTAGAAACAGATTCGTTAGTTGCCGACTATAAAGTGCCATGAATAAAACTCTACCTGCAACGCATATCTATTTTTACTTCCTTTCCTTTAACTCCTGGCGTCTGCTTGCTTGTTTCCTTGACGAAAAACTTTGGATCGATTTTTAACCCTTTTCTCGTGATCCAATCGAGCTGAAACTTTGCAAGCAGACTCGTGGCGAAGATCAAGAAGATCTATCAAATTTTCGTTAAAAAATAATAATAATTTTAGTATAATAAAGGATTTTTCAAATTTAAATGTTTTTTTCAAATTGGAATCATTACAAAAGTTTGATTACTACCAACGGCGCCGGCGGCCCGAAACGTCACGGAATATTTAAAATTTGAATTACTTCGTCGGTAGGTATAATAGGTACTTCACTACGAATTTCGAAAATTTATGACAATTGGTTCACAGATGACAGCACACTTCGGTTTTTTGGGAAGAAATCAAATAATAAAGAGATATTTTAAGAGATTTCTGACATACATATTTATCTGGACATGTTTCATTTTCAGTCAATCAATTATTTAATTACATGATGGTAACCTTAATTTACAAAGAAAGGGAGTAAAATAAAAACTTGGTTTTAATGGATTAGTTTTTTATAAAATATAAATTTCACTTTCATTAAAAAATAAACGTAATAAATCTCATAATAAAAAGAGTAGAACATACAAGAAGGAAAATATAACGTCTAATTTTCTTACACCCAGCTGTGTCATGTACCTTATAGCTTTCCCTGGCGTCCCTGATGTTCCTAATCTTCCTGATGTCAGGTGGAAGCCTAATCCAAGCAGATTCCCGTTTTCTATTTATAAAATGACTCTTTTATATTACATCGTATCCAGCGAGCGTCTCTGTGTATTCACTTTGCAGTTTTCTGGATTGAATACGTCAAGATGGTGGCTCGACTTTACGTCAAATTAACCCGTTCCTGGCTTTGCAGTGTCACGGGTGTTACGAGCCAATTAACCTATTTTCGTAAATATGCGCAGTATAAAATTCAATCCTAAAATACAATTACTCTTAGAAATGACAATTCTTTGAAGTGAATCTTACTAAAAATAATTATTTTAGATGGAAAATTCGTACGCTGAAAGTAAGTTGCAATATTATTTGTTGTAAGATAAAAATTACCCATTACTTTATAGTGAAAAATATAACAATCAGGTGAAAAACAATTTCTTTGTTACCTATTGGGTTCGATAATATTGATATATTTTACTACTTAAGTTTCGAGAGTAACAGAATCTCTCATCGACAGGTGAAGTATAAATCATATTTTTTAATGCTTATGTTAAACTTAATACTGAATGTTAATGTTAAACTAAAATAATTAATATTGAACATATAATGACTTAATATAACATAAAATACTTTTTTTTTTTTTTTAAATAGAGATGTGAACACGGAATACGTATCACATCAATATTCTTACTATTTTCAAACTAAGCTAAACGCTTGTGCTATGAAAATAGGACTAACTTGCTAGTCTGGAGTGAGGTTCGAACCCGCGACCTTTGGATCACGAGGCTTATACATAATAGGAGGATTATACATAATAATAAACTTAACTGATCCATATAATAAAGTATTGAATATGTTCCAAATAGGAATCATCCTTAGAGTATATACAATCTATATACTCTAAGGAATCATCCGTATATTTCAAGAGGCTATGCTAGTGACATCTGTTTTCTCTTCTCATGAAACAATATACATAGATTTAAAATATGTTTTACTTTACTTTGTAATACACACACACAATTGTTATCAAATTACAGAAGTTATGAAATTACTACTATAGTTTCGAGAGGAGCAGTCCCTCTCATCATCAGGTAGATAATAACTAACTTAAATACAAAATTTATCAATCTAATCGGGTAGGTCAGAGGGGCGCGCGGTGGGGAAGGATATTTTTTCCCCGAACAGCTCTAAGAGTGGTGAAGTGGACTGAAATGTGATATTATTTATTAATGTGTTTCTAGAATTCAAATTTAATAGGATTTCAACGGTTTCCTAACTATCCATTATCCATCCTCTATGAGGAACCAAGTGGAGTAATTTTAATTTCGTATTGAAATTTCATATTGGCCGTTAGCGATCACGCAACAATGTGCGTGCGATATATTTTTTTGAATTAATAAAATATATTTTATAAAAATAATTTTATCCTTTTTCTTATGATGATATACATACGCCAGAGACAGCCACCTTAATATATTCCTTATGACACAGGCTCAGTTCAACAGTGAAATATTTATAAACTTGGTTGACGGTCGCTTGAGCGTGTAATACATGCTCGTCATAGACATACGGTGTTGACCTTGGAACTCGCGCACTCGCCGTAAATTTGTTTATCTAGAAATCATTCTTAAATTATTTTTATTGATTTTTGATAGTATTTATATTGTACTGAATATTATTTACAATTCTTTTTATCATTAAGACATTTTTTATTATCTATGTATTATTTATTTATAAAAGTGTGTTGTGTCTTATGTAAAAACTTGCTAATCAAGAACTTATTCGTAAATTGCATTTATTGATTTGCGTTATTTTTTTTCTGAATATTTACAATTCACTTTATCATTATGGCATTATTTATTTTTAATTTATCATAAAAAGTTTATTAAGTAGTGTTGTTAATCTGGTTTCCTCATTGTTTTCATTTCTATTTTCTAGGATTATATTTATTGATTTGCGTTAGTCTGATTTTATTTACAATTTATTTTATCATTATTCATTATTTATTACTAATTTATCGTAAAATTAATTGTGTAGTTATGTAATTATATTATATTCAAAAATGTTCACATAATGTTGATAGTTTATACTCTAATGTCACTCTACGACCATATATTAGGGTCATTAATGACCTCCTGACGGTCTCTCTGCTAAAAAGTAAAATAAAATACTATGTACCCATTTAACGCGGTTTTTAGGAACCTATTTTCCTAATTATATATAAATATACCACTTGTCTAAGACCACATGTGAGTTTAGGAATACACGACTAGTTTCGACAACTATAGTTGTTGTCATCAACGGGTGATTATATAAAACTGTGTTATATAAAGTATGTTTTATATAATCACCAGTTGATGACAACTGTAGTTGTCGAAAGTAGTCGTGTAGTCCTAAACTCACAAGTGGTCTTAGACAAGTGATATATTTATATATAATTATAATGTGTCATTCTTCAGAACTTTTCAGTCTCGATTTATGCGGGTTTAAAATTTATAGAACCTATCTTCCATTGCGTTCCATATGCGTTCTATGCCAATCTCGACATGAAAAGCGAGTGTTATACTCACTGCACTACGAGGACTGCATTGGTACTTAGATTTTGTTAGTTGGGCGAATATCATTTAAGAATTTCTATTTATATGAGTTTTAAGTAATTGGCTAATGGATACGGACTGGCTGTGTTTGCGCTGCACAGAAGCTGGCAGTACAAAAGCCCTTTGTTGCAAAAAAGTTCAGCTTTCTTTGAAAGCAATATGAAGGTTGACGTCGGGAAAACTTCATTTCCTTTTATGGGGGCTAGCTTTGTGCTGGCCATGCAGCTGACTCACACACAGGCTTCCTTGCTTTTGAGCGCAACTACAAGGATGTAAATATGTACATCTGGACTAGATATTATCATCATAAGAACATACATATCGTTGGCCTATTTTAAACCTATTGTAACAAAATGGTAAAAGAGATTACTTACAGAATTCCTCGTAATATTTCAAGAACAACAATAAGAACGAAGTCTCAGAAATACTCCAGGACACCCTGCAACACTTTAAGATTATCTACAATAATCGGGAGGTGTCTGGAACAGCTTAGAAGCGAAGGAAACATTATCACAAAAACTAACTAACTAACTAACCATCAAGCTGTTTCCCCGCAGGGGCAGGCAGAGAGGATTGAACGCCACACTCTCCTGGCAGACCACTTTTGCTTCGGCCACATTCATACATCTTCTCATACAAGCTCTAGGGTTGTTGAGGCTTTTAACAGGGCCATCCTCAAATAATAGTAGTATCTGATTGTGCCAGGTCATTTGCGGGCGCTGTCTATTCCTGTTGCCTTCAATGCTCGCCTCATATTTTTCATAACCATCCTTTCCTCGTTTATACGTTCCACATGACCAAACCATCTCAGCACTCCTTTCTTTATTCTATCTACCAAGAATATTATTTTTATTTCTAGGATTTGTGATCGGGAGTCTCACAAATACTAGAAATAAAAATAATATTCTTGAAGATTCGAAAAACCCACGTGTTGCGTATAAACAGCGGAACCAGCGCTGCGCAGTGAGCCATTGTTTTGACGTTTCTACGTGATAGTTGAACAGAATTTAATTGAAAGCGTTAACAAGCGATAGTAAAGTTTTCGTAGACGAGTGATAAAGTGCGAAATTTTAATTTGCGTTCAGTGACTTTGATAATTAATTTAATTAATTCTCACTTTTTAGAAATTCTGTTTTAAAGAAGAAATTTTGTTTTAAAGCCGCAGAAACATTAGAAGAATATGCTGTTGGAAATTTTGTTTTAAACTTGTTTACAATATTTGGATACTGAATGTGTGATGTTAGAAAAACGATTACGAATGTATGCAAAGTAATATAATAAAATAGAATAGAATATAACACAATATAACAAACCGAACGGAGTAGAACAGAATAAAATAGAATAGAACAGAACAGAGCAGAAAATGAGATAATAGAATGGACTAGAATAAGATAAACTAAAAAAAATAATTAAATAAAATGAAATGAAATGCAGTGGTATAGAATAGAATGAAATGAAATAAAATTGAAAAAGCGTGAATTTTTCACGGGAACATTTATTATTTTTATTCGTATCTATGTTAGATACTACAACATTAACTCTTGCAGCCATGTCATGATCATAATGGAAGTTCACTGCCAAATATTTTCGTAACTAAGGGAAACGTGATTCCCTTAGTTCCAAAATATTTATTGGTTGCTTCTAAACTACCGCAGAAGGGTTCCGAGGTCAGAGAGCTAGGTGACATCCTTTGTCTCACGGTGCCTTCAGCTTGCAAGGCCGGGCGAAGCTATACTTACACTGAAGATGAAATATCAAGCGTGCTTGAAAGAAAGAGATGTAAGCACTCCACTTTGTACCGCGAGCCACTCGAATCTTCAGTGGTGTATTTCAAAATAAAAAATAAGTCTAATAATATTTTTTGGTCGATAGAAATTAGAATATTATTATATAATATCTTCGTTTTATTGTTGAAGTAGGACTACATCATGGCTGTAGATGCTGAGGCAATAGTTGTACCAGTAGAGCCTTTACGCGTAAAAATAAACAAAGTTGTGATAGCAAATGAACACTTCGATCAATTACAAATGCCTTTAAATATTTGGAAACAAAACAATTTTGAATATAAGAACTTTCATAAGCGAAGCTCAGCCAGCGAGCAAAGTTGGCAGTATACAAATCAGTTTTCAGACCAACCCTAGTGTACGGCCCTGGATCCACTAGCCACTAGCCACTAGCCACTAGCACTGGATCTTGACCAAAAGAATCCGCTCAAAGATGCAGGCCGCTGAGATGAGATTTCTACGAGGAATAGTAGGAGTTACCAGAAGAGACAGAATCAGAAATTCTCAAATAGGAGAATGTCTCGAAGTAGAATCCTTATTGAAGTTGATCTAGAAATCACAGTTACGGTGGCTGGGACATATCTTGCAGATGCCAGCAGATAGACTACCATAGCGGATATTCCAGGCAAGCCCAGAAGGCAGAAGACCAAGGGCCGTCCTAGGAGGAGCTGGCGGATACAGTTGGAGGACCGCTGCGAAGCGAGGTTGCAACTAAATTGAGCTGACGTAGAGAGCAAAGCCCAAAACAGAAAAAGTTGGAACCTTTTATGCAGTACATGGACCCCGACCCAATAAGATAAGGGGTAGAAGAAAAGGAAGAAGAACTTTCAAAATATTTTTATCTGTAATCGCTTTCAGATTGCGCTCCGTTAATACTTAAACGTTAAACTCTACAATGTGCTACATATTATGTCGCTCGCTGATTGCAGCTTGAACTTTAATTCCCTAACCACCCGTTAGGGAGTTAAAGTGTTATTTATAGCTAGGCTGTGTCCTCACCGCTCGTGGACTCGCATCTGTTTCTTGAAGGCACGTAACCCAACGAGCCACATGGATTGCTTCGGTTCTCTCTGTGCAATGTAATTTATGGCAATGCTCACCATTTAGATCAAGCCATGAAATAGTGAAATATGTAAGTGGAATCTTAATGTGAAATACTTTGTATAAATTAAACTGAACCGTAAGTAGGAATGTTTTATTTAGTGAAATCTATGCCGTCACTCCGACCTCCTTTCACTGAACTACATAAGTGCGGGATGATCTATAACACGCGAAAATCTCTAGACGGTAAAATGAGATTAAAATAAGGTAGTTTAAAAGTTATTATTTTTATTTTTATTTATTTATTTCGTTTAAATTTATTTATACATATAAATGAAGGTAGTTGCTTCACTAGACAATGTCTGTTCTGAAGCAACTTCCTGTTCAGTTTTTTTTTAAGTTTAGACAATAGCAAGACTACATATTAGAAATAAAATTTTATATATTGCACGTAAGAAATAAAACACAAACAAAAAAACTATATATTAGAGATTATACTTTTAAGCATTGTATATAAGGAGTAAAATTATTCAAACAGAAGCCAACAAAGCGGTTACCAAATGTAGGCAGACTACAAAACGAAAGCAATGTGTTATATGTGATAGCATAGCATGATTCCATTGCAAAACGTTTTTGTGACTATATTAATATGGACTGTATTGATATGGCTATATTAATATGGATGACACATTGCTCCTACCCACACCAAAGAGCCACCTTGTTATTTCCTGCTTGAATTCTTTTAACACCTTAAGACCCTTTACATCTAATGGCAGGTTATTGTACATTCTTGGAGCACAAAATAAGAAAAATCTCTGTCCGAACTTTGTGTTCATTCTCGGCACCGTGAAGTTTCCACTTATCTTGCTCCTTGTATCCCTGGCCTCTGAACGTGCATGTGTAGATAGGATCTTAAAAAAATTAATTAAGATAGATCTGGTAAACAGCTGCCGTATGTCCAACACCTTAAAGGATCTAAATAACTCTTCAGATTCAAATCGAGTTACAAAAAAAGTTACAAAACTAAACGCCTTCAAAGGGGTACGAACCAGCGCCGGTTCGTTCTTCGCAGTCGCTGTGTTCTGGTTGGTCGACCCGATTTAAAGGTCCTGGTCAGCAGTGTTACAATACTTTACGTAATAAATGAAAATTTGTCCCTAAAACAATTTTATTAGGAGCAACAGTAAAGCGTTTTGTGCTAAAATATTTGTAAATTAAAGTTTTGGAATTATACGTATTAATCCCCGGATTTAGAAATACTGAAACCAGGCCAGTATTGGCTTCCCTTTATTATAATTGTATGCCTAAAAGGATAAATAGAATGTGAACATTATTTTACGTGATCCCCCGTTGTGGTTAGCCGGTGGGTTGGGTAGTCTCATCGTTACCAAAGGTAACTACTTTGAATTGGGTTGTTAGTAAGGTGAGAACAAAGGCTGTATTTTCAAGTATACGCGAAGGTGTTACTGGTATTGATGATGCAGGATAGACCTATCGTTGTCTCGCTCGTTGCGGGTCTCGGAGTTAGCTAAATTTCGGTGATTTTCCAAATGGCAGATCCGTATCAGGTCGGGCAGTATAATCGAGAAGATCAGCTAATAGATACGTAAGATACAAGTTAAAACAGGGTTACGAAATAGGATATTCCAGGTAGAGATATAAAACAAAGGTAATAGGATAATCTAAATAGCAGATAAGGAAATGATTTTCGTTTGTCGCTTGTTTTATTTAAACGAGAATTCGGTTATCAGCAAATTGACTAATTAGAAGTTTTAATTACAGCTAATTTAAAAAAATAATATATTGTAACAACGACGTGTCCATAGCCGGCATTTCCGTATACCTTTTTCAATATTGAGAATATATATATTTTTTCAGAAGCTAAGTAAAGTATCATAGTATAATTCAAATCAATTACCCAATCAAATATATATCACCTCGAAATATATTACATTCTCTCGCCATGAGCGCTATTAAAGAAACTTAAATACTTTTAAAAATAATTTTAATAATTTTTCATTGTGTAAGCCTTAAAAAATAAACCAAAACGCATTTCTTGAATAAAAGGAGTTAAATAAATAAATAAAGTGATTTGTGTCTTAGCTATTAAAAAAAATTATTGGCCTGGGATTTGGAAATGCGCCCACCAGATTACATTTTAACTTAGACTACTCGGCTATGAACGTTAATGTGAAGTGATATTATCATATTAATTATAAATACACAACAAATACATGTGTTCTTGAAAGAATAAAATGCATAGATTTTTATTTATTTAATACATACAGTTTTATTACATTTTTTTTGTCTGTTAAAAATATATAAATGTTAATACCGTACGTCTCCAAAAAGGGACAAACTCTTGTGCTGGGAGAGGGAGAAAGATGTTAGCACATCAAAATTATGGACTGAGTATGTTTATTAAAATAAAATGGCAGCGGGCAGGCTGCTCGGATATCAATCAATACGACGCTGACAAGCCATCCTAAGACCCGCTAGACTGATGAAATAATCAAGTTCTAGTAATAAAAACGAAACAATAATGCACATGGAAAAACTGGAGACAATTGGGAAGAACTTCGTCTAAACTGAATAGAAAAAGTAATGAAGACATTGAAATTAATTGCGTTTTGCCTATTTTGAATATTTTTTAAAGTTTTTTCTCAAGCACTAATGAATGATAATTTTTGGAGCACCTCCCCAGCAGGTTATACCGAAACCTATTATAGATTAGCATAATCGATCGTGCTCACCCAATGTAATTTTGTTGAGGGTGAGATATGTTCCTTTATTAAAGCTGCTTATGCCCTTGGGGGAATATCGGGTTTATGGTGTTTTTATCACATTCATTATGCTTCCATCCACGGAGCTCCACTGCCGCTGGATCAAGTACCGTGCCGTAGACGGTAATGAAATACGACTCAAGGTACTACAAATGCGCTATCTGACGGGAATTTTATAACAAACGTCTGACGTCACCTGAGATGCCATTATTTATAGATTTAGACCAAAAATATAAAATTTCTCGATTTTCGAATTCTGTAAATATTGTCATGGAACGTGGCTTTGGGAAGCAAATGACAACTCTCCTGAATATTTCACACACTTACATTGGACTGTTCCTTCATTTGCACTTATTAACGCTAATTCTATCGCTTAGATCACTTCTGGTAAATTCCGTTCAATGTTCGCTCGTAGAAACTAATCGCTCCCGTATCCCTTTATTCACTTTCGCTGGTTTCACTGCTGGTCGCACTGGGCTCGCTCTGTTGGTAGAATGTTGTAATATCACCCGTCATGAATCACTGGTCACACTGATTTTATCGCGGAGATATCATCTTGTTATCGTCAAGAACTGAATTGAGTGACCCCGCGTTGCGTGACGCCTTTTATAGATAAATTCCTTAGTCAAATTTTTTTCTAGAGATAACGAGAGACTTGTAGAATGTTCTAGACGTTTCCAATGTAGTATTTTAGGAAGTCATGAAATGTCGTAGAATCTTCGAGATAGAGAATGCGGTCTTGCATGACTGACCTTGCGTTGCGTTGCCGTTGTATTGTTGTCAGCTACAATATTTTGTGTAAATGCCGTGGAATGGTAATAAATGAGATAACGAGGTTTCCCTTTCTCATCAAAGTATTTCGTTTTATTCATTTATAGTATTTAATGTCTGCTCATATTTATTTATTTTTGTGCAATCAATTAACATTCACAAATTAAAATAAACACTTATTACTTTAATAAATTAAAAACTCTGTATAACTACTTGGAGTAACTTTACGTCTACCGGTTTTAAAACCACTGTATCTTAGTAAGGATGGACGCATACTAAATATCCATTACTTATTTTAGTAAACAAATTAATTTTTGAACGGGGGAACTAATATAAATGAGGAATAGCGGAGAATATTATACATAAATAACATTTCAGATATAGTGAATAAAACTAATATTTTCATATTTTATTAGAAACTTAAGTTTTGAGACTAACAAAATCTCTCATCGACATTATGTAAGTACATTTAAATCAAATTGAGATATTTCATTTTAATGTTTTGAATATTCATTTTTAGACTTTTTGACGGAGGTGTGTTGAAGTGAGGTAATTTTTTTACAACATATTATTTAGAGTAATAAAATTAACCCACATATGTATTTGAATGAAATAACTTTTTTATTCAGGTGTTGCATTTCAAGTGCTTTGAAATTTAAAATAACTTAAATTAATCATTCAGGCAGATATGACGTATTCTCCCAGCAAGAGACGCAGATACTATTTTTTGATATTTTTTTTCTGTATATCTATCTCCAAAGGATTTCATTTTTTTTTCAAAATTTCGTTGTTAATATAATAATAAATAATAAAACCCGTACATTTTAGTGTTCAAATCAACAGGTGTTGTGCTGAGAAATGTTGCAAGTGCTACTAAAATATTGTTTTCTTGCTGTCTCCTAAACTTCCAGGCAATTTGACATTTTTGTAATAAAGTCTTAAAGTGAAAAATATTGTAAGAATTTTGAAATAAAAATATTAATTTTAACAAATGTCAGGTACTTTGTCATTGCGTTATATTTCTTTATTCCTACATTCAACCTTCCTTGGAGTTCACTGCCAATGCGAGGTTGCTCCATCCGCCTCGGTCTTCTGTTGTCACTACTAATATTAAAGAAATACCGATTTTGTTCATTTTTTTCTCTGGCGTAATAAAGAACCCTGATTACATAAATTAAGTCAAATTTAGGCGCTAGCAAGTTTAAATGCAGTTATTTTAAGTTAAAAACGATACATTTTTGACACTTGAACCCATAGAAAATATATGTTTGATGTTTGAATTACAATTTACCATAGATTAGAGAAAAATAATGCACGCTAAGCAAAGACAGTGAATTATTTTTATAAATAAATTTACCTTAATCGTAAAGATAAATTGAAATGGAAATTTCGTACCTACTAACAATTTTTAATTTAGAAAAATTGTATTTATAAATAATCAAATTTCAAATTCAATAGATAAAAAAAAATCCCGAATGTTATTCAACCAGCTTTCTATACTAATAATAAATTAGAAAAACAAATATTACATAATAAGGATAAGGATGATTCTTAAAAAATCGGATGTTTATAAATTGATTTGTAATGATTGTGATTATTTTTATATAGGAAAATCGTGTAGAAATTTTGATGTTTAAAGAACACTTGTGGTAATTAATTAGTAATAATTGTTCTGAATTTACGAATCATCTTTTGGCTATAGACCGTTCTTTTGATATTAATAAGGGTTTACAAATTATAGAGAATTACAGTTTGATAAAATAGACATTTTGAAAATAAGAAATAGTGTTAATAGTAAATTGAATATTATAAGTTATATGAATATATAGTTACCTTTTAAATTTATTTTCATGTTTGGTAATTAATTATTATTCATTTCTTATACATAATTTTTCCATACTTTGATTATCTATACTTCAGTTTTTGATTTTTAATTTGTTACTGTACATTGTATCCTGACGAAGGGGCCTTTGGCCCTGAAACATTTTGTTATTTAAAACATATAAATGGTAAAAACAAAGGATATTTTTATTGATTATATTAAAAACTAATATTTTAAATTTAATTTCTTTGAAGTCAAATAACAATGCTTGAAATATACTGATTTATTTTAGGTGGGTGAATGGAGTGAGTAACAAAAGCTGCTGACAGTTCCGAATTCAATCTTGATTCTTAAAACATTTTCTTGGTAACAAGAGTATTTACTCATGTACTGAGGCTTCGCGAAGAAGTCAATGCTGACAGCCTATTGAATTATCTAACAAACTAATCAATTTCTGTGAAGCCGTAATAGAAAGGCTTGAAAGTGTAATAGAAGCGGGAGATGGTAAATGCGAGAAACGGAAATTATATTATCGGTTCCATGAATCTGTAGATTGGTTTTAAAAAGGCCTATTACGAAATAACTGGTTTTAAAAAAAACTGGGTCACAGATAGGTATTCTCTAATTCGAATTATGGATAGCAAAAAAATTCTTAAAATATTTTCCTGTATTCCTAGAACTCAGAAATGAGCTAATTTCATACTTAGATAATTTTACGTAGAGGAAATGGAACACATTTCATTGCATCACTTAGTGATAACAATTCTCGATAGTATAAACTACTACATTTGATTGAGTATCACCATACTACCTTTTAACATACAATAATTTAATTTTTAATACTCGTCCTACACCAGTGCTTAAGTGTAGGACGGGTATTAACGCCTTTTACGTAAACTTTTTATTAATTCCAAAAACGGCCACAAGACCAAAACACTTTCTTTAGATGTCATATTTAATCATTTAATCATAAATAGTTTGATTGATTGCCCCCAGATTATTAGTCTGATCGACTTATATGCTCCATCGAGGTCGTCAAGACACAGTGCATTGTTCTATTATAGTGGAAATGTCAGAACTAATGCATTAGCAAACTCTGCAATTCCCAGATTACACTCATTAGGGAATGAGCATGCAGAGGCGGCTGACATTTTTGCTGATAGTATAACTGTTTATAGGACAAAGCTGATACAATTGTTTACATCGCAACGAAATGGAAATGGACAATAAATCTTTCTATTTTACCTTTAACTATTATTATTTGTATCTTTAACTTTATTATTATTTTATCTTATGTTTTTATGTTTTTCTTATGTTTTTCTGTATTATTATTATTATTATTATTGTAACTTATAACTGTATTTTTATTTTAACTGTCTTATGTTATTTTAAAAAAAAATTATTCTGTATATTGTAAAAGCCCATAAGGGCGTTAAATAAATAAATAAATAACGAGCTATCATATAAATAATTAAAGGTGTGTTCCTAAGTTCTTACCCTCGTGTGAGGAGTCAATGATCGATCCGATTTTTTTGATTCGCTTTTCTTTCAGGTAGGAATGTTGGGAATTATGTACATGCTGCACAACCCGCTTTCAAAATTGTTTTCAATTAGCTTATTTCACCGTCCCTTCAACCAAAATAAAAACCCTTGAAAATGACAGCCAAATATCAAGGAATAAGAAAAAATATTGCCTTTAGATAGACTGCCGTTGAGAGCTGACGGTTCCTTTGTGTGTAAATTAGAAAGAAAAGTGACATTTTATATTGGAGTGGAGTAGCATTTTTTTAAAATTACGATTAAGATGAACACGCAATCTTTTTGTTTTGGAGATCGAAAATTCAAATTGAAAAATATTTCCACTGTTGGAAATGTCAAGATAAGGATTTGTTTTAGAATTTCGGATGTTTGTAGCGACTGTGAACTGAAATTTGTGTGTATCTATTTTATATATACTGTTACGGATTCGTGGCAGTAGGAGGCAAATGAAACACTAATAAACTTTAAAAAAATCATTAATAATCAATTGGATTTAACTACTAGCCCAATTTTAAAATTTTTTCCAATAATTTCAAGTAATTAAGAACTTCAGTAATAATATTTTTTAAAAATAATTTTTAAATAATTTGGAAAAACAAGGAACAAAAGACATTTCATTCGAATTTTTTGACAGTTATACAGCACCCTGATGATGGAATGGTTATTTCTGAAACATGTTGGTGAAAAAAAAAACTCACATAAAAGTAGATACATACAAATAAAATAATCAATATTTAAAAAAATGTTTATCTACAATGCTGCTCAATCAATTGAAAAAACACTAAAAAACTAACCAATAAAAGCCAAGTTTTTATTATACTCCCTTTCTCATTGAATCAAGTTTCGTGCCTAACACACGCGTCGGGGTCATTACTCATTAGTATTGATTCGAATTTGAAAAAACCATTAAAATTTCGTAAAATCCAAAATTATACTATAATTATTAAATTTTTTTAAAAGTAAAGTTTCAGCTCGATTGGATCACGGGAAAACGGTTGAAAATTGATCCAAAATTTTTCCGGCAGACAACAAACCGCAGACGCTACGAGTTAAAAGAAAGGGAGTAAAAACTATTGATAATGATGATGAATTTTATCCGGCTTGCCTTATGTTATAAGACAATCGTTTCAAGTTTGATAATATCAATCTAGGCTTTTTACCTCCTCTGCCTGTAATGAAATTACTACAATGAGATGTCATCCAGAAACGGCAACCCAGAAATATTATATTCTTCTTGTGTCGGACTCAATGAAAGCGAATTTTAAATAAAGGTACATTGCGAACAATCATTCGAACATGTACTATGTATATTGTATATGCCTATGATAAACTTCAAAATATTCTTCTTCAAATATAGCAAAATTATTTTGTGGTGACATAATTAATTTGAATTTGCTAACCATTTTTTGGCTATGGATCATTCTTTTGATATTAATAAGGGTTTACAAATTTTACATACAAATTATACAGAATCACAGTTTAATAAATTAGAAATTTTGGAAATAAGAAAGAGTGTTAATAGTAAATTGAGTTTTATAAATAATCAGGCCTTTTTTGCAAATTATCTTATCTTTTATTTAATTATGTTATCTTTTAAATTTATTTTCATGTTAAGTAGGTACTTTATATTATCATTTTCCATATATAACTTTTAATATTTTGGTGTATACTTCGATTTTTAAATTTTATTTTTGTTATCCTGACGAAGAAGCCATTGGCTTCGAAACATGTTGAATTTTTTTCAATGAAAAAGTGGTGTTAACAAAGTTATTTTATATAAATTATTCAAAATATTTGGTTATGCCGAGAACCACTGCGTGTCACGTGATATATCGTGTTGACCTTGACATCAACACGCTCTGCACATGCGCGGTGTTTTTATATCTTTGATTCACAACACATTCTTAATTTAAATGTTTTAAAGTCACATTATCTACTAGGGTCATTAAAGACCTGTTGACATACCTGAATGTTTAAAAAATTAGGAGTGTGTACGTGTATTTATGTGAAGTACTTCTTTGGCATAAATTAAAAAACCACGTGTTGTGCTCTTGCGTTGGAACACATTTTTTTTGTTCCAAATCAAGACATACAACAACTAGAACTGCCATCAATAACAATTCTCCATCAACGAATAAATAATCTATGGCGGTAATAACTATAGCATCACTTTGGTTAATTATCACTCGGAAAAACACCATCTTAGTTTTTGATTAATTGAGTCGTGATTTCAAGTTTTGAAAATATTCTCATTGCACCCTAAAGTTCCACTCTAAATGCTACGAAAGAAGTTTAACTTCAAAAATATATTAAACCAGCTGTAACCCGACGCACCACTAGTGGTAAATGAAATATTTTCTTGTATTTTAAATTTTTAATTCAAAAACGTAAAAAACTTTCCGTGCAGCCTTTGGGAGGTTTCGTCCCCGGCGTGACTGTCAAATTCTAATAAATTAGCAGGTATTTTAATTAAAAAATTCTAATTAGGATAAAATTTTCCGCCACTACTAAATGAAGTCTGCGTTTTGTTTTCTTTACGAAGAAAATAATCAATCTTAGTTTACTGCCACGGAATAATTAATTAATGTCAGGTTGTTACTATCCCAAACAGACTGAATCCTAGCATGAGACCGCTTCAAAGTGATGAATTGTACACTAACCCTGAAATATCTAGAGAATATAATTTATTAATTGGCCTTCATTGTTCCCCGACGAGCTTCCCGTCTCGCATCGGATTTTCACTGTTGAAGACGAGGATGGCTGTAGACGTATACGGTGTGTGAACACCACTTTTGCTTTGTACAATTTCGTACGTCTCGTACACGCTGTTCAAATGTTGAAGCTTTTAACACGGCTATCGTACAATTTGATCGTGCCAGGTAGAATTCAAAAATATTAAATTCGTAGAAAACACCATTAAATAACATAATCAGCTTTTAAATACTCCAATCTATAAATAATCATTACCAATAATAAAATATCTCATTACCAACGGCGACATCTGTGCTGGTTTATGGGAACGACAAATTTTCAACCACAGGTGGCGGTAGGAAAAAATACAACTCACAAATGAAAGTAAGGGCGTTAATTAAACATATATACAACTTCAATTTTTTTTATAGATGTTGTAGTCTATCATAGGCAGAATTGGTAAACGTTACATTGTGTAAAATGATCACTTAAGCCAACCTTATGATATGTTTTAAGTCCTATGGACATCCAAAAAAGTCTTTCTTAAAGTAAACTTAACGTTTAGTCCAGTTCCCCCTTGATAGTAATATTCCCTGCGCACTCCCACCCCCTACCCCCACTATTAGTACTCCGTCCTTTCACACTGATGTATGACTAGTATATAAGCACATAATTTTTTAATGTTTAGTCAGTTAAGATTTTACCCTGAAGAAGCTACGGTCGTAGCGAATCCCGGTCGGAATCGACAACAAATATAGTGATGTTTACCCAAGTTATTTTTATCCATTTAATTAGTCAAATTTTCTTTTTGACCACTCATACACCACCCTTTCTCACACACACATTAAACAAATGATAACAATGTTTACTTTAACTAATTTGTTATTTATAACTATTAGAACGTTTTAAATGCTGACGCGTCATCTTCAGTAATATTACTAATACCAAACTTAAAACTAAAGAATGACGCAAGTAGTGTGTGGAAGATTAGATTCGGGTGTCCCCCCATAACAATAAAAAAACAAAAATTTACGTCTATCGTGTGACGCTGTACCTATTTACACAACACAGCACGCACGAATGGTTGAGGTATTGGATTTCACAGTACTTTAACTTTCAAATTGTACAATTCAAAGTTTTTAACAAAAAGTATTTTAATATTTGAAAGAAAAGCAACAGTTATAACTTTTTCAGAAATTGAAGTCATGTCAAGATTTTGAGGCCTAGAATACCCCTCTCGAGTTTGGAATCCAAGATACATAATATATTTGAAAATATTCAGAATCACTTTTCGAAAAATCTTTACTTTTATAGTTATTAAACCCAGATGAGTATTGCAAAATTGTCTGTTTTTCCCAAAATTTTACGATTATCTCAAAGAGATGTAAGGAGTGTCATTTTTCTCCATAAAATATATGAGTCTTAAATAGATTGAAAAGATTTATTCAAACGTATATTCATTCGAGTGCCATCTAGGATAAATATAACTTATCTTAAACCTTATGAACCTATAGATCCATTAAATCAATCATTCATTAAATACTAATCGCACTACACTCAAACACAAAGTATATAATATACATAAATGTACATGTAAAATATAATTAATTGCAAAAATACATGTTACTAGAGCGTGCCGAAGACACTTGTAATTGGGATAATGGGCATAGTCTTCACTATAATGTTTATTATCAGAGTATCATGTACCTTTTATCCTGTTCGTGTCTCTAATAAAAAAAAAATTAGTCCACCATGATGTAACATGTAGTATATCTCTATGTGATGCTCGTGTGTGGGTATACACGAGTGCGTGTGGGATTTGGTTTGGTTACCCGGCAGAGAAAACTGCAGCTACACTAGAAGTGATGATAAGACAGTGAGGATCTGCTTGGAACCCAACAGGCCCGAGGTTGGTTGATCCGTCAGCCTCTAGAAGATATCTGCTTACGCCTCAAGGCCCTGTGAGCAGAAGTGTGCATAGTGCCTCTGTGGACTACACCAGATGGAACGATCGAAGACCGAAAGAGAACCTTGGGCGTATTCAGTGGATCGAAGAACTTACTGTGAACTAGTGATGGGTCCGCTCTGTACTCACTACTACAATGTAGTACTACACTACATTGAAGTGCACACTTCGCACATTTTGATGTGTAGTGCACACTACAAACTACAAACACCAAAGTTATTGAAAGTATAAACTTCAAATAGTACACTTCATTTCAAAGCGAACACTACAAAGTACATACACTTCAAAGTTATTGAAAGTATGAGAAACACATTTTAAATAGTGTATTTTTTACGTGAAATTTTTGGAAAGTTGATGTAGATATATGAAGAATTTTCTGGAATCTGTAACAACCCCCCCCCCCCATGGTTTGAAAAATTTTGGGAGCTATGAAAAAATTTTTGGGAAGTTGATGTAGCTAAACGGAGAAATCTCTGAAATCGAACGAACAAATCAGTCTGGCGACCTTTTTTTTTTTTTTTTTTTTTTTAGCTCGCTAAATTTTTATTTGGGAAAAAAATACTTCATTTCATTTAAAAATTTTTACTTCATTTCATTATTACTTACAAATTTCATTACTTCACTTCATTAATACTACAATTACTTCATTACTTCACTTCATTTACTTCACTTCATTTCGTAGTACTACAATTGTAGTGTACACTTTGTAGTCTTCAAACTGGTGAACGTGTGTGTGTTGTAGTCTTCATTTTGAAATGAAGTTTTTCCCTTCGCTACTGTGAACGAGTAGCTTGTTGGTGTAGTGGTTATAACTTTCGCCTAGTTATCTAGTTGGTCGGTGGTTCGAGCCCCGAATATTAATGCGTCACGTATGTCGTGTTCGCAATTCAATTTTCAATAAAATAAAAAAAGTGCATTTAATCTTAATTGTGTTATAAATTTGCAACTAGCAATCTTAAGAAAGAAGATTTTTTCCTTGAATATCTTAGCGCAATTGGATCAAAATGTTCAGTAAACGACCATATATTCCACATATCTTCCATATTATCTTCTTTCCTACTACTATCCCTCCCTCGCATCTCTATATTTTTAAATTTTATTTAATATTCGTACCCCTTCTGTTGTCACTCATTGATTTTGCGCCGCATACCATTAGTTTTTATTACTAATTTTATATACTGTAGCACCACTGAAAAAATAGTAAAAAAATTAAAATACATCTTTAGAGTGTAAACACTATTGGAAAAAAATAAATAAATACGCAATCAAAATAACATTCACAAATTATAAAAAAACATTTTAAAATAACTCAGTAAAATGTAGAAATAAAAGCAATTATGTTAATAAAAAATAAACCCAAAAAAACTATGAGTAAAAGTTTTTATATAGAAACTATCACTGTCTCAGAATTGACAGCGTGTTTCTCTTTAAAGTAGTCAGGCTGTCATGGAATACAAACTCACTGTACTCATTGCCTAGTATGTGAATGTAGTCTAAGCAGTGTTTGTTTGCGTATTATCCTAATAAAATATATCTTTTGAATGCGTTGAAAATGAAATTCTTAGATATATCTTAGAGAGAAGATCCGGGCTGTCAATTTAAGATTAATAACTGAGATAACTGAAAGAAATGAGAAATGAAAAAATATAATACAAAATAAAATGATAATTAATAAATGTCCAAAATAAATATTGATAATCGGAGAATATTTTACTAGAGTAGGATAGAAGGTTTCCTGGCTTGTCAACGTCAGTAGGTCTTGGATCATTCGTTTTTTAATCTTGATTGCATAACATTAATAACATTTTAAGTTAATTTGTGCAATAATGGATACACAAAAAACTTGGAATTATAAAAACGGTAATAAATTACTGTTTTAAATTTTATACCTATAAAACTCAATGTATCTGTCTCTATACTAATCTACACCGTTTGATAGACACAATTTTTGCGTAATCATTCTTTAGGATCCTACGAAAAACATAGGCATTATTCCCCCCCCCCCCTTAACCTCAGACTCTCACCCAATATATTTGAGAAATATTGTTAAAACATGTAAGTGGAATTTTTATATGATTTTCATTTTCATTTTTCTCAAATCAAATAAAACAACACAGTTAAGTATTTTAATATTACCAGTAACTAAATACTTCAGTTGTTTTAAACATTAAGCAATAAACGGTTTAGCAGGGTCACCGAATAGATGATTTCTAAATAAATACATAATGTATTTTTGTTAAGTTTATAATTTTACTGTAATGTATCTGTGTGACGTCTGTCAGATGAACCAGAGTGACAGACGGCATGGAAGAAAGAGAGAGCGAATGTTATGTTATAAAGCGCTAGGGACCATTTTGCGGGCTCTTTTTACCATGCACCAATGCCACGTAAATTTTGTACCTTTTTTGTAAAACGAATTATTGTCGCAGGAACATATTGTTAACCTGATAAATATCAAGATTAAACCAATGTGGTTCATTGGACTCCCGCAGTATCAAGGTTCCTCTTTTGACGGAATTGAGAGAAAATTACATTTACTAAGGCTAATTTTATCACCCTTGTATAAGAGGGGACATTGTAGATAAAGTACTTGCGCCTGGCTAATTTTTAACTTTTTGATGTCATTGTAAAAGTATAATCTTTTTTTTCTACTCCTTATCGTAATGGGCCGGGGTCCCTATACCGCACAGAACTTTCCAACTTTTCCTATCTCTCCACGTCAGCCCAATTTAGTTGCAACCTCGCTTCGCAGTAGTCCTCCAACTATTTCCGCCAGCTCCTCCTAAGACGGCCCCTTGGTCTTGTGCCTTGTGATCTTGCCTAGAATATCCGCTTTGGCAGTTTATCTATCCCTGAAAGATATGTCCCAGTCACGTAACTGTGATAATAGTATAACAAAGTATTTCAAACTAAAATTTCTCTTCCATCCTGCCTAAAAAAGTGTAATGTAGTATATTTAGATGAACGTCTGTAGGAGCGAATGAAAGTGATCGCTTATTATTAATTGTCGCCATTCTGCACTGATTTTTATGAGGCAATAAAAACCTTGAAGAAACGAGGACTTTGAAAAAGGATTTCTGATTCCAGATAAAATTTCTTCCTTCAATGGAAGACCGGAACACTACATGTATGTATAGCTACGAAAAAGGCTTCATTTGGATCCCATTGGGGTGGATTTGTGATAATATTTAAAAAATGAAGTAATCAGGCGTAACTTTATAAAGCAATACCAAGCATAAAAATGCAGACAAGTTCAGAGGAACTCAGTGAGAAAAATTCTCCTTCCAAGCCCTCCCAGCGACCGAGCGAAGCATTACCGTCGCAATGTAGAGCCACTATAGATGGAATTATTTTTTAGGAAATGTTGTAATATTTGGAAAACGAATTTTGTATTATTAATATTTAAAGCATTAACTTTGTGGTTAGATATAATAACAGAATGTAAGAAAACTTAGTAAAAACCACTACCAGATTTAAGGTCTACCGGTTTCGAGACGTACCCGTTTCTTCGTCAGGACCAACACTACACTACTATATTCACAACACTATACACCACAACCATAATATTGTTAAACTTTCACCAATATTTATCACATGCATGTTAATCTTGTCCAGAGACAAGCATGCACTAACTAGCCTACAGAACAATCAGGAATCTACCGGGAGAGAGAGAGAGAGGGGTCGAGGTCTATAACGGGTGTTGCCAAATTTTTGTAGAAAGTTAAATTTAACAAAGGGCTATATGGAAAATTGCTTTGGTTATTAATTAAAGATGCTTTATTATTCACAACTTTCCTAATGTAAAAAAATTCTAAATTATTTAATCTTAAATCTTTACATACTAACACCTTTAAATACTAATTTTTAAATACTAATAATAAAACTTTATAATTAAATAATGAAACAGTTATAGTTTAACAATACTACGATTGTGGTGTATAGTGTTGTGAATGTAGAAGTGTAGTGTTGGTCCTGACGAAGAAACGGGTATGTCTCGAAACCGGTAGACCTAAAATCTGGTAGTGGTTTTTACTAAGTTAACTAACGTACTGTTATAATGTCTGACCACAAAGCTAATGTTTTAAATATTAATAATATTAACAATAGTATTTTAGGGAAATTAATAAATACGGTTCAGGTCTTCCTCGTTCTCCTCGCAGTTACGATTTCTTGAAAGTATTTTCCTCGAGTGAAAAAGTATTTCGAGTATGAAAAAATTGGATCGCGGCATCTCACACACACTGAGGATTACGCGTGCATAGATATCTAGATAGCTCAAAACCGGAGACTAACAAAGATAAATGCACAACAAAATGTATCTTAGACACAAGCTTTATACGAGATAATTAAATTGAAATGGTTATTAATGGACTGCTTCGTCTGATATAACCTTTGATCTTTGATGTGTTCAATCACCTAGGAATATACCCAGTTAGAAATATTCAATATGTTATGTCTCTCAGATCATTTGTTAAGTAATTTACAAATCATACATTGGTACCCGATAATATAATTAATAAATATTTTTTCAATACACGCAAAATTACTTTATGGCACCTTTTTATTATATAATGTTAATACAATTAACTTTATTTTAATCACCAATTTATTTAAAACACACACATTTTAAGACTAAAGGTCCCCTTTTCAGGAGAATACAGAATACAATACAAAGAAGAGAAGAAAGAATTAGTGGTAAAGTTAATTGTTTTCATATTAATCAACTTAATGAATAAGTTAAGAATTGTAAAAAATATAATTTTTTTAATATATTGACTAGATTCAGAATTTTTTTGAGTATGTTCAAAATTTTTAAGTACACAATGCTGGATTCTATCCATAGGGAAACATAATTAATCGGGATATATCATAGACGTCTCATAGAGACGAAGCTATTTTTTATATGGGAAAGTAGGTATATAGATTATTTTTCGTAAAAATTTACGCAAAAAATTCGTCATTTTTTTTTCGTATAAAAAGAAAGACAGACGGACGGACAGACAGACAATAAAATAATTACAATTGGGATGACGCTCAAAGTAGTGTGATGTAAAAATCTATACTGGATTGTCGATTATTTTGTCGAATTTTATGAAAAGAATTTAAACTCAAAATTACAGAATTCTAATCTCGAATATTTAAAATAATCGGGGCAAACAAAAACTTTATTAAACTAAATCATGTCATAGATAAGCCCTGCTCTTATAGTATATTTTTGACGGACTAAATATAATCTGTGAAGGCTGTGTCCATGTAGTTGCCGCGTTGCCGTCCGCGCGTCCGAGGTTCGAGTCTTTCTTCAGCCGTGTAATTATGTTTTTTAGCCGTCAATTCAAACGAAATTATTATATATAGATAATACTGAACACTAATTTCAAGTGCATTTCGTGTCTCGCGTTTTTGCTACATGCCCCGTATATGCGTTCCCGCTACAACGCGCACGTTGTGAAAATTGTAACATCAATGCGCTAAAAGAACGTGACTTCAATAATTTTATTTAAGCCGAATACTAACAGTGGAATTAAAAAACCGTTTAAAATATTCTCAGCTATTCATCCCTGTTAATAATATTCTGGTCAGAGTTTTTTGGGATATTCTGCGGTATGTATACGATTTTTTATCCTATTGTAAGGTAAGTACCAGGGTTGATCGAAACGGTAGGCGATCGTACACACACGTCAGAGTATCCCAAAAAACTCTTAGCAGAAGAATATGTAAAAAACTTGAAGATTTTTAAAGTAATATAAACTGTGTAAAGTAATCCAATGTTTTATAGTTACAATTAATCGTAAATATAAAAAAAAATCCTCCTAATTGTGTTGCAGACAATCCCTCTTCGTAAACATGGGTCTTACAACACGACCAGCTGTTGATTGTCATCAGGGCGTCTGGTGAACGAGTTGACTAACTCCAAGGGATGGGCCTACAAGAGTCAAACAACAATTATAGTTGTCAGGTCGGGGAACACTCAAAGGGTGGTTCGGCACCCTTCAGGCGCTACACGCTTAACAATGTTTATTTACGTTCGCGCCATTAGTTCAAGGGATGATCAAGGAGGTAGTCGGCATACAATTGACCCCTGATACACTCTTAATCGACATAACACAGCAATATTGGGATCGTAAGATGGTTATCCCAACACTTAGTAGACGAAAAGAATAAATAAATGATATGTCGGTGTTTGTTTCTTTCAGATTCTACTTGGCGACATGGCGGTTATCCGTAATATATTAAAATATTATAAAAATTTAAAAGTTTAAATTAGTTTTTATTAAAATAATCATGTTTTACCACAAAGTAACGGCCACATCAATTAATAACTCTAGTCACAACAGATCTATTGCGTCGATTACTTTCTAGAAAATTCCATTCAATTTCACATGTTATTTAAATAGGTACTCACCCGATATTTCTCACTCGGTTCACAACGAAACGGCCACACTATTTTCGCTCCGTTGCTAATATCGCTCTGGTTACACGTCACTCAGACTGATGCGTTGTGCGACATCCCTTACTTTTATAAATGTCTTTCACGATCTTTCAAGATTTAACGATAAATGCCTTGTCATTGTGAGAACTTTCTAGTATATTATCCGCTTGAAAGATATCAATTATGAATACCTCCTTAGTTATTTACAACTTTTAAACTTGTCTGTGAGACGTACTGTAACAGACCTAATATTTCTTTATAGGATCGTAAATATCATGATTGATTGCCCCCAGATTATTAGTCTGATCGACTTATATACCCCATTGAGGTCATCAAGACACAGTGCATTATTCTATTATAGTGGAAATGTCAGAACTAATGCATTAGAAAACTCTGTAATTCCCAGATTACACTCATTAGGGAATGAACATGCAAAGGCGGCTGACATTTTTGCTGATAGTATAACTGTGTGTAGGACAAAGCTGATACAATTCTTTACATCTCAACGAAATGGAAATGAACAATAAGTTTTTCTGCATTATTATTTTACCTTTAACTATTATTATTTGTACCTTTAACTGTATTATTATTTTATCTGTCTTATGTTTTTCTGTATTATTATTATTACCTTTTAACTATTATTATTGTAACTTTTAACTGTATTATTATTTTAACTGTCTTATGTTATTTTTTTAAATTTTTATTCTGTATATTTATAAAGCCCATAAGGGCGTTAAATAAAAAAATAAAAAAAAAATAAAAAAAAATAAAAAAATCTGATTTTACTACAAAAAGTATAGACTGCCGTAAAATCGTTGATCTTGTAATTCTTTCCGATTATTACATATATCTTTTTAGAAAAATATCCTACATATACCAATATATGCAAAACTGTAATATAAAATTAGTTCTGCATTGTGCAGACCAGCATTGCACAATGTAGTGCTTTTCAGTAACTCTTTGAAGCTTGTCAGGTGCATTGAAAGAGAAATAAGGGTGTGGGTGAAAATGGCCAGAGGAGCTTTTCCTAACACGTCTTCCTTGTTATATAACAGAGCGTTGAATCTATCGCTGACAGCGGTAAATGTAATAGTTTTACCGTATGTGATAGCTCCCGTATGCACTTGCACCTGTATTACTTGAATATAATAGCTTCTGTGTGCACGCGAGTCTTGGACACTGAAAACATGATTCTTGAACAAAATCAAACGAAGGCTTTTCAAATACGGTAAAAATATATAAAAAATATCGTCTTCTTCAAAAATCGCAAAATAATTTTTTGATGACATTATTAATATGATTAATAAAATAAAGTTAGTTTTCACCACTTTTTTATATTGAAAATATCAACATGTTTCAAGGCCGATGGCCTCTTCGTTTTTTAAATTAAATTTTTTGTTAGTATACAATTGTATCCTGACGAAGGTGCCAAAGGCCTTGAAACATGTTGATATTTTTAATATAAAAAAAGGTGAAAACTAACTTTCTTTTATAAATCACATATAAAAATACTTTGAAAAATACTTAATACTTAGTAAATAAAGGAAAACTTCTAATCTTTATCTTATGTTTCGTAGTATACACTAATACTACTAAGAAACTAAAATACTAAAAAAAAAATTAAGCAAAACTACACCCCTAAGTTGGTCTTAAATGAGTTTTACAAAAATGTGACGTTGATATCAAAAGGAGAACTACAATAACTCGATCAGCTAACTAGCCAGATAGATTAATTAATTAATTAATTAATTTTATTTCTACGGTTTACACCTATTAGAATAAAATAAGAAACTTATACATATCTATATATGTGAGTAATATTTACTCGCATGATCGTTTACAAATGTATACATATACGTACATATGAAATTTACAACACAATATCTTTTGTAATAATTGTTGTATTGTTTTTTTGTTTGCTAGGGGATTGGATAATGATAGAATAATGCGTATGTAAAATGTGCCTTAAATAAATAAATAAATAAATAATAAATATAGCTTTATTCCAGAATGTGGGGAGGTTCGTGCAATCCCACACATTCCATATAAAAGAAAATACACACATTAAAAATATTATATAAAACAAAAGAGAAATAGTAAAATAGAAGAAGAACATATAAAATAGAGGAGAAGTATTAAAAGTAATCAAAAGAAATATACGGTAAAATATCGGCTTTAGCGAGCGATGGCAAGTCAATTATGCGGGGCCAGTATCTTTCTCCAGTGTGCATCGATGCTGGATTCTGGAGTAAGACGGGCTTCCAGGATAAGGATATTTCCGGAGCTGTATATCCTTTCCCTCATCCCTGCCACCCTGGATCTTAAGAGGGCTGCAAAGTTGGGAACACGCCCCTCAGTGAACATACCGGAAGCGCTGCAATATCTGGGAAGGCCAAACATCATACGAAAGGCGTTGTTATATTGTATGCGAAGTCTTTCTATGCTGCTCTTTTTATAATTTGTCCAGAGTTCACATGTATATAATGTTGCACAGAAGGCAAGGAAGAGCGTTCTTTTTACAGCGGTGCTACAAAGACGAAACCTTCTACACAGCATATTCGCTTTCACACTGAGAGCTCGTCTTTGCCTGTCAATATCGTCGTCGTCCATTAGATTATTTGTAATTATGTGTCCTAGATATTTCGTTCTTTCGGTCACCTTCAGGACCACACCGTTCAGAGTAACTGGAGGAATACTTGTTGGGCCCTGACCATACTTTATAACCAACAGTGCTGTTTTATTAGGGTTATAGAGCATGTTTGTTTCTTCAGCAAACACTTCACAGATCTTTAGAAGAATGCGTAGTCCTCTTATAGACTGCAAATAGATGCAAGGGGGATATTCTTCCGTACTGATCTAATCCTCTCTCATAAAAACGGGGTTTTGTTCATCTCCTTACAAATTAATACTCTGTGATTATGATGTGTGTTAAAAAAAACATATTTTTGCTAAGTACATAAATCACAAATTAAGTAAAGACAATTATAAAGTGTATATCATTATGAACAAAGACATCTATTCATATATGTAAGTTTAACGGTAAAATGTTCGTAAAGAAATTTCGGTGACGACTGTCCTGGTTCAATACTATAACAATGAAACACTAATAACACTATCCCTGGAGCCTGAAATTTATGGAGAAACAGATTTAAAAAAAAATGTAAGTAGAGGTATCAATCTATGTGAACTATGTCATGAGAAAGACTATAGATACGTCTAGCATAGCTCATTCGAATATACGAACAGACAGAAAAAAAATATAGATGTTTCAAAACTAAATTGAAAAATCTATCAAAAAAATCAATCACAGCAACGCTGTGAAAAAAAATCTTATCAACAACATTTAAATGTTATTACAACACTTTCTTAATTATTTTAACTTAATCTAATGTTTCTAGATACATTCTATTTGTCTTACATTATATCCTTTTTACTTCCTTTCTTTAACTCGTGGCGTCTGCTTGCTTGTTTTCTTGACGAAAAAATTTTGATCGATTTTTAACCCTTTTCCCGTAATCTAATCGAGCTGAAACTTTGTAAGCAGACTCGTGGCGATGATCAAAAAGATCTATCAAATTTAAGTTAAAAAAAATAAATAATTATAGTATAATTTTGGATTTTTAGAAATTTTAATGGTTTTTTCAAATTGGAATCATTACAAAAGTTCGATTACTACCAACGGCGCCGGTAATAACGTCACGGAATATTTAAAATTTGAATTACTCCGTCGGTAGGTATAATAGATACTTCACTACGAATTTTGAAAATTTATGACAATTGATTCATAGATGACAGCACATTTCGGTGTTTTGGGAAGAAATCAAATAATAAAGAGATATTGTTAGAGATTTTTGACATAGATATTTGTCTAGACATGTTTTATTTTCAGTAAATCAATTATTACATGATGGTAAACTTAATTTACAAAGAAAGGGAGTAAAATAAAATCTTTAACAGTATATATATGACAATGCCCCACACTTTTAAACACGAGATTTAAATTCTCTTTTAAAAGTGGGTAAGCGTTAATATTGCCATTCTTTTATTCAAATATATGATATCTAATTAACACCGTCTTGTATAATGGAATTAAATAAATAAAGTTAAAAAAAACTGATTTAGAACACATACAACTTTAAAAAATTTGATAATGTTTTTACGGTGGAATTGGTGAACGTTGCATTATGTAAAGTGATCACTTAAGACAGCTAATGCAAGTCACAAGCCCTGGGCCACGTTTCCTATGTAAATGGCATTGATTCTCTGAGACTTCTATAATTTAATTAAGAGATAGAAACGGTCATCCAGTACCTGATTGACCGAAACGGTTGCTGCATCACAACTAGGGTGCGCGGTAGCTCACGATCACCGTAATGTTACTTCGCATGTACCAGAATGTTCCACTCGTCTCTGGTACACTATATCTGCACCGTTACATTTTTTTTTAAATGTGAAACCGTTCCACCACACGGGATTTTGCTTTCTATGGACTTAGAAACTGTCACAACAAACGAGTTTTCTTTCGAAACGAAATTTATTAGAAATGAGTTTTCTTTCGAATCTCCTCAACCAGCTTTCAGTTTCTTCCAAAATTCCAGAGTTTAAACCTTACTCGTCTTCCTCGTTTTTAGAATCTCGTGAAAATATTAATAATACGTGTAACTTCCCTTATAAAAATTAGCGTCTTTTAGAATTGTATTTGATCCATCTTTGCATGTTTATTTTCCCCCTTTCCGGCGCATTTCTTCGAACCCCCACCAACCGTCTTAATCTATCTCCACCGTGTCTCCACTTTAACCCTTCTCACACTCCTCGCTCTAACTTTCTCCCGCAACCAACCACAGAATGGAGGAAACACCCAACAGTGGTCCAAACCAATTTCACGCAAGCCTTGAAGAATTTTCTACAAACTCCATAAATTGCACAGAGGAGTATTCTGAGTGTTACGAATAAAGAGTTTACTTGACGACACACAGAATTTGCTGTTGTTCTTTGGTGTGAGCTGGCTTTTAATAGTCTAACTATAGTGATATATTTTTTTAGGAAGTAGATTGATGAATAATTATAGATTTGCGGCGGTGGGATCCAAATAAAATAAAGCACAAATGTTTCAAATGTTCCGTACAAAATTCCTTGCTATAAGCCTTATGTTTTATATTGGTTTTGAGATGGCTTCTGTGATTAATTCTAATACAATTTTGACAGTTTGGTGCATCATCAGTATTATTACATTCTTGTATTTTATGTTCGTCAGCACAGTGCATACATCTAGGTTTCTTCATGCTGTCCAGGCATTTTTTTGATGTGTGTCCGAAGCACAAACAATGATAGCATTGCACGAGTGGATCACAATATTCAACTCTAACCCGAACAAAGCCAATATTGACTCTTGATTTTGATATGAGTAGTTTTCTAATCTTTCCTGATAATAAATTCGTGACTAGATCCAATCAGCGGTTCTTAATAGCTCTCCAAGTGCGAGCTTTATTCGCGACTTGTATCCCTTTTAATCCCAGGTTCCCTTTCTAACTTTCGTCTCTTTCATACGCTCAGACAGACGTCCATCCAGATACATCAAAAATGCAAATGCTGGAATACTATTCCTTTACTCGCACTAAAATATTCACTTGTCTCTGGTACACTTTACTCGCATCATTTGTAAATTCACATGGATTCACAGTTCACTATCTATTTGCTCGCTGCTCGATGGTTGAGGTGGAGATGGCGAATGAGATGAGATAGCGATGAGAAAAAATCCTGTAAATTTTGCTTTTGCCAAAATAAATTACGCTTTGCTCGTAAGCTTTGAGTTCCAGTTGAACATTCAAGATCACCATATATTAATTACCTACTAACCGACATCAAATAAATTTTAATTGAATAAAATGAACATTGTCTCAGGAGTCTCTCAAGGCTCGCACTTTGGTGTTATGAGTTAAACAAATTATCCATTGACATATTATTAAATTTCGCCGTGTTAGCTAATGAAGATTGCTCCTATAGTGAATTAGCTCAATATATAGTATTTGATGTAGTATATCTATATGAAAGAAATTCCTAAAAGAGGTATTCGATTTTAATATTCTATAAAATAATTGATTATTAAATGTGGACATGGAATACGTAAGTTTAAATGTCTCCTTCTGCTTTTATGAAAGACATAGAGCTTATGACTGGGCTTATAGTGTGAACGTGCCATACAGCGAGTCGACTAATTAGAGTTCAAGAATGCAGCCGGAGAGAAAAACGTGAAGCGCGCAACAAAAAGTCGGCTTTTCTGGCTGTTGAATTATCGCTATTTTTTTCCTAAAGTAGCCTAAAAGTAAAAAGATTTTTAAGGTCAATCAAATCAACATCAATTTCAGAGTAAAAATGTACTGACACATTCAATCTAATAATCACAGCTAAAAAGCGACCCTGATTGAAGAAATATTTTTTTCTCTTGATGACCGGATCTGTTTCTTCTATTTATTGCCTTTTGACTTCTTCTGTGATGGTCCAGAGCCGTCGCGAGTCTAGCCGCATGCATCGAGCCGGCATCCACCAATCAGGGTTCGATGCGGCTAACCCGGTTCTGGTCCTCTTAGTTACCCACCATTATCATCGGCCATCGTAGTATACACAGGGGATATTTCTGTACGCAATAACATCTGTACATTTTCACAATAAAGATTCAAATGTAACAGTGAGTATCATTTGTGCCCTGTATCCACTCATTCCCGCCTCTGCTGCTTACATCTCAGACATACTTCACACTCGACCGTCCCACAATACATGCCACATGCCAACACGAGAGGACACTTTTGGACGGGTGGGTATCCTCTCCCAAATACTACCCATAATCCGCCAAACTTCTATTTTTCCTTGAAGCGATAGATTGTTCACGTAGCAGGTCTCAAAGGAATACAAATGATTGAAAATGAACACAATATACTTTCAAAATAAGTAATCATTGCTAAACCATGTAGCGCTTTATTTTGTATACGGTCTACATTCTATATACTCGTAATAACTGTTGCGTACCAAATTTAAAAATTGCAGTTGGAGATAATACTAAAGCTTTATTGTTGGAATACTTTAAGATAAAAATGTATCTTTAAATTAAATAACTCTTTGTTTAACACCACTTTATTGAGTTTAATCCAACTATTTTCAACTCACAGCATCATCTTCATCAGGGTTCAGTATTAACTAGACCCATGTGAGTTGAAACTAGTTGATTTAAACTCAATAAAGTGGTGTTCAACAAAAAGTTATTTTATTTAAAGATATTATGTCTCACCACAATGTGTTTGCTTTGTGTGAAAATAATAAAAACTAACCGATAAAAACCAAGTTTTTATTATACTCCCATTCTCATTGAATCAGGTTTCGTGCCTACTGCACGCATCGGGGTCATTACTCATATGTATTGATTCCAATTTGAAAAAAACATTAAACTTTCGAAAAATCCAAAATTATACTCTAATTAATAATTTTTTTAAACGAAAATTTGTTAGATCATTTTAATCGTAGCCATGAGTCTGCTATAGAAAATTTCAGCTCGATTGGATCACGGGAATAGGGTTAAAAATCGCAGACGCTACGAGTTAAAAGAAAGGGATTAAAAATGTATGTTTGTTCTGTGTACAATTCAACATCCTTTGACCGATCTCCATTGAATTTTGTATAAAGTTTGTGGTTGAAAAGCAGTGCAGCGATAAGCAACGCGGCGGACAGTGCACGACATCTATTGTCGAGTAGAGCGTGAAGCAGCGTAGCGGCAGAGGCGGACATGCGAAGGCTTGTCGACCCAGGATGATAGGGGTTTCAGGCGCCAATAGATACACCAGTAGATTTTTACCGAGGGTAGTAAGGTTATGGTTTTGATTAATTACCTTTGCTCTGCGATTGAGAGTTATCAACTATCCTAGCAGAGTCGTAGAAATAGAGTTGCGGTGAGGTAAGAGTAAATATTATTTTGATACGCGCGGCACCGACAATACTCGACTGCCTGAGCGAAGGCAGCGTATAATAAGAAATTGTATATAAATGTAAATAACAAAAAAGAGAGTGTTATGAAACGATTTTGGGCGCATTTAATTATAAAAATGAGATATGTAGATGGCGTGTCCTATAATTTACTTGAAAAACTGATGACCCGGACAGGTTTTTTAATTATTTCCGTAAAACTAAAGATACAACTTTGATTATTTACTAATGACTTATTAACATGACTCGTTTTGTTTTTTCCCCACTATTCATTTCTACATATATGTATATCTTCTAAAAATTCACAAACTTCAACCCAACATTTATCTCTTAAAAATTATTTTTACTGTCCTCTGTTGTTTTATCCCAAAGACTGGGTTTTGACGTAATTATTTGTATTTATTATTTAATTATTATTTATTAGTGTAACGAGGCCATAATGAAAAAAACTTAATTCCTCCACACGCGCCAAATTAATAATGGGGTCGCAGGCGGGACGAATGAGGTAATTCACCATCACACCGTCTGTCGTCGATAGAGCACCATCCTCTTCAGTTCTGACATACAACTCTCACCTCCTCCACATTCATTCATCTATCATGTAGCTCTACGATTTTTGGGCTTCCAGTTTCTGAATGTATATTACAGATGTCTCACAGGACAAAATTATATTTTTATGGGAAAGTAGGTATGGAAGTCTTTGGGTATTCATAGGGCTTACGAACTATCGTACGGCTGGCTTAAGTGATCACTTTACACAATGCATCGTTCACCATTTCCACGCATGATAGAATACCATGTCTATTAAATTGTTGGAAGTTGTATACAAATATAATTTCATCTCTGTGAGAAAGTCTGTCTGGTCGTATGAAAAAGACGAGAGATAGAGAGGGAAAACAGGATTAAAAGGGATGCGCCGAGACGGAATGACATCACACATAGAAATAAGAATACACCAGAATCTATAAGTGATCTTTTCTTGTTTTATCGACCTTTTGGATTTCAAAATATATTTCAATTGAAGCATTTGATACAGATAGATACACGTAAAGCCTTATACGTATAGTTAGATATCAAAATTATCCGCATGACCCGGAATAATAACAATAATAATTGATTGACAATTTAAATCCGTTATATGATCGGATTATCTTACAATATCGGTTAGATGTTATCTGTTTCAATCGGAGTGGCGTCTATTTTAGTTTGGATTCGGATTATTATCTTGATGGAACCTTGTGTACGGTGCAATTTCAAAAGCTTTAACTCCCAACCGTTCCACTGAATACAAATTCAGAACAATTGGGAATAGAGCGGAATTGACAAACCTTTGACACGCTTACCGTTTTGCGACGTGGACAATTTCTATCGACGTTATAATGATGAAGATTTGACATAAAATAGTTATTTTGTTAAATCTATTATATAGTATCTATTGAAAGCAGATGTCACTTTTCACAATTACACAATTTCACAATTTCACAATTTCACAATTTCACAATTTCACAATTTCACAATTTCACAATTTCACAATTTCACAATTTCACAATTTCACAATTTCACAATTTCACAATTTCACAATTTCACAATTTCACAATTTCATAATTTCACAATTTCATAATTTCATTATTTCATAATTTCATAATTTCATAATGTCATAATTTCATAATTTCGTCCTCGCGGATTAAAGTTTCGACGTGTTTTTGTTTACCTTATCAGTTATTAGCTTCACTGAACACTTGTTCCGCCTTTTTTGCACATACGCAGTATGGTATACAAATGGTGTACTTTTTATCATATATTTCGGCCGCCAGTTATGGCTGTGAGAACTAGAGTAGCGTAGAGTCTCGATAACGTTAGTGATGGACATTTATACCTCATTATTGTTTGAGTCATCTGGTAGCGTTAGTGACGGACATTGTTATCTACGTAGAGAATTATACTTTTTAGTACCTCATTTCATACACGTCATCATTATTTGTGCCATCTGGTAGCGTTAGTGACGAGCATTGTTACATAGAGAATTATATTTCGGTTAATGATTGATATCAATGACATACAGAGGTATATAGTAATGGATGCACTTATTATTTTAATTCATTAAACTGAAATATAAAAAAATCAAACAAATTAACAGTACTTTATTAAAAAAGAAAAAAACCAATATTGCCGTTTTATTTAACAGTTTTGAAATCATACTAATTTTGAAAACGAATTGAGATCAGCTATTTGAAAATAAACGGGGTAAAAATGGCACGTCAATACGGAAGAGGGTAGTGTTTTAATATTATTAAATACTAATTTTGAAAACAGAATGAGATCAGCGATTGGATAGGTAGTTACGGACGGACACTTAAAGTTATTATTATTAAGAGATGGTGATTTTTTTTACTACAAAACGTTTCGTCAGAACGTTAAAGATAATATTTGGAAAATTGAGTAATTATTTATGCGTAGATTTTTTCCACAATTTCACTTTCAAAATACACAAAATGTTGTATTTTAACGCAGGCGTAATATCAGAAAAGATGTGAAAAAAAATACACGAAAAAACAAATGAAATAAATCACACAGAAAATTTTTACACGGAAATAAAATAAGTTTTAACTAATTATTTGCCATTTAAAAAAAATAAGACGAGGTATTTTCATAGGGAGCGATGTACCTAGATACTTGTTTCCAGGCCAATTTGTCTACGTCGCCAAGTTGTGCATCAGGCGTAGGCTCCAAACGAACAATGGCTAATACTTTTCTAGCTGTAATGTGATTTTTTATAAAAATATAAAATTTCTATTTTTTTCACTTTATACAAAAGTAACTTCAGTCAAAATCAAATAATGTTCGCAGTTTCCGTCTGATTTCATACTTCCCACCAAACTTCCTTCAAATATTGGAACGAAATATTAAATCGAATAACTAACGCAATCATTGGTTTTATTCAGAAATATTTTCCGACGAATTTTGCTAGCTATATTTATTTCCGGAGTATTTCGCTACGGATATTAACTTTGCAATCATTTTCCTGCAGGGATGGCAAAGAGGATAGAACGCTGCACTTTTTTGTACTCACATAACACCCTCCCTCTCGGTCGATTTCACATTGTTCTAGCTAACAGGGCCTTGAATATCTGGTCATACCATATATTTCGGAGTCTAGCATTCTCCTTGCATTCAAAACTTCTCAAAAGATTAATTGAATTTCCGCAACGTAGGTAGATTTTGAACCAAATAAAAAATCAGTAATAATCCATTTCGCTAGTGAAAATATTATCACGCTTATATTAGCTTCACCTGTTTGTTTATCTGGTCGGAATCTTATAATCTATATTTCACCCGCTTTCCAATGTCCAATAGAGCTGAAATTTTGCACACAGGCGTATTTTTGATGACAATATATGAATAAATTAATTAATCGTAATTAGTTAATCAAAGTATTATAAGGAAAACCAGTTGGTTAATGAGATCACCAAAAGATTGCGCTGGTTTCTTACCGAAGTGATTTAGTACGCTGGGTAAAATTGATTCTAAAAAATGATTAAAAAAAACCATGTTACTTTTTAAATGTACTAAAAAGTGAAAAATGAAAATTTCCCTCCATTAAAAACAGAATTCTGTAATCTATACCAACATCGTTAACGTCCACCTTTGATATGGAGTGCGAGGCAAAAATTTTTTGCTGGAAAATTTATTTTTTTACTCTTCATTACATTTAAATGGTTTTTTATAATGACTACAAGAGATCAAAAATTGCATTCTTCAAGTTCTTATAAAATGAAAAGCGCAAATGTACAAAATAAGAATCAACTAAGAAGACGAACGAACGAAAGAACGTTAAAAATTATAAGTGACAGACATCTGTAGCATAGAAATAATATGTAGTGAAATAAAAAATAGTGAAAAAAGGTGAAATCAGAACGTGAGAACATTTATATCGTCTGTGTGGAATTTGAAGAAGATGGAAATCAACTCATCAAACTCCGTACACGGTAAATAAGCTTACAGAAAGTTCTGAAAGATGTTCAGGCTTAAAGGTGAAAAGAGAAAAATAATTAATTGCTTTATTTCAACCTTTCATCCCTTAAATTTGGCGATTTTCTTGTCCTTCCCTCATATAAAATAAAAGAAATAATAATAACAATTACAATTACGTGCACGAGGTGTTATTTGAAAATAAATGAGGCAAGAGTGACATGTAAAGAGGGTAGTTTTTTATTATTTCTACATATTCATAGGTAGTTTTTTTTGCTTTGAATAAGGTAGTCATTTTACGTACAAACTGTGCCTGTCAGTGAGATGGAGGGCCGTCGGAGGAACTGGATGTAATATTGGCATATTTGTTCAATCGATGGGGCGTAGGCTCTGCCAAGCCTGCAGGGCTAGACGGCGGTGAGGGGGCCGGGGGCTGGAGCGCTGAGGGTAGCGGACGACAGCCGACAGTTTCCATTTAGTATCACGAAAATAATATTTGCAGATTATAAATAACATTACGCTAGGAAGCCTTAATAATGATATTGTTCTAGGACCAAAATGTCCAGCTCTATCAGTCCGGCTCGAGCACCAAAATGTTCTGTCCAACCCCGGGCAAGACGTAATATATGTTCAATCTTCGGATTAACAATACCGCTTCCCGAGATCGGATTTAAAAATTACTAAAACCACCGATTCTGACTTCGTTCGAGATGATTGAAACACAATTATTTTATATTTTAGGCAATAAAAGAAAATTAAGCAAAAAATAGATTTTTCAAAATTATACGAGATTATAAACACGATATAATAATAAAAATTATAAGCGGCTATGATCAAAATACAAACACGTCGTTACGATGAAATATTGTCTTGAAAGAGACCATTATTCCGATAATTTTCCTTTTTATAACCTTCACTTTATTAATTTTTCAAACAAATACAAGAACTCCCTAGTTACATTTTCCTCATTCTATTTTTCCAAATTTTCTTGATAAAGATAATAATGTATCGAGTAATTACTCGTAAAAATAAATAAATAAAACACATTTTTTATTAATACAAAAAAAATATACATATATGAATTCAACTCAATTTTTAAAGCATTTTAGATATATAATACATTACCAGTTTGTTCGATATATATTTTGGAGATGAAACAGGTATATATTTCGAAAAGTTTAACGAGTTAAAGAAGTGCCTGTGTGGAATATTCTAGTGAAAAACGATGTTCCGATTAAACTCGTGTCCAATGATCTAATTTGATTAATAACATTTTAATTAATTTCAAGTGTTCCATTTGCCTCCAATATCCACGATCCCGTGACTATCGGAGGCAATTTGATTTTCGAAAAAGCGAGTATCGTGACTTTTCGATTTCTAAAAAAAGTCAAAACGTAAATTTGAATAAACTTTTTAGCACTATTTTACGATTAAGATGGACACAAAAATAAACTTAATTTTTTTAAATAAATATTTTTGTAAGCTAAGCAATTAAAGAAGTTTCCTTCTGATTTTTATCGAGTATCAGGATTACATAAATTTTGGATCACCCATTTCCAGAGGGCTGACGGGTTAATTGAGTTAGTACCTACATAGTATCCGTAGTAGCTCACACATAAAACACATTATCGAACAAAGCGAGTTAGATAAAACTTTTAGGCGGTGTGAAAAAAGTTTTGGTTAAGGGAGGAAAATAAAATGGGGTAAAAAGAATGGCTGAATCAAGATATATTGTAGAAAAAACAATGAAATTTTTTAAGAAACAAAGTATTGTTCAGTACGTATTTTTTTCTACTTACAAAAGGAAGCACTCTCAAGTCCATTAATATAATCCATGGCGAGTCCCCAATATTTAATCCTTGAACAGATCTGGTAGCTTTAGAATGTAGGAAATGATTCTCCTTTATCATAATGATCATCTGTTTGGATCTGAAGAGATGTATTGAAGTATTGAAGAAGTACTCACAAAATGATTCACAGTTTGATCCTTTGCTTAGATCTGAAGATGAGCATCAAACTCAAGGATAGAAAATAACTTAGATATTTCTCCTCTCAAGCCACTATTGATTCTGTTATATTATATAATGTTCAAAGGGTGCTAGATAGGGCCCTCTTACGATTCTATAAATTATTCGAGCGCCATTCGCTAGATGTTAGATAGAGATAGTTAGATAGATGATAGATATAGAGATAGTTAGATAGATGATAGATATAGAGATAGTTAGATAGATGATAGATATAGAGATAGTTAGATAGATGATGTAATAGAGCTGGTCCATAATACTTTACAGTTAGATTCCTGTTTAAATTGTTTATTTATTTTAATGGTTCACAAACAATGAAAAACACATAACATGATATAGATAATATAATTAGTTTTATCACTTAAATTTGAACACAGCAAACATAGAGATAAAAGTAAACGCTAAAACATATACACGAAAGAACAGAAAAAAGTGATTTTATAGAGTGGGATTGAATAAAAAGACTAAAGAGCTAATTTCGCAAGTTTGGTAACGGTTCTTTTATATTCGTGGAAACTGTCATGTCAATGAGAACGTTATGGTTATTTTATATTTTATTGTATAACTTCAACATTCTAGATATATAATTAAAGTGTTCTAAAACCAATAACATATAAACTATTATTTTCGCGTCTTATTTGTATTTATCGGCAGTGTTAGTAGATAACTAGACAAACACCGTAGATACATAGTCTTAGCTAAGCGCACCTTACAATGTGCAGTGTAGAATATTTTTGACGGAGAGAAGTGTTTGTGGCTATGTCGTTTAGTTGCCGCGTTGACGTCCACGCGTCCGACGTTTGAGTCTTTCTCCAGCCGTGTAACTAAATTTTTCAGCCTTGAATTCCAGGAAGTTGCGGAGTTACGGGACAGATAGACAACGTAATTTTTGTATTTAGTAGGTCTGCTTTAGGTGGAAGACCGGGGTTCAGTGCACTGAGAAGAGTTTTTATATTGCTTTTATCACAAGTCTGAAATTTAGAATGCGTATGGTTCGATGTTATATTTTCGTAACTCTTTATTCGGAGTGGAAGCATGAACGCTAAACCAATAATTAATTCGTAAAGTTGAAGCCTTTTAGATGTGGCACTACAGACGCGCTTAAAGTTTCCTAGGTGGATAGAGTTGATAATATGTATTTATTTATTTATGGGTAGCTAACAGTACAATAAAAATCAGGTTACATATAAATATTAAATTTTAGTGTTTTTGTGTGCTCGCCACCCGCGGCCCGAGGCGTGGGAGTGGTGGGGGAGGCGAGCGCATAAAACCAGTGGCACTCGGGCGCACCGCGGCTCTTGAATTTCCGGGGCACGCTTTCGATAGACAGGCCCTAGTACGCTCGGTCGGCAGCAATATATATCGTTGTAATAAACAGGAGTAATTACTAGAACGTGTATTTCTCCACTGAAACCCCACCACTGCATTCCCAGGCGGGAATACACTACATAAATAGTACAGAGATCATGAGATAATATACTTACAATTCACAGCTGGTAAAATAATATTCAGCAATATTCTTTTTTATATGTACATGGTATTCCTCCAAATCATTTAACATATAGACTAGAATACGCCTAAAAACTATTATTTTCAAATTTTAAATCCCTTATATATATTTTTACTCCCTTTATATTAACTCGTGGCGTCTGCTTGATTGCCGTCGAAAAAACTTTGGATCGATTTTTAACCCTATTCCCGTGATCCAATCGAGCTGAAACTTTGCGAGCAGACTCGTGGCGACAATCAAGAAGATCTCGTTAAAAAATAATAATAATTATAGTATAATTTTGGATTTTCAAATTTTTAATGGTTTCTCATACAAGTTGTATGGAGATTCCGACGCATATGGTAGACACGAAACCCGAAAATGAGAAAGGGAGTCTTGGTTTTTATGGGTTACTTTTTTAACAACAATTATTACACAAAATATATTAATTATCTCCCTGTTTACAAAATACAGTTACTTTGTTCTCAGAATTTGAATATAAAAATATTGTTAATAATTTTTATATTTAATTTTTTTTGTGGTCATAAACGTGAATTGAGAAACCATCCTATTCTAGGATATCCTGAAATGGAGATGCCACAGCCCCGCAAGCCTCCCTCCTCCCTGTTTCCCCCTGGTTGTAAAAGGGATCCGTCGACCAAGCAAAGTGATTTACTAAGTTAGGTATCAAAGTTCACCTGTGTAAATGTTCCAAGGTAGGTTCCTTATTATTCCTTCATCCATGTTAAATAGTATAGGTTATTTTCATTCATAAGTTATTACTGACTGTTCAGAAAACTATATATTTCTTCTTCTTCAAATGTAGCAAATTTATTTTGTGGTAACTTAATTATAATTGATATAAATTAACTTTGTTAAAACCATTTATTTACTGAAAAAAAAAATTCAACATGTTTCGAAGCCAATGAATGGCTTCTTCGTCAGAATAACAAAAATGATATTTAAAAATGGAAGTATAGATCAAAATATTAAAAAGTTATATATGGAAAATGATAATATAAAGTACCTAATCAACATGAAAATAAATTTAAAAGATAACTATTTGCAAAAAGGACCTGATTATTTATAACATTCAATTTACTATTTACACTCTTTCTTATTTCCGAAATTTCTAATTAATCAAATTGTGATTCCGCATAATTTGTATGTAAAATTTGTAAACCCTTATTAATATCAAAAGAATGATCCATAGCCAAAAGATGGTTAGAAATTCGGAATAATTATTTCTTTTTAAACACCTTAAGTGTTCCTTAACTCAAATTTCAAAATTTCTACACGTTTTTCCTATATAAAAATAATCACAATAATTTATATTATCATTTTCCGTATATATAACTTTTTAATATTTTGATCTATACTTCGATTTTTAAATATTATTTTTGTTATCCTGACGAAGAAGCCATTGGCTTCAAAACATGTTGAATTTTTTTCAATAAATAAGTGGTTTTAACAAAGTTAATTTATATCAACTATATATTTCTATTTATATAATATAGCGACAAGATTGGAGTTTCCAATTGTGTTATTATTTATGAAAGAAGTATCAATAATGTAAAAATAACGTAAAAAGGCTAATTTTAAGAAAACAATCTCCTAATTCGGTGGCCATTCTAGAGATTGTCTAACAAACCATGGTGATCATGGGCCATAGTTTACATCAGCTCTAAAATCTTAATTTATTTATGGTTTTTATGATTAGTTTCTAGAAAAGCGTTAGCTGTAGGTTAAGCGTTACTTTAAATATGACAGCTGTTTCGGCTTGCTAAGCCATTATAAGGTAGTGGATATACCACGTATAATCGACTTATTTATAAGATTTAAGTTACGCCTTCCCCTATGGATAATTAGATATTTTCGGTGATGTTCTATATAAAGATTCTTTTTACCCGCCTAAGCACTTATCATTAAAGATTCTTCGGTTTATAAGATTCTATGTTACATTTTATTATGTAAATTTCACGTTTTTTAAAGTGATAGCTGAATTACTTTGAAGGTGCCTCTATTTAGTTGTTTTATTTACACTCGTGACATTATTACATTAAATATTATTTTAGTTTTAGGTTTCATAAAATATAATTTATTTTAAATTTCCTTAAAATAAACTACAACTTAATGTGTGAGCGGGCCAACCAATGAAAGGCCAGGAACAAGCCGCAAGGCTTTATGCGTTTCTTGACCTTTCGATCAAATTGATATTTAATATAAAAAAAATTACATGTGGATATTCTTGCGGAGGTATTGGTGAACGTTATATTGTGTAGTGATTATTTATGCCAGCTCATACAGGTCGTAAGCCCTGGGCTATACTATAAAGAAATACACGTTTCTTAAATAAATAGCTTGATCTCTGTGAGATTAAGATTTATCCTAATTAATGAATATTCTTTATTGAATTGGCGTTAACTTTGTGGAATGACATTATAATTATATATAAATAAATAGATTACTTGTCTAAGACCACTAATGAGTTTAAGATGATTACACAACTAGTTTTGACAACTACCGATGTTGTCATCAACGGGTGATGATTTAATATTAATTAATAATTTTTTAATTAATAAATCTTGGCGAAAAATTCTATATACAAGGTCGCCAACCCAGAAAATCTCCCGCATCTTACCTTCCCATATACAACCCGCATATTACACCAACAACAATTTAGGAAAAATTTTAGATAACTCAAAATCAAAAATAAACTTTTTAGAAAAAAGCGGAGTATATGAAATCACATGTGGTGACTGCAATATGAAATACATCGGTCAAACCGCGAGAAATCTTAAAATTAGAATAAAAGAACACCGTCGCGGTCTTGTTAGTAATTATTTTTCAGAATTTTCTAGCCACATTATTAATACCAATCATTCTTTCCATTCCCATACACTTAAACTATTACACCCTGTTAAATATAAAGGCCAATTAATGAACAATCTCGAAAATTTAGAAATACAAAAAAATTTAAATTTTAATAAAACTCTAATCAATAACATAATATTTAAAAATTCTTCACCGCTCCTTACTTTATTCCCGTTAACTCAAACCTCACCCCCAGCTAACCCCCTCCCCCCAAATATAACTCCACCTACCTCTATCAGTACCTTAGATAATTAATTTTACTCTTATGCTTCAGTTTAAATCATCACCCGTTGATGACAACATCGGTAGTTGTCGAAACTAGTTGTGTAATCATCTTAAACTCATTAGTGGTCTTAGACAAGTAATCTATTTATTTATATATAATGAATATTCATCTAAAAATAATTGTTTTACTTATTATTTTTTTATTATACTTTTATCTGCTAGCATTAATATATTTCCCGGAAGTTTTCCGTCATGAAATCTTCTACAATAGGTACTATTTCTACCGAAAACATCCGAAAATAACTCATTAGCAACACTTTCCAAAGGGTAAGTTTCACTAACAAAGCAAAATCCATTTGCCGAACAATGTGCTGACCTCCTCAAGAGTGTTCATTTTCCGCCAATTCTGCCAAAACTTTTGACCTTTCAAAAGCGACCTTTCCATAAATACGAGTCTATTTGAATAACAATCTTACAGGATCTTTGCTGCACGAAATTTCATTACACAAGGCTTAACCTCAAACAGCTAGAAATGAAGTATATCATGTTATTTAGCGGTTTTCGAAATTGAATTTGAATCGAACTTCCCCGACTCGATGATTTTATAATTTGTCTCATGCGACATCGCTACTAATTAGATTGTGATCAAATAATCCAATTAGGGTGGATTTTGCGTATCCCGTGAATCGCGAGGCGTACTAATGCTTCTTTCCTCCGAGAGTATACGAACATTCTGTAATTGGGCCTCCTGGCTTGTTGAAGCGTAAAAAAAACCACCAAAACTTTTCGACAGTATCTATGTATGAGAAGGATTTTATTTTAATTAATATTTAAAACATCTATGCACGTGTACCAGGATAAACGAGATAGTTATATTATAGAAGAACGTTGTTAAATGGAACGGGTTAAGCTCTGAGCCTTTCTTGCTGACTAGCGGGGTCAGGCAGGGAGGGTCAATGTCTCCAGTTCTTTTTAATGTTTATATGGATGTTCAGTGCTCGGGTTGGCTGTCGTATGGGTGGCATCTGTGTCAATCACATAAGTTACGCGGATGATATGGTGCTGTTGGCCCCATCCATCAAACTCTGCGCAAGTTGCTGAATATTTGCGAAGTTTATGCAGGAAAGCATAATATAATATATAACGCCAAGAAATCGGCACTTATTGTTTTTCGAAGTGACTCGCCTCCTGACAACGTCCTCCCCGTGTCTCTGGCGGGCCAAATTCTAGAGCCCAATAGCAACATTAAATATCTTGGTCACATTATATGCGACAACTTATGTGACATTAAGGATATCGAGAGATAGAGAAGAGCTATTAGTGTAAGATACAATATGCTAGCCAGGAAGTTTTATAGATGCAGTAACGAAGTGAAAAGATACCTTTTCGTTACTTATTGCACGAATCTATACACAAGTGAGCTGTGGTGCAGACACATTCTGCTGTCCTATAACTCTATGAGAGTGCAATATAATAATGCCTTCAGGATATTGCTCGTCTACCTTGGCGTTGCAGTGCATCTCATATGTTCGCAGAACACAGGGTCCATGGCTTTGCTGTTCTCCAACGACTGAAGATAGCTAGCGCAAGAAAGAGGATGTGGGGGTCTAGCAACTCCTTTATTCAAGCAGCTGCTATGTGGCTTGACTCCCCAATGCATAAAAGATGGACAGTAATTATGCAACAGTGACTGTTCTCCATTATTTTTTATGTATTTATCTATTTTTATTACTATTTTCTACTTTCTATTTTTAATTTCGACACGTTTTTATTTCTTATTCTTTTTGTATGTCTGTTGTTGGTTTTCTATTTTTGCTTATATGTATATATATCTATATGGCGAGGTAAGAATCTATTCTCAACAAGCTGAAATAAAGACCTCTTATTATTATTATTATTTGCTTCTGTTGCTCACAGATGTCGCGTTCTGTCAAAATACAACATTAACTTTCGGTATGTACGGCGCCTTATATACCCATGAACGCTCCACACCTGCGTTCTAGTATTTTCAAGAATCACTCGCAGCGCAGAACATAGCGGACGTCTCCAGAGCACCTTCAGTCCTTTCCAGACCAATGAGAAATGTTCTGGAACATTCAATGAAATATTTTTATACCGTGATAATATTTTGGACACGTTTACAGAAAGTACCAAGAAATGTTCGATTAACTTTTATGACTTCATTTATTTAAATTAATATATAAGATATATAGAAATTTATTAAGTTTTATAAGTGTAGTAAAAAAAATACGAAAAAAATGTTACATATACAAGTTATTTATTGAAGGGTCTTACATTAATTATTTCTTTTATGTCACTAGGTAAACTAGTAATCACAAAAAATATATGGAAAATTGGTGTGCGGACTTCACGACCTGGCAACACCGGAGCAGGAACATGACGCGCGACCCGGTCCATGGCTGATTTCTTTGACGACACGTTGGCGATGGTTGAGATTTGTTGCAAAACCCATTGACCAAATGAAGATTGGAAGATTTAACCTCGGTTGTTAGTTAGAAGGCATAGCTGAAGGTCGCACAGTCATAGTTACTATAAAGTCATTAAAGTACAATGTTTGTATTTTCAATATGGTACAGAAAAGATACGAAATCTTAACTTTAAAGTTTGTTTATGTGAAGCAGTTCTCAAACAGTCCGCTTTGGCTTTGTAAAACGTGCACAATAAGCTATGTAGAATTTCCAGGCCAATGCGACTATTTTTTAGTTTTTTGATACGTCAATTCCATCATGAGATATGAAGCTTTAATATGAAATTAACTGTTTAATAAGACGTAACGCCATATTGTTACCCATCATTACTCCCTTTCTTTTAACTTGTAGTGTCTGCGGTTTGTTGTCTCCCGGAAAAACTTTGGACCGATTTTTAACCCCTTTCCCGTGTTCCAATCAGGCTGAAACTTTGCAGGCAGACTCGTGACGATGATAAAAATGATCTTATTTATTTTCTTTTAAAAAATTTAACAATTATAATATATTTTTGGAATTTTCCAAATTTTAATGGTTTTTTCAAATTTGAATCAATACAAATGAGTAATGACCCCGACGCAGTAGGCACGAGACCTGATTCAATGAGAAAGGGAGTATAATAAAAACTCGGTTTTTATGGGTTAATTTTTTTTTACATATTTTTCGAACTTGTAATAAAACAAAATGTTTTGAAAAAAGATTGTTGATATTTACGACTTTTTTCGGCTATTTTCTTTCTTCTTTCTTCTTAAACTGAAGTCGGGTAGAAAAGCTAGTAGTGTATAAAAGTTGTATGAAAATGTCCACGCGATTGGTGATTAGTTGCCAGTAAAAATAATATCCTAATTCTACCGTTGGAAATAGTCGTAGTTAACTGGTAAACAAGAGTGTTGCCCTCTGCTTATCTGCGCGAATTTATTTCATTTATCCGCCACGCAATCTTGCAACCACGCACTTTTCCTTTTATCCTCAGGATACACTAATTACACAAAGAGCACCAACGTTGCCAAACGTACCACAATTTATGGCTCAAACAAATAAACAAGAAGTGGCCGATTTTAAATTGCCGCCATTTCTCTAGCGGTGCTTTTTGGAAGTTGATACATGACAGCTGTCATGCAGACGGTTGAAATTAAATGTCAGATAGGGCAAACTCGAGTTATATTCTTCCGCATGAAGAAAGTACAATATTATGCAGTCATGACCTGAATAAGAATGATTTACACTTAGTACTATAATATAGTGCAGGGAATATATTATATTCCCTGCACTTTTATAAGGAATATAAATGCTGACACTCACCGTTATTATCGTATTTTTGAAATAAAAATAAATACAGACATAAAAACGAAATGACAAAAAAAAAAAATGTTTTTATGTCGGTATTTATTGAGCAAATTATTTCACAAAAAAACATCTGACATTAATTGGCCGCCAAGGTCTTGTGGCTTAAAACTGTTAGATTTTCCCTTTAGGATTCGGTTAATAAAAAATCTATGCCAATAATCCAGCGAAATATCAACAGAAGAATGAATAAAGTTTTTAAGATATCTTCGATGACATTATTGTCGTTAATAAACACATTACTAATGCATATAAATCGTTCTAAAACTTACTCTGAACGAACTTCCTTTACAAATTACTTAGGTAGTAGGTAGGTAGGTACTATTAATTATATTATTTTTTAACTCTAATGAAATAAAAGTATTAATCGATCTTAATAATGCCATTATATGAGTAGATTATTGCAAATGATTAACATTTAACAAACCGGCCGTGGAGATACATTCTTAATAACAATATTTAATGTCAGCAAAATATGTAATTAATAACATTGTCGTCTTTGTAGTGGCATGCGCATTGTTCCCACCAAAAAATAAGACCTTTCGAAACATATGTAAGAAAATTTTACTTGCCAACTGCATGAAACTCGCAGACATAAAGATGGGCGAATGTAATAATATGGCTTCAGTAGAAAAAAATCATTTCAGGGTGAGATTCTTACAGATTCAAGAGAAAAATTTGATAGGCGCAAACAGTAAAATATTAGAAGCGTTGAAAGGGAGTAGTATATGTGCAGAAATACTTGAAAATTAAAAATCTAGCCGTAATTTTTGGCTACAGCTAGAATTTTGAATCGTCTTTTGCTTAAGATAAGTAATTAGTTAAATAAATATTTGTTTCCCAGAATTATTACTTATGCACAGATTTTTTATTGTATTCTCTGCACGCCACTGATAATCAGTTAGAAGATAAAAAAGGTAAACGCGAGCTGACAGCGTGAAAGGGATGGTGAAAGAAGTGCAGAAGCGACGCGGGGTACAAACCAGCACTTGCTCGTTCTTCGCTGCCGCTGTGTTCTTAACCTCCGATTGGTCGACCATCGACCTGCTTTAGGGCAAGTTCACAGTACAGGCCCAGATCACTATAAGTACTTTGCCTAGTGATCCAATGGTCAGTGGTTCAAGCCTCATTCCAGGACAACAGCTTGTCGTATTTTCATAGCACAAGCGAGTAGCTTAGTTTGAAAATAGTAACAATATTATCTTGCGCATTTTAATCCTTCTGATTAGAGCTCATACAATAATGTTATACACAAACTATAAAATGCCACAAATATCCAAACTGGTGACACATTATTTAATATTTATCTCCATACTACGGCTCGAATATAATACCTCGTATACCTTTTAAAAACAATTAATATGTACACGTTTAAAAGGATGCTTAAATTCACCGAATTTTTTGTACGCAAGTTGTGTAATGTTGAGCAATTAATTATCTCTTAAGTATACAAGATAAAAATAAAATAAAATTTACAGTCCCCGTCGCGGAGACGAGGCAAAAGGGGTTAATTCTTATTACCGTTTCTTTTCTGAAAAATATTGTCGGTAATATATTTTATTTTATTTCACTATGTTAGGTAGTTAAACAAAAACCTTAAAACATGATACAGGATAAGGGAACCGTTTGGTATTACATTTATTTTTATTCCAGTTGTAGAACGCTACGTAATTAAATGTAATATTGTACGCATGTACGAAGCGTGTTCGAAAAATATCCAACCCTTGATGGCAGAAACACGTTTATTATCATACACCATACTTACTCTAACCTACTTCAATGTAGTCCTCTTAGCAATACTTACACTTCACCTGGCGGTTACGGCAATGTTGGAAATACTTCTGGAACAGATTGATTTTTTCGAATGGTGTTCAGCTAACCATCAGTTTTAACTTGGAGAATAGCCAAAAATCATACGGAGCCGTGTTGAGAGAGAAGATAGCTAGAGCTGTGTTTGGCTAAGAAAGCCTGAATCAGGTAGAAATAATTGAAATTCCAAACGGAGTTTCTTCAGCTCCGAAGAATACTCCCTTAAAGCCTTGATCTTTAGTCAAAATTAAGTATACCGATCTATTACTTAAACTACACCTTACTGCAAGCTCTCATCCCAAGTCGCCATCTAGATCAGCATTATTTTAATACTAAAGCGGTCGATCCTGCCACGCCGCAGATGATGCTAAGGCATGCGATGCTATGCCAACAAGAATACAGTACTTCAATGCGGGAATAAAAAATATTTCAGACCATAAGACGTATTTCTGAGGCAGAGGATCCGGAAACCAACTAAAATCCTTTTGTTTCTTTCGACAGACATTTTCTCGGAAAAACGATTAATTTTAATGGTCTTCCTTGTTAAATATGAAATGAAGAATAATGAAAGAATTCCTTTTTCAGACCTGCAAATTTTTTTAACGAATAATATTACGGATTCTTTTTGAAGTCTATGAAATTAAATTAGTTTAGAATTAGGTTTTCATATAAAATTTTCTAAATACAGAATAAGTGTATGTGCGTGTGCGTATACATTTTTACAATTTAATGAATATTTAGTTCAATTAAAGGATTACACAGATAAGATATAATTATAGATAAGTCAATTTGATATGAATGACAGATAAAACAGACTCATTTAACAGATTGTTAACTTTAACATAAACATAAAAGGATTCGTAATGTATATAATGCACTAGTCAGGGAGGGGGACAAGATTCTAGTATCTGCCTCATCATATAAAGATACTCTTCAAATTAGTATTAAAAATATTTATTGAATTCAAGAGGTAATGATAATCTGAGCATATGCGTGGGATGGCAGAGAATTTCCTATTATTGTTATGATAAGTTGGAAGGGAAAAGAAGTACCCCTATCTGGTAGGTCGGAGTAGGACGTGGAAAGATAACAAGCTGGTGATTTCAGGAGAATCAATCAGATTATGAATTATTCGGAAAAGGAAGGATTGATCTGAAAATATTCGCCTGCTTTTAAGAGTATCCAATTTATGAAATTGTGTCGAGTCCAAAAAGTTAAAATTCAAATTAAATTTGTAGTTAATATGCCTAAGAAATGTTTTTTGAATGTTTTAGATTCTGTTTGTGTTAAATTTATTTTTGTGTTATTTTTTTTTACCTCTTCAAATTGTTGTCATTTTACCCAAAGTGTAAACATATTTCTCTATTTAAAATTGTATGAAGAAGTCTTTTACAAATTTTTGCTGCCAACTACGAGATACCCTGTACAATACATAAAAATATTCTTACAACTGGAAGATGGGCTCCTGGAGTTGTGATGTAAAGACCTTGGGAGAATAAGAGAGACGCGAAAGACCTCAAAAGAGATGGACCGATGGGGGTAGAAACGGTTACAAAATACAAACGACAGAGAAGGATGCAAGGGTATGGAAGAGGCTTGTATCCAACAGTGGAGAGATAAAGGCTGAAGAAGAACACGATGACGTAGACGAAATCTTCCTGATTTTTTCTGGTCAGAAGCGGAAAAAACTTTTTTACCAACAAAATAACTTAAACCAACAAATTCAAATGTCTGTCAGTAACTTCCTATCCGATAACTTATCTCATTCCGTTCTCAAAATTAGTATGATAGCTGATCTCATTCAGTTTTCAAAATGTGCTTTGGCAATAAAAACCTCTGAATTAGATTTTTTATAAAAAATATTAAGATTTTTGTTTAAAATTTCAGTTACATGAAAAATAAAACTTATAAGTGCATCGATTACTATATCGCATTTATCATTGGTATTTATCATTGATGTATGCTTTTGGCACACTCAAACAAATTTTCGATAACAAAGAGATTAGCTTAAAAATTAGCTTAAAAAGAAAAGCCTTCGAAACGTGCGTATTGCCAGTGATGGAGTGGAGCGTATGGAGTGGAGACGATGACCCTTACAAAAATGCGTAGAAAAGCTCAAATGCACGCAAAGATCCATGGAGAGATCTATGCTTAGTATATAAGTCTAAGAGAATAAAAAAATATGAAATTAGGCGCAGAACTAGAGTAGTGGATATCATGGATCCTATAGTGAATCTAAAATGGCACCTGGTAGGCCACGTTGCAAAGCAGGATGCCACAATGACTCCCAGAGTTCTGAAGGCAAGACCTTGGGAGAATAAAAGAGGAGGAGTGGAGAGAGAATTGGAAAATCTCAAAAGAGATGGCATAGCCGCCGTGGAGGGGAAGAAATGGCTACAACAAGCAAACAACAGGGAAGGATGGAAGGGTGTGAAAGAGGCCTGTATCCAGCAGTGGAGAGACGAAGGCTAAAGAAGAAGAATAATCGTTTATCAAAATATTTGATTCTCTATATAACAATGTCCATCATTAGTGCTACCAAATGGCTCAAATAATAATTTGTTTATTTGTTATTTAACGCCCTTATGAGCTTTCAAAAAATATACAAAATATAAATTTAAGAAATAAAAATAACATTAGACAGATATACAGTTAAAAGGTATAAGTGTACATAAGAGAATTGAGTAAATTTAAATTGCTGTTAAAATATTCAAGTGTATATAATGGATTTGTGTAAATTTAGATTGCAGTTAAAAAGATATAAGTACATCTTATGGATTTGTGTAGATTAAAGAGAAGTTTAAGTAGTAAGAAGAAAATGATTGTAAGCAGTAAGAAGAAGAAGTAATAGATTGCAGATAAAAGATTCAAGTACATCTTATAGATTTGTGTAAATTAAAAAGAGAAGTTTATGTAGTAAAAAGAATAATAAAAATTTATTATCCATTTCCATTTAGTTGAGATGCAAAAAATTGTATCAACTTTGTCCTATAAACAGTTATATTATCAGCAAAAATTTCAGCCGCCTCTGCATCTTCATTCCCTAATGAGTGTAGTATGGGGATTACAGAGTTTGCTAATGCGTTAGTTCTGACATTTCCACTATAATAGAATAATGCACTGTGTCTTGATGTCCTCGATGGAGCATATAAGTCCATCAGACTAACAATCTGGGGGCAATCAATCATGCTATTTATGATCCTATACATGATGAGGCAAAAAAGCATAATTCTCTATTTAATATTGTCCGCCACTAACGTTATCAGGACGCTAAGCTACTCTAGGTAGCGTTATTTTAAAAGCCTTATGTCGTCGTTGTTGCTGGGCCTCATAGACGAGGATCCTCTTGCCTTCTTTATATCTCCATCAGGTGTGACCTCCTGTGTGAGAATAGGCCGATTCTAGAGGCAAAGGTTCTCCCACAAACATCGCAGGTTAAATTGTGTCTCTGTTAGTCCCTCTGGCGAAGGGAAACCAGCGCGCATCCTGGTTAGGGTTTTTCTTGGTGTCGCTGGACCATCTGCTTTATAACAGCCTTAATTGGCGGCGGAAATATACATAACAAAAATACGTCGTTTTTGACGGGATAGTAAATTAGCTTGTCATAATTATTATATTCCATTAGGTAGGAACTCAATATTAAACTATCTACCTATATTAACAAATACATAGTTAATGTGTTTTATAGCGGTCGTAAATCTTTTTTCTTTAAGTACGCCATTACCACGTTTCCAAGTAACTGAACGTAACATAAGCTAAAATAGGCTTTCGAGCGAATATTAAATTAATTCATAAAGGTTTTCCTTTGTTTGGGGCAAACTCATTAAAATTATGTTGTGTGGCAAATATCCGCGAAGGTAGTTCTTGCAAACAAAACAGACTTAAGCGAATTAATAATAATGTTATGTTGTTTCGAGACCGTTATAGACAATTGTATTATACTTAAAACCTTTAAAATGCTCTGGGTGGTTTGGTCATGTGTAGTGAACCCAATCCTGAATCTAAATTGCAATCCCAGATAGATGGAATAGTATTATTGTCACGGGATGTGACTTTGGGAGGCAAATGAAAACAATGGAAATTAATTTAGTTTAACTTATTACCAAAGAAATTCATTAAACACGAATTGAATTGTAGTGCCGTTCGTAATTTTATAGTCACTTAATGCCTTCATACACTTATAATAGACTTGATGACAGATTTTTAAATAACATCCTATGTTGTAGGTACACGTCTATTATAACGAAAATATTATTATTTCAGTAATAAACAAAGTTTTTACGCAAATAATTGCATTTTCATTTACATATTTTTAATTTCGCGCAAAAACGCCTGCAGCTGTCATTTCGTCTACGTGATGTCAAGCATCAGTAAACATTGTATTGTGTCTATGGCAACGGTTCAAAGACACGGATCATCATCAGGGTACTGAGGCATGACATCATTCGCTTTGACTGGTGTTTCGGTTAAAATTGCGGATTGCACAATTTTATACTTTTATTTTATTGAAAATCTTATTAATCTCTATGTGTATATAATAACTGGATCATTTTTTTCTCCAAAATCACTTTTTCTTTAATACTGTCATCATGCCTATTGAACTGCTCCTTACTTTTCACTAATTAACGCTGCCTCTATTGCTTAGATCACTTCTTTTAAACTCCGTTCAACGTTCGCACGTAGAAACTACTCGCCCTGGTTTATTCTTTCGTTCACTTGCGCTAGTTTCAATAATTTTGTTCTCGAAAAATATGAACAAAGTCAAAATATTCCAAATACAAAACTGGTCTAAAAAGAAGTTAAAAATTGAAATTATTTTCAGGCGTATTCTAGTGTAATGTTAATAATTTAAAAGAATGCCATATAATAATATAATTTTTTGCTCGATTCGATAACCAATGGTTGTGAAACAGTGCTATAAAGATCCTGTCATTGGCACTCGGCAAATAAAAGAGCCTGAGAAATTTTAATTGCATTTCTCCTCAGTTTCATTAATTATTTTGCCCCTCTGCTTAATATTCCTTATGAGTTTCTTGAAAATATTTTAAATGATCATTTCCCACTGAAATTTCTTTACACTTGAGTTCAACAGCATTCTTAGCGGTGACCTATCCAAATTAAACACAGACTTGTACTAATAGATGTCTCTTCAAATAATTATAAACCACTACATATTTTACAATTCTTTTTTAATATTTTCAGAAGCGGTTCTGGAGGTATGAACGAAAACACGGGAAGTTAATTTTTTAGTTAACGGACCATTAACTATACAACGTCAAAAGTCACTTACAATGAATTAAACTTGATGTTGCTATATATATTAAAGTTTTCTGGGATATTTCAATTTCAATTTCAATTTCAATTTCAATTTTTATTTATTACATAATATGTACATTACAAACATTGTGTTCAATGCATACATATTATTAACTTACATCTAAAAATATACATATACACATACACATACACATCCATATACACATATACATAAACACATATGTATACATACATACACATATACATATACATACATACGTACACACACATATACATATTGTGTATTAAAATACTAATTTATTATTAAACAATTATTAAACAATTAAAAGTGACCTGTACAATCTGGTCAAAGGTGTAGGAGAATCCTGCTTCGGAAAACCCCCTCAGACACATGGAATATATCAATATCCAAAGCGATCTTGTTCAGCATAGCTGTAGCTTTTCCAACAGGCATAACCATCGGCAGGTTGGTCCTGTATATTGGAATGTGAAACAATCTATGCTGACGATGTCTATGGTAATTATCGGGAACATACAAACCAATGCTCTGCATAATTTCAGTATTGTCGATCATACCGCGCAACAATCGATAAAAATGTGTAATCAAATACACATTCCTTCTAGTCTCTATACTATTGTAGCCAAGCATACCCTGGAGAAACTCGGTTGGGTAAAGCCAAGGATAATGCCCGTACTCTCTCATGTAGAGATATCTCAGAAACTTCTTTTGGACTTTCTCCACCATAAGAGAGTACTTGCTCTCATGTGGCCCCCAGATCATCGAGCCACCACTCTCGAGTCTACTCCGCACCAAGGAGTTGTAAAGAGTTCTCAGTACGCAGGTATTCTCGAAAACCCTGGCAGTACGCAGAACAAATCCTAACATTCTCAAAGCATTACCACTGATCGTCTCTATGTGATCGTGAAATGTCAGGCTGCTTACAAATTTAACACCTAGATCTTTAACATTCGATGTTCTTGTCAGATTTTGGTCGTTCATTTTGTAGCGAAAAAATAGAGTTTTTTGGGCCCTAGTGAAGGATGTAACCGAACACTTGGAAACATTAAACAAAAGTTTATTTCGTCTTCCCCATTCACATATTCTGCCGTCTATATCTGACCTCTTCGGTCCGTCACGTACATTATGAATCATGAATCCTGCAATGGGACCGAAACGTTAGCCAGAGAGGTCAGATATACACGGCAGAATATCCCAGAAAACTACACACAAAATGGTTTTCGATTCATGAATTTTCATCTTCAAAATCCTGCAATTATTACATCCCGGGATTTTTCGCGGGTTTACGGCTAGTTTCAAGACAATTTTTGCTTCTAACACCAAAACAAATGAATAAATTCAAGACAAGGAAGAAATTTCTCATCTTCTTAAATGTAAAATTATTTTAGTTAGTTATTAGAAATATTATAATTCCCGGCAATTTTTCTTAATTAAGGCCCCGCTATTTTATCATTACGTTCGTGTTGAGTTGACATTATTCGGTGGCTCCGTAATAAACCCCATGGCGCCCGGCCTTTATTACAGTGAAATTTACGAGCGACGACGAAAATAGACTTTACGCACACATTTTCATATTAAAAGTTTTGTCTAGCGATTTTAAAAGAGCCACGTGGCTTTGACTTGAATAATGCAAACATTATCATGCTGACGGTAGATGTCGCACTAATAAAATAATTTAATAAGCTTTGTGAACAATAATAGACTAAGAGCCAGCAACCGCCAGACTTACATTATAGTGTCAATTGTCAAACAAGTGACAAAACAGAAATATTTGCTATCGCAATGCATAATGCAGTAGGTAAGAAGGTATGGATATTTTGACATTTGTGTTCGGGGGATTTTGGCAGATAACGTAAAAAATAAAACGTTAAAATAACAAACCTGAATTTTCAATATGTTTAACGGGACAGTACTATACTAATCATTCAGCATATTAATCATTACCAGACGCTTTTTGCTGATCATTTATTCTGCCAGACGCTTTGAAGCTCTATAAATAATCATCTCATTTACGTTATAGTAATAAATCTGAATTTTATATTTTTACACTTTTTAGCAATATTGCCTGATACCTTATATTTTAAAGTATTACTTGTTATCTGACAAAATCCCCCGAACTCAAATGTCATTATATCCAAACCTTCTTATCTAATTTAGTGTACACCTACAGAAAAAAATAGGTTTGATACTATAACGTAAGTCTGGCAGTCGCTAGCCACTTCTTGATAAACAAGCGCTCAGAAATTGAAAACTGCAATAAAGACGTATTGCTGATGACAATACAATAATCATTTTTAATTTTGCAAACTCAATTGCATTATTTCTAAACTACTTTTCTTAAAAATAATATTGAGTGTAACTTTCTTCGCAAGAACTGTCTCAACAAATATTTTTTCTAAGGCGACAGTCATAATACAATAAAACAATGTATAAAAATTGTACTGCATTAAAATGAAAAAAATAGAAGGCATCGGAACGTTTTATTCAAAAATAAAACTTCATATTGCTAAATAAAGAAAACATCAGAAAGACTAAAAAGATAAAGGAATGAAATAAAAGAAAACTGAAGTTTTATTCAAACTTTTGTCCAACTTTATCAATTAAAATTGTAGTATGTAAGGTCCAAAAGAGTAATGGGCACCCAAGACAAAGGAAATCTTGGAGCCTTTCTGTATTAAAATGTAAAAATACTTTCTTCAATCCAAAACTGTCCAACATCATGAAAAATCGGAGGTCCGGTGCACATTATCCCATTTGTATTCCATCCCTCTTCCCTCAGAGACGCCCTGCTAAGGGTTTAATGTAACATTGTATTTTATTATATCGCGATACTATATATTTGTTTCATTAATAATATTAGTATTTCATTTATAGAACAGCAACATGCTGTTTTCACTTTATTACTCCCTTTATATTAACTCGTGGCGTCTGCTTGCTTGCCGACTTGCCGTAAAAAAAACTTTAGATCGATTTTTGACCCTTTTCCCGTGATCTAATTGAGCTAAAACATGGCAAGTAGACTCGTGGCGACGATCGAGAAGATCTCTCAAATTTTAATTTAAAAAAATTAATAATTATATTATAATTTCGGATTTTTAGACGTTTTAATGGTTTTTTCAAATTGGAATCATTACAAAAGTTTGATTACTAGCAACGGCGGCCCGATAACGTCGCGGAATATTTTCTAAATTTGAATTACTCCATGGGTATACATAATAGGTACTTCACTACGAATGTCGAAAATCTAAATTGACTGACTAATGTTTTTAGAATTTAATCTTCAAAGCATGAAGTGTCTTATCAAAGCTCAAAACATCTGACATTTTAGAAATACATTAAATTACTGTAAGTTTAGTGTTATGTTATATGTTTTAATTCGTCTTTATATTGTTGTTATATTTTACAAAGAAAGGGAGTATAATAATTCTTGGTTTTTATAGGTTAGTCTTTTTAAATTTTATTGTCCAAGATCTTTAAGATATTACAAAGGTACCTACTTCGACGTTGATTTACATGCATAAGACCTGTAGAACGTTAGTCAGGTTTATTTAAGGTAGTATTTAAGAGAATCGACCAGTGCTTCTAACGCTATCTTTTTCTCTTCTATTCCTATCTATAACTGTTCGACTGACTAGAAGCGTTTAATCTTGAAAGCTACATTACTCCTCTTAACACGAATGATATGTAATAAACTTCAGCGTAAATATACTGTGATTATAATTCGATATTTACTGCCTCTATCATATACGTTTGCACGTCACGTTAACATCACATCACGTTAACATCACATCACGCATCACGCAACACATGCCACGAACGCTAGAAGATTTCCTAGATTGAATAAAATTGTTTCCTTCAGAATATTTTTGAGTGAATGAAAAATACTGATAAAAAAAGGAATTTAATAAAAAATTTAAATAATAAATATTTCTGGCGTATCCTAGTGTAATGTTAGTAATTCGGAAAGAATTTCATTACACAGAAAAAAAGTATGTTGCTTTCTAAATTCCGTAAAAATCAATAGTGGGAGTCTCATCGAGCGACATTAACGATATCAAAAAAATAATTAGCGACATCTGTGGGGATTTAGGGGGAAGGCAAATGGCTGTCACAGGCCGGTATAAAAGGTTGTTACAACACATATGTGATGTGATTCATATAATTCAAATATATACAACTTCCAAAAAATAGTTAGACATGGTATATTCTATCATGGTGGAAATGGCGAACGTTACATATGTGTAAAGTGATCACTTAAGTCTACCATACGATCGGTCGTAAGTCCAATATACAGCATAAGGGACTTCTGTACCTACTTTCCCATAATAAAAATAAAAATACAGTTTCGTCGCTGTGAGACATCCATAATATACATTAAAATTTTTTCCATTCACTACCAAATTGGTGATCCTTAATAAGGTAAACCACCAAGGCGGTAAACCAATAAATTGCTCCAAATATAAATACATTTGTAAAGTAATTCTATAGTGAAAATAAAATGGTTCAGATGAATAAAGAAAAATAAATATCCGAAAATATATAAATATTTTTTTCAATACCTTGAACGTGTAAGGTGACATCCAGAGAAGTATTAGATCTTGCAGCTCATAATGAAGGAAAATATGGGTGCGATTCCTGGAAGAAGGAGAAAATCGGTTTGGTCAAAAGTTTGATTTTGTCAAAAATAATAATTCTCGACACACTTCTCAAAATTCCCAGCTCCGAAATTAGAATATATAATTTACAAAAATTTCTATCACACAAATAATTATAGAAAATATTTATACAAGATTTTAAACTAGTACATCATTAAGATCTTAAAATAATTTTAAAATACCAAAATGTAACACTAAACAATATCAGCAAAATTATGTATTTGGGAATAAAGAATTTCAATAGTCACCCTATAGAAATTTAGAAGATAACTGTGATAAAAAAATGAAAAAGAAGTTAAATGAACACTACGAAAAATGTATTTAAAAATGAAATATTTTTTAAATACAAGTATATTAGTAAAATAATGACGTAAAAGTCCCTCTCCTAGAAGAGTAAGTGTCTTTTTGGAGAGGTACAGCAAATAAAATTTATGTATTAGTTATAGTTTTAATAGATTAGAATAAAATAAAATAAAATAAACAAAGTTAAATTTTATAAATAATAAAAAAAAAAAAATATTTCGAAACCCTTTTAAACAGTACTAATTTTTGGTTTGGTTCACACGTGTTCTCACGATCGTTTAGTTAACAAGATTATAAATATATTTTTAACAACAGAGAAAATAAACACTTCCTTGGCATTTTCAAAAAGTAGTTTTTTTCTTAGTTGTATATATATTGTAATTATGACTGAACATATGCACGATATATAATTTTTGTATAAAACCACTATTTATTAAATATACTATATGTTTCGGGACCTTCTGTTCCGCTATCAGATATATATTAAAAATTAAAATTGGAAGCATAGACAATAACCAAAATAAAAGATAAATTTATGGGGCTTGAAATAATTACTGATTAGGAACTTATGTGAAAACAAATTTAAAAGGTAAGTATGTATTTGCAAAAAAGGTTAGGTTATTTATAATATTTAATTTGCTATTAACACTAAACATTTGTATACTGTATAATATGCAATCCTACGTTATTTGTACACGAGATTTCTAATCCCTTGTTTCTATCAAAACAATTGTTTGGTTCCAAAAAAAGATTAGAAAATTCAGAAAAGTTATTGCTATTATAAGTGCTTCTTAATTATAATATCTAAATTTTTGCGTGTACCTGTTTAAAAATGATTTACATTATTTTAGTTTTATACAAAGTGTTTCCTTTTTATTAAAATAAAATATAAATTTTCAGAGGTTAAGTAAAGCCCAACAGTAGGAATGCTTTTAAGTCTCCCACTTTCGTGGTACGAATTGAATGAAATAAAATTTTGATGAAATTTTCGTATCCAAATACCAGTGCTGTCTGCAAACATCTATCTGATTGTTGGCAATAGAAGTTCGATACGCCAAATCGATTTGTTTTTTGGCAGGATATCAAAACGGATAATCCCTTCAAAGTCCCACCGAGGGCTTATGGGTGGATTTTCGAAGCACGCAATACAATACGTTATTCATCGATATCGATTATTTCAGAACGCAACTATCCGAGTTGGGGTAATATGAAAGTCACTTTTCGATTATTTACGGTAAAATTAATGGCACGGGATTTCAAGGCAGTTATGAAACTACTGGTTCAGATACAATTCCATAGAGCTGTTTCCGGCTACGACGTCTAAAGTGAAGTTTGTTATTATGACTGCCTATTTCCGGAAGGCGGTGGCTCAAAAAGAGGAAGAAGATAGGAATACGGAAATAGGCCAGCTTCGTTGGTTTGGTGTAATAGTTAATTCTAGGATAAGGTGGTTGATATATTTTTTTATTTATTATTTAAAATAAAATTAAATAAATAAATAGAATGCGAAAGAATTTATATTTCCTAATTCACACAATAATATATATTCAGAATATTTTAAGATTTTTTTTTTTACTTTCTCATATAAAGAGTGGTTTAATCTCTATGAGACATCCATAATATATCTTTATTAATGATAGCATCCAGTATTGTACTTGTGAAACATCTGAACATACTCAAAATATTCTGAATATACTTAAATATGGAAATAATTTTCAGGCATATTCTAGTGTAAATGTTAATAATTCAGAAGAATGTTAAACTAATATTAGGTCTTTACATATGAAATTGGCGTTTAGTATGGGAGGAACATAAAGCCGATTTTTTTTTATTATAATATATTTATTTAATCAAAGTATGTACCATTGCTATCTATGCACTTTTGCCATCTCATAGGTAGTTCATCGATCCCTTTACTAAAAAAACCATTCGGACGGGAATCAATAAAATCTTTGAAGGCGGTTTCGGAGTTGAATTTTTTCCTTTGCAAGAAGTTATCCAAATTTCGAAAAAAATGGTAATCTGTTGGGGCAAGGTCCGGAGAGTACGGTGGATGTCTTAGACATTCCAATTGAAGCTCCTCTAATTTGGTAGCCGTCTGTTGTGCAGTGTGTGGTCTAGCGTTATCATGAAGCAGCAGTGGCCTAGAGCGATTAACCAACCTCGGTTGTTTAGCAGCTAGCTTTTCCATCATGGTTTGCAGTTGCTAACAATAAACATCTGCCGTAATCGTCTGGCCAGATTTAAGAAAGCTGTAGTGAACGACACCAGCACTAGTCCACCAAACGCTCACAAGTAACTTTTTTGGAGTCAATTTTCGCTTGGGGCATGGTTTGGCTGGTTCGGCAGGGTTCAGCCATTGCGATGAGCGCTTCCGATTATCGTACAGGATCCACTTTTCATCACAGGTAATGATTCGATTTAAAATCCCTTCATTATTGTGCCGGTTGAGTAATGCAACGCAGCAGTCAACGCGCGTTTGTTGATTTGCTTCACTCAATTCGTGAGGTACCCACCTTTCAAGCTTTTTCACCTTACCAATTTGCTTCAAGTGGATTAAAACAGTTTTATCACTAACACCGCAGCCTGCAGCTAACTCGGATGTGGTTTGCGATGGATCCGCTTCCACAATAGCCTTCAATTCTTCATTATCAACTTTGGTCTCCGGCCGTCCACGGGGCTTGTTCTGCAGGTCGAAATTTCCAGAACGAAAACGTTGGAACCAAAAACGCACTGTGTTTTCTTTTGCGGCACCGTCGCCATACACATCATAATCCTTCGAGCCGTTTCTGCAGCACTGGTGCCACGGTGGAACTCGTACTCGTAAATAACGCGTTATTTCAAGTTTTTCATTTTGTAAACTGAGTGACGCAAAGAAAAAAACAATTGGGGAAAAAACAAATGAATTATTATTTTCAAAACACAAATACATGAGTAAATAGCTGTATAAATTTGGATTTGGAATTCCTAACCAAAGAGAAGATATTTGAGATCAAATTTGCCAGTACGGCAAAACGCCAATTTCATATGTAAGGACCTAATATATAATTATATATATATATATATATATATATATAGATCTATATATATACTATATCTATATATATTATATATATATATTTGTATCATATGGCATTTGTTATTTTTTTTTAAAAAAATCCAGGACCAGTCGTTAAATTATTGTTATATTTCTCAAAGACTTTTACTAGAAATAATTACTGTCAGATTACTAACAAATAGTATTAACCTACAAGCTCACATCGAATTAAAGGAAAAAACTATTTATAACCGCATTGCGAAAAGTTCAACGACTTGAATCATTGTTTTCGTTTCACCTTGCACCTTGTTTCCGATAAAAGAATTTTAATTCTTAAATTAAACGCGTTTCCAGCGTTTTCTGGTATTAAAAACTATCCATTGCCCGTAATAAAGCGATGAATATTTTGTGACCAAAAATAGACAAAGCATATTATTTTTCATCTGCTCTCTCGAAATATCAAATTATCGTCACCCAAGAAAAGAAAAAATATTCCTGTGACCTCTATTTAAGTAGGCAGATTGTTTATGCTAGATTGTTCACAAGCACCTGGCGAATATAAAATACTGCCTAGAGCAGGTACAAGCGCAATATTTTGTGGTCTCTTCGCCCGTCGAAACAAAACGAATAATTGAACAAATTGCGCTCAGAGATTTAAAATGACTACCTAGCTACTATGCGAAACGAAAAATTAGAATATCACGCGGCCATCCAATTGGATTTTAGTGGAACCGTGACATGATATGCTCGCAAAGAAGTAGAGTGGGGCAGACCACAAGAAGAGAAGGGAGTGAAACAGAACTGCACATAACTATCCGTTTCTTTGTCAGGACGCCGCAGATAAGAATTAAGAAGACTACAACAAGTTATTAAAGTATGTTAAGTCTTACAAAAAATACGAAATGAAAGTGACCAGTACATTTTTGGTCGCCGTATGAATAAATGTATAATTTTCAGCATTCATTTATGAATATACCTACCTACTTATAACTTTCGAGAATGCATAATATATAATGTACACGTAGTTATATTATACATACGAACGAATAATTTACCTATTTGTATGAGTATGACGGGTACTTTTTACTTTTTTATGACATCTTGGCCTGAGAACGGTTTTAGGCAATATCTGAATAGGTAGGGTACCTTAAGCATTTGCTCGAATGGCCGAGTCTGCAAAAAAAATTTCCTGCTTACAAATTAGATCAATAAATCAAATAGAGCTTTATATCAGAGTATACCAATATACTGTGTTTATATAGTGTGGCATTTTTGAAATTTTTTAAAAATTTTCTAAAAACACTATGCAATATACCTTCATATTATACCTACCTAGGAATGGCCTTAGACACCTGTGCCATTTGATGTTGGAGGCTCGATCCCGCTAATGGCCATCAAATTAGTTCCATCAGGTTGTTTCATGTCTTTGCATTTTCTTTTGATATTTGAGGGCAAAATTCACTCCTCTTCGAAATTCGTGTTTTGCAATGATGATGGTGACGGCAGTACCTTTTTTAAAAAATTATTTATTATTATTTCTTAATTATTTTCTTAAGAAAATAATGTCTTAAAAGAATCCCATCTAGAGTACATATTTTTATGAGTTTCGCTGTCTTGTAAGTCGGGTGTTGACATAAATATATATTGAGACACTGAAACTGGAAAAAGACAGTGAAGGACCGATAGAAGAATATATTTAGCATAATTGGAATTATTTTATTTCATGTTTCACCTCAAAAAAACACAAAGTGTTTGTGCATATGTATATCTAGAAAAATAGCGCATTTTGCTCATATATTAAAGAAACCCAGACTTCTGAGACAATGTGATGTATCGATTTAATATTTGAATAAAATATAAAACCACTACCGTAAATAAAATTGTTTATTAAGAAATTAAAAACGTCGTTTTACAGTCATTTTTCACACCAATATTCCTATTATTTTCAAACAAAACTAAACACTTGCGCTATCAAAATAGGAATACCTTGGTTCTCTTCTGGCATAAGGCTCGATCCGACGATCACACTAAAACTACTCGACTAACACAACCTCGCCGATATATGAATAAGTATAAAAAATAAAATATACTTATTACCGAGAATTTGTACAACATTTGTTTAACCGGTCGGATGCCGGCCGTACATAACGCGGAATGTACCCTGTCTGCCGCGCACTTTCGCGCACGATTGCTGTGTTCTAGACACTTTTTTGTGATGATTATATTCATGTAAAAATCAACAATAATCCCTAAGAAGTTGCAGTTTCTGGTTTCTCAATATACAGTCTTCAATAATTACTTATATTTCAATAATTACTTGTACAGTAATTACTTATTTATTAATTATGAAAATAAGTAACGAAATTTACTGGCAGAAATGTACGCTCTTGTTTATCGAATAAAACAATAACATTTATCGAATAAAACAATAAAGCAATTACACTAAAGGTATTTTATTTCAATATTTTCGTTCTAAATATATCAAAAAATATAAAAATACTTAATTTTAACAACTTTTTGTAAAAAAAAACACTTTTTTTAACAAATAAATAGCACAATTAATGCCCGGTTCCATGACGACATTTGGAATGATTTTTTGTCCAGTTTGCGCTGCAAATGAGGTTACTTGTTCATTCATTCAAAAACTTGAGATACAACCAATGATAAGCTTTAAAAACCCATAAACGCAGGTAAAATAAGAAGAATTCGCATACATGTCTAGGGAGCGCAGATCTGCGCTCCGGCACATAATCTTTATGTTTAAAAGTTTTCGCGCAAGTTAAATCAAAAATAAAGACAAGTAATTGTCCAGAAAACACGACGTTGGACTTGTATTTTATATGCATTCAGTAAAATTAAAACCCAAACAGGCTGAGCGATTTGCACTTTATTGCTTTATCCATCCGTCTCTCGACCATTTCTTCAACTTTTCTTAATGATAGTAAATTGCGCTAATGCTTGTGTGACTGGGTAATCACCTCCATCCGAATTGTGCTCGTTGAGGAATCTTTTGATATTTACTCACATTCAATAAAAGAGAGAAGGTAATCACTATTTACATTTACATGTGTGCTGACAAGCCGTGAGATTACTGGCATCTTACAATAGAAGGCAAGTGTCGTTAGACAGAGGTGAAATTTTCTTTAGTGTTACAAGATGCGTTAACATATTACTGAAGACCGTTCAGCGCCTAACGCACACATTTCTAAATTTCTGGTGGAAACGTTCAACAAAGTGATGACTTCCTGGTAAATATTTGCCTATAAATTACGCCAAACCGACAACATTGCGGCATGCCCTTGGTTTCCTGGTGCAACTTCGGTCACAATAATCTCGATACTTTAGGTACATAGTTTTATTTTCGCAGCGTGGTTTAAAATTTATTTTAAACATCACATGTCGCAAAGAAAAGTGTTGTATTTCAAATTGATCTGATTTACGTTTCATTTCGGAATAGTGAAATAGAGAAGTAAATGTGATTCTTTATGCCCCATGAAAATTATATTAATGTGTGTTCACATATCTGCGAACGGCCTCTTTTCAACCAAACGCTTTTTCGTCATGCCCTGAAGTACCTATCTTAATAGTAGAATTTGCGTAGTAACGTGTGTCGATTCTGTCTTTAAATGTGTCAATTCATCGACTATCAACAAAAAATAAGGGTGAATAATAATTACCTTACCAAATTTATTTTTTAAATTTTCGTTCTTTTGTAAAATTTGCTTTTTTTGTGCGATATGTAACCTACTAGAGTAATTTTTCTTATTTAATTAGAAGCATTTTTTGCGACCCTAGCTAAGGCAAGAAATAAGCTGGCTAAATTAATACAAACCAGGTTAACTATAAACTTGATTTAATCAGTGTAACTAGTGTAACAATAGTTGTGTAGAAATATATATACTTCTTTATTTATTTATTTTTAAAATCAAGTTTTTAACGGAAGCAATTCCAAGCGACTTAACGTATTCGTGCAATGAAATAGTTACGTAACATTTCATTCGAAATTCATTATTAGCTCTTACTTTCTCCTGATGTGTGCATTTTCTCGAGTAATTAATTTATTTACAGAAGATAACAATTATTTTAACATAGAATTTATTTTATCAGAAGCTCTCCGATCAGAAGGAGAAGAAGAATAAGAAGAAGGCAGAGTCCTCAGTAAGCAAATAAGGTGGCGTTTAAGGTCGGAAAATCGGGGAAATATAAAAAATAGATTTAAAACAAATATTAGAACCGTATAAAAGAGCGGAAAAAATTATTAAAGGGTCCATTTCTCAAAATCGTTGGAATAAAAATGTCAATGAGCATGGTCCAACAAATTATGTTGTAAAAATTCGGCAAACGGCGGCAGCGCTGCACTGACACGGGCCTGCTCGTAAAGCAGTATCATTTCAAACAATAACATGTCTATGTACACTAAGGTGGTCCACCGTTGTATGAAGAAATTTTTTTTTTATGATTTCTATTAGGCACATCAAGAAAAGGGTGCTAAATGATGTTTTTAGCTTACTTATAAAATTTCATTACAATGGGATATCATCTTCTGCCTCCGGATTGACTTTAAAGAACACATATTTTGGAAAAAATCTCATTTTTAACGAGTCATTACAACAAGATTTAAAAAGTTCAAAATGCATAAAAAGTTAAATAATAAAACGAAATATACTTGTACGAGTTAAATTTATTTATTACAAGTAAATGTTTACAAAAATGGCATTAATATTATTATTTTTTATAATGTCTGAAACAGCCGAAAAATCCTTTATATTATCGAATTTCGGCATGGCTTTCCGAGATAATATTTGTTTTTTTTTAAAGTCTTCTCTCTCAGATTTTTTGCACAATGTGGCCGAAGCTTCTATTACAGTCTTGACTGCCCTTTCAACGGCTTTTTTGCGGCACGGCAGGCGTAGTAATGAGAGTTCTCTTTCTGCTTTTGAACGACAAACAGTTGGATGTTTTTGTCAGGTATGGATTTCAATATTAATGGATCGGATATATTCTCCTGCCAGTCAATGAGATCTGTGTAAGACAATGCATCCACTTTTATAGTAGGTAGTTGAAACAAGTCAGTCAGCATTGCGATTAATAAATTTTCAGGGTGTGCGAAGTAACTGTTTCATTGAATTACGGATTCTATTATGGCTTTCAGTTCTGTGGACAAATATCCTGTTGCAGTGATGAGTTTGAACAAGTGCCGTGCTCCGTCTTTACAGGAAGGGTGAATTTTTATAGCAAACCATGTTGGGGCGTAAGCTTTGACGACGTACGTAGCAAGAATTACTAAGTTTTTAGAAGGAGATTTCATTAAAACTTCAAACGCAGAATTCGATTAGGATGAGTTAGCTATCGGTCGTGAGATATTTTGTTGCTGGCGATTTGTTAACTAAATCATCATCAGGGCTGATGATAGACCCTGCAATGGGATCCGAAACGTCGGCCAGAAAGGTCGTAATAACACGGCATAATACCCCAGAAGACACAAACCAGAAGGAGGTAGTCCTCTTTCCATTTAAGATATCTAGACAATCGAATTAGTATGCGCACATTGGTGTTTACGGGTATAAACACCAACACAACGAAGCAATGTGCCTCGTATGCACGGCTTACACGCACTAATTCAATTGTCTTTCTTAAATTGAAAGAGGTCTATGCTCTACGCGGGTAGACGGAATTCGAGGATAAACCGGTAAATAAAGGCTGCTACGCAAGTCGTGCGCTCTCCAAATTTATAGCTGATCCGTCTTCCTAACCTGTTTTCTCAATATTCCAAAAGTCACACTCGTCAACAGGTACGTACGGACGTACTATACCCCATATATGATATATTACCCAGGGACGTTCCGGGGGCATTCACAAGTAAAGTGGTGCATAAAGGTGGCATATTTCAAGGGGAGACTATTTAAGGGCGGTATATAAAAATAAAATAACAAAATATTTTAAAAAGCAGAAAATAATCTTCAGAGGGCACTCGAAGGATTCTTTTCCCAAAAATGTGCGGAAAATATCAATGAACAGAGCCCATAAAATTATATTGTAAAGGGCGGCAGCATTGCAGAATGGAAATGAATAGGAAAGGGTAATAATACAATTTCAGCAAGGATAACCTTATTTTAATGCTAAATAGACGCTAAGCGACGCTGTGAAATGCATCAACAAAATTATCAACACCCAATGGTAGCGGGTGAGATGTTTTAGTTTTTGTAATGAATTTAATGTAAGTAACCATTTATTACAAAATGGCAGGGGCGGCATTCTAACATTTTGCTTGAACTTGGCACTTTGAATTAGGACGTGACTGGTCTGGCCGACTGTTTTGATCTTGAATGTCAGAAAGTGAGACCTGCCGATATTTATCGTCAGGTGCAGGTGATATGGTTATGAAGCGACGGAATGTGACAAATTGGTGTGAAAATTTTAATAATAGTCGAACAGACAGCCCCTTGCTGCTGCAGCAACCAAAATATTGTTGAGCAGCTCTGGGTTGGAGGTTTTCGATCATCGCACTATAGTCCGGACCTTGCTTTTCGCCTTTTTCCTTAGCTTAAAGGGTTCCTTGGTGGAGAAAGTTTTAGAGATGATTACGGAGAAATATATTTAGGTACTGCGTGTTTAAAATAAAATAAAGTTTATTAACATTATTTTTTAGTGCTGATTTAATGTTTGATAACAATATTTTTTTAAATTTTTTATTTTTTTTTAAATTTAAAAAATATATATATTAATTTTATTTTAAATATTGAGAATTCCTGACGCGAGCATCAATGTGGCTGCAATGTAAAGAATGAAGAATGTTCTAAGAAATCTATACCACGTTGAAACTTAGCGTTGAGAGTCATGAAATAGATACACATACACATAATAGAGGCTTCTAATAAAATTCACCGTGTCATCTTTTTATATATTTGACTGCCCAAAAAATACATAGATTTGAAAAAACTTAGATATATTTAGTATACGAGTGCCTATTTATAATTAATTTAATACTAAACGAATATGCGTATAAAATATTCACTTAATATTGACTTGATGCGAACAACAACAAAGTAAAATTGTAGAGTACAAATATTGTTTATTAAAGTCAATCAAAAGTATAAAAATTAAAAATTTTAAAAAATAAATATATAAAAAGGCGTCTCGCGTATTTTTGTAAATACTTCTATTACAAAAGCTATTACTTGCTATTATAAAAGGTTGCTATTACATCATTCAGTTAATTCGCAAATATTTGTGCAGGCAAATATAATCATCCTTCTCAAAAATAATTATTGAAGTGTTACTTCTTTGGGAGCATGAGGCTATATCCAAACAATCAAGGGTAACTTGTTTGTTTGGATTTAGCCTCATGCTAAAAAAGTGTGACAGATTCGCGTTACTTTTTTATTTATAAATTCTTAACTATTTAAAATTCATTATGAGTACGAGAAAACCATTATCTGAAGTGGCAAATTTGCAAACGCTGATTTTTCAAAGTAAACATTATTTTGATAAAACAACTTAATGCCTAATAGGAATATAAGTGAGACCAAAAGCGTCATTATCATTGCTTAATAGTGTTTACTGAACGAAGTTATTCGCAGGAGAAAATTAAACGAATCTGAATGAGCCATACTTCTGACCACAACATATTAATGATGAGTATTATTACCTCAAGTAAAACTATTCAATTACAGGAAAGAAAACGGGAGAAATTTTCAAATGGTTACTCCGAAGGTTCAATGGGAAAAATGTTCAAGAAAAAGTGTCAAAAGTGCGAAAGAACTAGAAAAAGTTGTTTTTTTATAACTTGTAGCTTTAATAGACAACAAAATTCAATATTTTATGTCGATTATTACATTTTTCAAGGATGCTTGTCTGTGGCCGGCACAATGTCTACATTGGTCTACACAATATGGCGCTGGGAGTCCGCGAGAGTTAAGGTACAGATACACATGCCACTTAGTGGCATGCTCATAAATCAACCGGCGGTTGTATGGCTAGTGGCATGCTCGTTACTAGCAATGTGCGTACACACATGCCACTAATAAGCAAGGCCTAGAGAAGGTCGATACTGCGCATGCTCACGTGCCACTAAATAAGCATGTGTATCTAAGGCTTTATACTCGTATGTGCATAATGTATGTAAATAAGTACATACACATATCTATATGGAATGAAAACAAAGATTTGTTATTTTTATGATAATCGATGTTTCAAACTGGATTTTATTGAAAACTAGCTGTTCGTACCCGGCGTTGCACGGGTTAAGGATAAAGTTGAAAATAAATTTGAGGAAACAAAGGTTTGATTCGAACGGTATAGATTTGCATCGAAAATATGTCAGGGTGAGGGGAAGGGGTATGAGAATAGGAGGGAAATATCACTTATGTTACTCGCCGAGTCCTAAAGAATAAGTTTCCAAATTTTGAGTCCGATCGGTCAAACGGTACAGATTTGCATCGAAAATATGTCAGTGGGAGGGGAAGGGGCATGGAATAGAGAGGAAATAGCGCCTGTGTTACTCGCCGAGTCCTAAAGAATAAGTTTCCAAATTTTGAATCCGATCGGTCAAACGGTAGAGATTTGCAGGGGGAGCGGAAGGGCTACGAGAATAGGGGGGATATATCGTCTATGTTACCCGCTGAGTTCTAAAGAATAAGTTTCCAAATTTTGAGTCTGATCGGTCAAACGGTACAGATTTGCATCCAAAATATGTCAAGGTGAGGGAAAGGGGTATGAGAATAGGGGGGAAATATTGCCTATGTTACCCTCTGAGTCCTAAAGAATAAGTTTTCCAATTTTGAGTCTGATCGGTCAAACGGTACAGATTTGCGGGGGGAGCGGAAGGTCTATGAGAATAGGGGGGATATATCGTCTATGTTACCCGCTGAGTCCTAAAGAATAAGTTTCCAAATTTTGATTCTAATCGGTCAAACGGTACAGATTTGCATCTAAAATATGTCAGGGGAAGGAGAAGATGAATGAGAATAGGGGCGAATTGTTGCCTATGTTACTTGCCGAGTCCTAAAGACTAAGTTTCCAAATTTTGAGTCCGAGTACCGGTCAAACGGTACAGATTTGCATCGTAAATATGTCATGGGGAGGGGAAAGGGTATGATAATAGGGGGAAATATCGCCTATGTTACTCGCCGAGTCCTAAAGAATAATTTTCCAAATTTTGAGTCCGATCGGTCAAACGGTACAGATTTTCATCGAAAATATGTCAGGGGGGCGGAAGGGGTATGAGAATAGGGGGAAAATGTTGCCTATGTTACCCGCCGGGTCCCAAAGCATAAGTATGCAAAATTTGAATCGAATCGGACAAACGGTGTGGATTTGTATAGAGAACAGACAGACAGACATTGAGTTTTATAGGTATAGATGACGTCAATAATAGGTATCACCAAAATGTTCCGCGCTCCTTGCCCAGGATTAAAAAGCAACACTCCTGAGCGTGCACACGCAGGGTACACGAACCCTTAATAACTAAGGTGACCTCTGTCTGAAGGTGACGGGTATCAACTAACTTTGCCGGTTGTTTGAATGGGCACAACAGGTGCTGTATCGGTAAGGGAACGTTCATATGCAGCGTGGTTCCATTTTGAACTATTCTGAACCCCTCTCTCCTTCCATGTATCCCTAACATTCCTTTTGCCTTGGCCTCTCATATCCGCTCTAGTTGAGTGTAGTTTTTCTCCTATTAATTCCAGAAAACATTTTGTGTTGTTCTCTGCTACCAAAACTATTTTTTAAATTATTGTGTATAACAACACTGATATTTGTTTAATATACATTTTGACACTGACCGCTTTTGCGAATTACCAATTATTAGATGACCACTTTTCTCAGTTACAGCCAAGTGATCCTTTTCTTTTTGAGGTTCCCTCTCAAGTCCTCGGCAGCACTATGCAGATTCGTGGAAACATTTCAACATTTTATGTTGACGCACAAAACAGACGCACAGCTCTCGACTTTTCAATTTGTATAAAATCTGTCGAAACCAATTTAATTTTCCATCCCTATTACTATTCATAATTATTCACGTCCCAGCAAGGGCTACTAGAACACACTGCCTTTTCCACATTCCTGTTGCTCGCACCAACTCCAGATTACGCTCACCCATAGTGGGAATGTGCCGAACTTGCAAGGACTTGTTCACCGACGTTGATATCTGTCTTGTGTCTTTCCGAACTAACAACCCATACATATAATAAAATATTAAAAGCGAGACCATATAGAAATATTTCGGTAGAGAAAATTGAGTGTAAAAACCATATTTTACGGAATTTTTGTAATAAACTTCGGAAATTAACAACCGACACTCACTATCCCATAAAGTTACGAAAAATTCTTCTCGGTTCACTAAAGCGTCTAAGAACAGATTGCGCAATAACATATCGGAAAAATGAAAACGTCAATCTATTGGACAAAATTAATAATTTAAACAGGGATATCGTAAACGGTCCCAGGTACGTATTTGGAGTTCACCGGTTTTGTGGAGACAGAGGTGGTGAGGCGGTTAGGTTATGGTTTAAATGGTGCGCTTTGAGCGTCCAACTATACGGAAACTTCCAAGGGGCAAGCAAGATGTCCAATACGTAGCGAAAGGCCCGTAACTGAGAAAACATGCAAGACACTTACCTCCTGGTTCTTCCGATTTATTGAACTGCGACCTGATGAACTGCGATGAGTGGACTGTAGATGCGGGTGGCCGTCTTCACCAATAATGTAAACAAATCCACTGCGAAGAACGGATTTGAAAAGGCGGTTTTAAGATCGAACGACAAATTGAGGTTATTGCGGAACGTGCGTAAAAATGTCACACGGCGGCGATGGCGATCGAGTATGTACTCACAGCGGCGGTCCAATATGTACTACTGCCGGCCCTGCTGGGTCTCGCGTCATTGGCGGAGACAGGTAACGCGGCTTGCCTAATTTCTCAATGAAAGGCGTTCGCTATATATTCCAAATATAGATATGGCCCGACCAGAGGATATTTTTGTAAAAGAGCAGAAAACGAAGAAATAAATAACGTACCACAATTTAATGAATATAAATTATGGGAGAAAGTTATGAATGTTGTATCATCACTAGCTGCTAATTCACGAAGTTTGATATGTGATGTCGACAGTAATATGGTTGAAAGATTCAACAATATTGTGGCGAAAGTTGCGGGAGGAAAAAAAATAAATTATTCATTAAAACAAGCATATCAGAGCCGGTGTTCTTTAGCAGTTGTTCAATTTAATACGAGAAGACCTCATTATTCTATGCATAAAAATGTTTTTAGTGAAAGTCCTGGTTTTTGGTCTAAAAGAATGGAGTTGAGTCGCCAAAGAAAGCAGTCAGAATAAACATAATAACAGAAGATATAAAGTTGTTATAACATACGGAACATAAAACGGAAGGAGAACTATTCGGATACTATGAAACATAACAACGGAAAAAAAAACGGAATAGAACAATTCATAAGAACAGTATATTTCAAAAACATAATAACGGACATATAAGCAAACGAATTGTTACATAAATAAAATCTGATAATGAAAACTGGAGAAAAACGATTATTAGAAAAGATCGACAACTGACAATAATAAACGATTATAAAAAACATTCATGCATGTACTCATGTGTGCGGTAGAAGTAATATTTAAAAACTAAAATAAAGACACATATAAAAAAAATTGTGCATGTACTCATGTACGAGTGATAGAAGTTATACTTAAAAACTAAAATAAAGACAAAAAATATATATTAATGATGCTCAAAGTATTGAGTTGTACAAATCTACACTGGTCATTGTCTATTACGTTATTGAATTTTATGGAATGAATGAAAACTCATACTTACAGAAATATAACCTCAAATATCTAAATATAATAATTTGGTTGTCTATCCGTAACTTGCTGGAATGACAACATTATATAATTAGAGTGTAACACGCAATCAGTGCACGGCTCACGATTATTTAAAAAGTATAATAAAAAATACATACGTGTTATACTTTAGAGTATATTGAAATTATGTTTATTTCAACATTTTGTGACCTTCTATAAATAAAATGTTGTGACTTAAAAAAAACATTGATACGAGTTTGAACTAGTATAAAAATCCAAATATGGACAGTCAGCTCTGGGCACATTATGATTGTGTTGGTCCAGAGTTTGATACTTGGATCTGTGACTTTTGCAAGTGAATTAAGCACTTCTTTCATCTATCACAATTTTTTATTTAAATTTATTTGATCTCATACATGTTTATGTCTAATTTTGTTATGGATATGATGACCTAAGTTTATATTCCGTATATGGGTACCTATTCCATATTTGGTTAGTCATTTGTGATTTTGTTTTTTGTATTTGATTTTATTTTGATAATAAATATATTTGTTAGAAGGCTGTTAATTATTACATATAAATGTATGAATGATTAGTAATACCATTAAACTTTTTCAGTTTTCTGAATCATTTATGTCCCTAAAACAAAATGGTATTCCATATTTGGTGACTTTCCTCTAGTCTAAATAACATATATGAAGACTGTGAACTTTACTAAATTTCGCTACAAATGAGTTGTGATCATGTTGTCATATTTCTATTCTTGTTTCTTGTGATTGTCATATTTCTATTCTTACCAAAATGATATGGTGATTTTGAAATGTAGGTACTAGGTACCTACTTTTGCTGTTTCGTGTATTTCATTGTTCTTGTCTTTTAACTCACGTTTAACGGACTTTTGTAAAAGTTTTGGTGTCTCAATATTTGCTCTACTATTATTGTAAATCATTTTCAATACTTTGTTTTGTTGTCTCTGAAGTATGTTTAAATTTGTTTCCAGTTCTTTAGATAGGTACCGTACAGAATATATGTAGGTATTTAAACCAGAATTATAACTTTCTACCTTTGTTATGCATTCGTACTGTTACTTTACGTGTGATCCGAACTATTAGGATTGATAAAACTTAATTTTATATAAGGCGTTTTTTTTACGAAAATGTGAGTTTTTATTATTCATTTATATCAGAATGTATGTTCTAGACTGCAATTTTTTTAAGGCAATAACTTAGATAGAACCTTTGTTCTTATATAAAAGTAATAAACTGAACAGTATTTATAATAGTTAAGAAAATATAATAAAAAAAACGCCGAAATATGCCTTTGCAGTGAATGTGCCGCCTTAATAATAAAATCCAGAAAAATCCCTAATTACATACCCAATATCCGCCAACTTCTATTTGTGGGTATTGTTACGAGGGTCTAAAAACAATGGTAACTATAAAGTATCGGAAGTCTCTCGAACAATCCACGTGAATCTAGAATCAAGTGAACGATTTTCGAGGAAACCATAATCACTAGAAATATGGAGAAACCGATTGAACATTCTCGATGTATCGCGAACCTAACATTTATATATAAAAGCAATGATAAGCGCGCGCGGGCAGAGTTGTTTGACAAAACGACAGAAGCGACTATAGAAAAGCGAATTTACCAGAGACAAGACAAGAAGAGTGGGTACTTACGTGCGAAACTGAGCGGAAAGACCTGGCGCAGACAAAGTTTAGCGAAAAAATGTCCTTAGGTTTTCACGGCCGTTCAGAATCTTCTGTGTATAGTTTTCTGGGATATTCTGCCGTGTGTATGTGACCTCTCTGGCCAACGTTTCGGATCCCATTGCAGGGTCCATCATCAGGGCTGATGTGATGAGTGAGTGTTGAAGTGTAGGTTAAGTATTACCTTGCAATACCGTACTGAAGTCAGGGTGTCTCCAAGTTTGTGTTATGTTAAATACTGGATTGCAGTACCGTGTCGAAAGCAAGGTGTGTGTCTTCATGTAGTGTTTTATATATCTACTAACGGATGTCGGACTGTGCGGATCGTCTATTTGATTTATCCTGCAGCGCCGGATACCACGATGTTCTTAACTTAAGACCGTCATCCCCACTCACTCATCACATCAGCCCTGATGATGGACCCTGCAATGGGATCCGAAACGTTGGCCAGAGAGGTCACATACACACGGCAGAATATCCCAGAAAACTATACACAAAAGTTTAGCGAATATTCTAGTTATAATTGGTGCGAATTACGAAATTTAGCGTGATCAAAGAACGGTGATCCCATTAAATTTATGTCCGATGAATTAATTTGATTAATAAAATTTTACTTAATTTCCAGTGTTTCATTTGCCTCCCGCATCCACAATTCTGTGACAGTCATTCTCGAGTTGTAAGAGACAAAACTTTTTAAATGTATTAAACTTTTAAATATGGTTCAGGTACAATTGGGCGTTTCTTCATTGGCCGACCCAGCACCGACATCAGTGGACGCATAATCCTATGAAAGTGTGCCGCGCGCTGTCTCACCGGCCCGGGGCAGCAAGTCTCCCACTGGTGTCGGGCCGGCAGCGGGTGGACTCGAGCCCTTATGGGAGGTGCTCCGAGAGTCCGCTGGTCACCAGCTAGCTCATCGGTGGTCGTGATATTCGTGCACTCTAGGGTCTGCTTTCAACAAGGGAGTTCAAGCGAGATAAAATAAAACAATATGTCCAAATATTCGGATCATGTACAATTTATTAGTAAAAAAATTATTTGACAAAGTGACTCATGATTGAGGGTTGATATAATGCCTTAGATTTAACGCAGTAAGGTGGATCATATAGTAAAGAGAAGAAGATATAAGATTCTATGATGATAGATATTATAAAGTTAAAAAAAGTGCTTCGAATGGTAAAAGTTGACATTTCAATGTTTTATCATTTTCAAGAGAAATAAAATAAAATAAGCATTTTTATAATTTAGAAATTATAAAGTAGAAGACAAAATGTTTCGTTTTGTAATCTTAAAGTTTTATCATTTTTTTCTAAGAGAATAAAATAAAGATAAACATTTTTTAAAGCTTAATATTGTAAGGTAGAAAAAAACAGGTTTCGAATGGGCGACGTTGTAAATTTAAAGTTTTAATCATTTTAAGAGAATAAAATAAATATAACATACAAGATCCCGCCTGCGATCCTGCATTAATAATTTGGCGCGTGCGGAGGAATTAAGTTTTTTTCATTATTTAAGAATATGACACTAAAAATATGGATTTAAATATGACATTGATATACTAATAGAAATATTGGAGTCAATACCCAGTATTTGGGAAAAAACAACAGACGAGAATAAAAATAAAATTTTAAAAGATAAATTTTGGGTTGAAGGTGTGTCATGTTTTCGAATGTTCTCGATCAGGTTCATATATAAATCATAAAAAACTTGGCCGCGTCATCAGTTATTTTTTCACACCATCTAAATATCCCATTTTTATAATTGTATGCATCCAAAACTGTTTTACAATACTTATTTTTTGCGTCTTAACCTTTAACTACGTACCACATATTATTGTTACACAACCACCTGTCATACGTCTGTAGGACTCCCGAGTAAAATAATTCACGATAGTAAAATTTAATAAAGATAGGTTTTGTTTTTGATTGAATTTCTGTTTAGGAACATATTTAACTCTTTATTAGATACAAAGGCACGTTGAAATCAACATTTTTTTCATTTATCTCTAATAATTGTCAATATCTCTTATTTCAGGTTTACAAACTAACATATATGGAAAATGAGATCCACAAAAGTTATCATAGAGAATAGGAACTTCTTTTTACTTTTTTTAAAAATATTTAATAATAAACAAACGTAGAAAAAATTAAAACTCAATAAAATCACAAGTCAAATAAAATTGCAGGCTCTAGATTTATAGTTTTTCACGACAGCGAAAACACAGCTTGTTTGAGCAAATTGGTGCCATACATTCGAATTACATGTATTGTGTTTTGCGTTTCTTTGTGTATCTGCAAGTTGAACAGTTTTTACGAACTCTTCGTTTCCACTTAAAATTGAAAATTGAAAACACCATTCCATTCACCAAGAAAATTCTCCATCCCAATGGAGAATTTTCTTTATTACCCAATACAGATGGCTCTTCGTATTCGGAATCAGACGCAAAACATTCTTCTAATACTTATATGATCTAGCCCAATATCAGGTTCCACATCGCTACATTCGTCGTTTGGTATGTTTTCGTCGTCTGACAGATCTTGTTTCAACCACTGCTCGATATTAATGTCACTAGGAGCCATTTTTACTAAAATCATATAAAAACGCAATTAAAAAAAATATGAAACCACCTACCAGAGGTCTCTCAGACCCGCGGCGATTGTTTTTGACTCACCTGAGACAAACGCAAGCACGTACAACCTAGACGAGCGCTCGCACGGCACTGAGAGGTGCGGGGAAAAGGTACAGGAACTAACAAGTTAATACGAAACGGGATCTGTGAGACGTATGGTAGGTGGTTAAGGGTTAAATATAATAAATACAACAAATACAATTTGTTGTGCGTTGCCATCGCTCTTCCACGTCAGGCTCAACTCTTAACCTGTGAAACCGTCGTGAACGGGTCGGTGTCGGCACAGTATACCAAGAACAGTAATACGTCTTCATACAAACTGGCCGCTACTCATTAGAATGTATGCGTGCGTGCTCGGCGCAGTGTACGCACGCACTGTGACGCACACATTGACATAAAATATGGGGGAATAAGACGGCGGCAGTAAGGGCCGTGCCTTCGGTGCCATTCGCGCTCGCAGCCGCCGCTTTAGAAAAAAAATTTGCTTCCTGAAAAAAATGCCTTTTTATGTTTGTAGTGCTTTACTAAAAAGGTGTGTTGATTATCACAAAGACTGTGAGTTTTTAAATGTCTACGTTGATGTTAATCAGCGTTCTTGCAATTTAAGCGCAGAAACTAGGTATACTAATTACAGAAATTATGCGACAGATCGAAATTTACTCGTGGGCCCACCCGATGACTTTGTTGCCAATATAGAGAGGATAGAGCAGGTCTTTCGCAAAGAGTTCGAAAAGGACCACATAAACATTAAAATCGGCACATCAATTTAAAAATTATACTATAATTATTTTTTTTTTTCGAAATTTTCGAAATTTTTAACGAAAATTTCATTGATCTTCTTGATCGTCGCCACGAGTCTGCTTGCAAAGTTTCAGCTCGATTAGATCACGGGAAAAGGGTTAAAAATCGATCCAAAGTTTTTTCGTCAGACAAGCAACCAACCAACCAGACGCTACGAGTTAAAAGAAAGGGAGTAAAAATAAAGTGACAACCCTAGCGTCAATGCAAGAGTAGGCTAATAACTCGCCGACAGGCCGGAGATAAACTACTGTTCTGGGTATACTGTGGTGGCGATCAAATGAAGAATGTACAATGTACATGAGAATGTAGCTGCCGGTGTCGTGTCGTTGAGTACTGTCGGTGCCATTGCTAGGCCGGGTCGGCCAATGAAGAAACGCCTATTGGCGGCCAACGCTGTAGCGGCCAGGCAGCCAAACATCGGGGCATGTCAGGCAAATGCTCAACGTCACTGACCGATCCGGTCGAGGACTAATATCGCAATTCATCAAGTCGCAGATTTGGTAAGATTTTCAGTATCATCACCAAAGTATCATTTATTTAGTGATGGGCCGAGTCGTATTTTTCTAACTCGAGTACCTCGAGTTGAAATGTTGGCTGACTCGAGTCGCAACTCGAATTGACTCGGTGTCTATTTGAGAGTCGAGACTGCCAGATCGGTACGTATGAACGTCAAATTACTGTACGGGTACGTCTTACGTATACTCAACTCAATGTCGCAAACTCGTTAGTCAATCAACTCGAGTCAAATAAACTTTTAGAAAAATAATATAAAAAATAAGAAAAGACAAGGATACATAATAGATTTACGTATTAATATATGTTTTTTCTTCAAGCGATTTACTAATGTGGAGGTGTTACCTATGTCTTTATAATTACAGGCACATAATTTGAATTTTGTCATTATTATTTTTGGAAAAAGAACTCCCATGCGACGCTCTTATTTTATTCTTTTCAGGCGGCATATTAATTGCAAATACTCGTCACTATTACCTATTACTATATTAGGGGAAAATTAAACGCGGGTAATTAATAATTACGCAAATCACGTATAGCGGTCACGGTCCCTAGAAAATTAATAAAGGAGCAGGGTCGAGCGTCGCGCGGCGTTCGCAAGCTGAAGTGGCGTCGTTCGAAAGTGCGTGTTAACTCGAGTATTGTTGGCGAGCGAGCGAGTCGCAAATCGGTTTAATTCAACTCGATCTTCGAACATGCCATGCCACTTCAGCTCGGGACGGTTCAAGCCGTTCGATCAGCCACGGCTCTGCTCGGTTTTCGAACGATGCCACTTTAGCTCGAGACTCGGGACTCGGGTTACTCGGGATGGCGTGTCGTCGTTCGGTCGGCCTCAGTTTTTTCGGCTAAGCCACTCAGCGGAACACTTGAAACACTTCGTTTCCGCCGCCGAATGGCGAAGTGTTCCGACGACAGCCGTGCCGAGCGGGCGGACCGCGCCGTCTACGGTTGTTTTGTTCAAACATTCTCACGTGGCTTGAGACAACGATTTGAATCGAGCTGCCGGAAACCCAACTCCAGTCGACTCGCTGGCAGTATAACTCGAGTTATTCGAGTAAATTAACTCGAGTCGCCCATTGCTAGTATCATTACGGACTACTTACACTTATACTAATTTTTATTTGATATTTTATTAGAATACTCTCCAACATTCATATCTGGAAGGGTTTGTTCTGTTACTAAGATTTTATAGCATGATATAAGACTTTATTAGATCTTATGGGAAAATGTGATTCAATTTGCCTTGTTTCCATGTTGTTTCGATGTCACTCTTTACGAAGCGTAACTCCGACACAGATTTAGAGCTGAGATTAGATTAGAAAATCGATACATCATTGCATTAATTATAGTATACGTTTTTTTAAATACAATTATATAATTGTTCGCCGAAATTAATGGAAGAATAATTAATTCTACGAGTCTTTCCATTTAAGCGAACTAGTACTTGTAAAAATACTAATTCAATTGTTTTTTTTAAATCGAAAGATGTTTACCTACATTAAAATGTCAATTGACAAAAATAATACATTTTTTGCGAAGTGGACTTATTTATGACGTGTTATCAATGACGCTCATGGCCAATACGATTATCACGAAGGTTAATTATTAATACTCTTTTTACTTGATACTTGTACGAACGCATACTCTCTCACGCAACTGTGCCTGTAACTAAATGTACGTATTACTGTTCATCGTTCACGCTCGCGTGAGGCTCAAAGCAAACAAACAAGAAAAATAACAAGAGAAAACAAATAAAGCAGTAACTTTTAGATTTACACATCATTTTAAAAATAATATTGCTCTAGCTGTGCCCACGCGGCTTCGCACGCGTAGATTTTTAGTACGCTGTTTGGATCGTCATAGAACTTTCGCGAACCTTCTCCTTCCAGATTTTCAAGAAATTTATCGAATGTACAGGAACCTTCTAGACACACCGACACATTCCGCCACTCAGTTTAGATCCTTATAGAACTTTCGGGAATTTTCTAGAACCTTCTCCTTTCAGAACGCCCTCTAGAGCAGGTTTTTCCGGAACCTTTTAGACTCACCGAAACAGTCGGCGCGCCTATTTTGAAAAAATCTGAAGCATTCGCGGCCTTCCCATAACAAAACAATGTGCTAGAAAGCACATTTTCGTCACCCACTCCCGCCCACGCACAGCCACCCCCACCAAACTCGCATATTGACACCGAGGGCTATCCTCCACCATAACCACCGGGGGGTGGTTGTAGCTGGTTGTGGAGAAAACTTGACGGATAGGGAAACACCGGTTTCTTTATATATATATATAAAGAATAAATATATATATATATATATATATATAGAAGCCGAGCAAAACACATTAACGGCGTCGCTGGAGAAACCCACTCCTCCACAAACACCTGACGCAGAATTTTTCAAACTTTCACTTGACGGTGAGCTCCGGACCCAAACGGTTGTACGCTTTTTGGAGAAGCAGTTCATCGACAAGGCGCCCTGAAGATGAACAGTGAGATCTGTTCGAAACGTCGGCAGACGACTGGTCCTGACGACCAGAATTTGACGCGGGTTACCCCCAAAGTAGTTAGAACTAACACATATCTGTACCCGTGAAAGCCTTCGATTGTAACATATCTATCTATATATAATATATATATCTATATATACATATATATACGGTACGGAATGCGTAGTCAATTATGTCGCTCCGTAAGTAGATAGGTATATAAGATTGGTAGAAAATCGACATTGCGCCCTATATCTTTTTTCTTGAAGTCGCAAAAATTGCTCTTACTATTTTTCATCTTTTGAAAGCAAATTTGAAGCAAACTGAATTGTAAAACCATATAAGTAGAGTCCGTTCATTTTATGAAAGCTACTTACATTAGTGTGAGTAACAGTGCGTTTTCAAGAACTTGTAACATTTTTTTTTTGAGTAAATGATAGACCAAAAAAATAAATATAAATACCTAGGTAGTCTTTTATTTTCTAAACCTGAAATATGTTAGCATACCTACATGCATTATAAAAAATATATTTAATTTTTAAATTCCCAAGTAATAATAACTAGCAGGAAAGCAATCGGCTTCGCCGATTGCTTACTGCTAGGCCCTGCGGGCGGCTATTGTGGCCGCTTCGCGGCCAATGACGGCCGCTCCGCGGCCAGCGATGGCCGCTGCGCGGCCAATTATGTTTGCTGTGCAGCAAACACAATTGTTTACCTATGCCTACGTCAGCCGCTTCGCGGCCAATTGTATCTGGCAAATTTCCATTTATGCTATTGTGGCCGCTTCGCGGCCAATGACGGTCGTCTCGCGGCCAATTGTGTTTGCTCTGCAACAAACACAATTGTTTTCTTTACTGTTACAAAGTTAATAGAATTTGATAATCGGCCGTATTCTGAAGTAAGCAATATTTCTTTTTTTGTTTCTCGACAGTTACTGTATAACATTGTGATGCTGTCAACTTTGAGTTTTTAAGTTTGGCTGGTCTTAAAATAATGAATTCATCAACATTGAGGAGAAAAAATTCAGGTTTTAGTGTCTATGGTAGCTGTCAGTGACAGACAAAACTTCAATGAAAAAATCAGGTTTTACTGTCTATGGTATCTGTCAGTGACATACAAAAAATGAAACATCTATCGAATTATTATTTGTATTTATTTTTATCGATAAAATTACAGCGTCTTATTTATTAATAAATTACATAGCATTTTAGTTTAATGATTATTGATAAATTAATGTATTTTAAAAATATATCATTTTGTAGTCCATTTCACGACCATCATCTTCAATACTATCAATACACAGAATAAAATGTAAAGATTGGGCCTTCTAAACGCCCGAGTACATCTTCGTTAACCAATCGAGCATGTTCATTCTTTGGACACAGTATCGCTCGTTTTCTCATTAGGGAATATACACTATAGAATGTACTTCATTTATATGCTTTGAACAACATTTTGACTTCCACTTTCATTTGGAATAAGCACTGATGACGCATACTTTCCTTCCACAGGAGGCAGCTTTCCATCGCCTAAATCTAAAAGCCACTGTGTAAATGAATTTTCACCTTCTAAAGTGCGGACATTAGTTTTCAAATTGAAAATAGTAAAAATTTTCCAATGTTGGCTGTTTTTAATAGATGTCGCTACTAACTGACCGCGAGAAGCCCTTCGAGAAACTGGTAGAATTTGTCTAGTCGCCGCCCAAAATGATAACATTATTGCCAAAAATATCATTATTACCCATTATATCGCGCAGAGTACGATCAATTATATCTAAAGCTATAACTGGCGCCATCGGTGCTTCATCGCAGATGATAACATCAGCTGCACTTATAATTGCACGGTTCTTGGATGTCACTCTGCATGTTGTGTTATTCTATAAATCAAGAAGTAAATTAAAAGCCATGTGACATGTACGTCCACCTGGTAATAAAATTGCTGATATTCCTGTCCAAGCAACAGATAAAACTTTCTTAGATCTTCCTCTTCAAGTATGTATAATAGTCTTATAAAGGAACGTTTTACCTGTGCCACCAGGACCGTCAATAAAGAAACATTTTTTTGTTTCAGGTACATCTGAAATTTTTTACTTAATATACTGTCGAAAGCACAATGTTGTTCTCGATTGAGTTTTCCAGCCATCTCTAACCCTAAAGAACTTTCTAATGCTAAATTAATATCAACCACTTCATTATAAGTATTGCTGTAATCTGGTCCCGGCAAACCCTGTGATGTGCAAGAAGAATTTTCATTTATTAATGCCTTTTGAATATACAAAAGGGAACAATTTTCTTAAATGGTATAATTCTATATTTCTAGGAGAAACGGGGGAGACGCGACCAATAATCTTGTCCCCGCCACATTGCCTCTTCTTCCACTGCTTATTGCTGGAAAAAACATAGAAATTAGTTAAATCCTGATACTTAATATTACATGCCTCATTATCTTGTTGGTTTAGTTTAAACCATGCAGTTAATGTTGTATTATTTGAGGCTGTAGAGTCCAACCAAATTCACCTGATGGAAATAACAATGGAAAAACCATCGGATCTAAATGTTTTGATAACATATTAATACGCTGGAGACCTCCTACATTCTTAGGGTGAACAGCAACATCTACGTTTGGCGGTAACCTACGTTTGTAATCTGCTACATACACAATGGCGACTTCGTTATTATTAGATGGAGCATTATACCTTCTTTGGTCATCTAACGAAGAACGCGTAAAGAGTAGTTGAATATTCCGCATCTGGCCCCCGTGTTCTGCAACTATAGATTCTTCTTCTTCAACCTTTTGTATTGGAGAGCATATGGACTTACACGACGGATGACATTATCAATAGTTTCCATTATATTTTGTTGACATCTAAGGTTAGACGGATGGCTCATACGTACCCTGACTGCTTCATCCGCATCGTAAACATATAGTTGCGCATATGCCGGCACCTCTCCATCACTCTGCAAACTTCTTTGATATACTTCACCTGAAATTTTTAAACAATACGGAAAGATGCAAATGCATTAGCACAGTTGTACTGTCGAATAAATTCCTTAAAATTTTTAGACTCATTACTGTTTTCTTCTGGATATTGCGGCAGTCCTCCATTGTGGCAACAGCTATAAGGTAACTTACCCTTTTCAGCACCAAAATGAACCGCTTTGCAATGATTGGCATAATGCAAATGGCACATTTAAAATAAGATGTCGCATTTCTTCCTTCAGCATACACTCTTTGCCTAGCATTTTTACGTTCCCGCTGGTCAGCATTCCTACTTTCACATTCCTCTTCTGTTATGTTTGACAGTCTACGTCTGGCATTTCTTCATTCATATTGTGAACTCGAATCGCATTATCAAATTGCCGGTTTGTGATGTTGAGTCTTCCATCGGAATTCTGAAAAATAATAATTTTTATGTATAAATACGAAGAAAATGACACGTAAAATGACATTCGCGCCACGCGCTGTGAGACTTTTGAGGTTATATGAGAGATGTTTATCTAAGGTTAAGTTCACTTTGCAGTTTAAATAAAATATAAAGCGTAATAAATGTTTAATAAATAAATGCTTTGAACGTTTATTGGAGCAAGATTAATGCAAAAACAATAAAAAGAAAAGCGTAAACGTATACTTACTGTCAATGTCATAAAGCGTCATTCTGTGGTATGGCCAGCACAAAAATTCGTTGACTGCAATTACGTTGGCTGTTTTGAACACACGGATTCCACGAAAATATTTCAAAAAATCTATAAATTCCGATATTTTAATTTTCGATTATTTGGATTTGGATGTTTTTTGATATCAGTTTGTTCGTATTGCTATATTTTTTAATCTTTTTAATGTACTCTAAAATGTTTTTTTTTAAACTGGCAACAGAAATTATCAGTATGCAGAAACGTACGACATTGGTTGGAGTAATTAATATATAGATGTCAAGGTTTTATAACCCCTTAACGCATAAATATTACATAATACTCGCCCGCTACATTTCCTGTCGTATTCTATGAATAGAAATTCAATTAAAGTTCGAAAACAAAAATTTCTTTGAAAACCATGACGCTGGCAGTATATAAAAATACAATACGATCAAAAATCACAAACAAAAGGATTTTATTTACTTTTTTTTTAAACGTAACCAAGGGTAACCGCTATTTATTGTTTTTAACGGGAATATAATGTTTTATCAATGGAAATTAAAATGTTTGTTGGATAAGTAATCCTATTCTTGAAGCTAGTAGATCTACCTTGATTAATATTAAAACGTGAAACAGAATCACGATGTCCCTATAATGTTATTATTTCATGCGGTTTTTTTTTACAACTTTATAAAAAAAATGTATATCTGTGTATCTGTTCTCTATATTAAGTAAGATCTTACAAAGTATGGTAGTGTGCGTTAATTTGTATGGTAGTTTGATGTGTTTGTCTTATTAATTTCTTTTTTTTTCTTAGTTCATTTTTATAAAGTGTTAGAAATATTATGCTATTGTATTGTATTAAACTTGAAAAATAACGTGAAAAACACTGCTCACCATGACCCGGTCACTGATCTAATTAAGATATTACGAATCAGCTGAATCGCCATTTTAAAATATTATAATTCATTTAATGAATAATAATAAATAATCCTAACAAAAATATATGTGACATTATTCATTTTTTATGCTCGACACTTCATTTTCTTTGGGCAATAATTGCCTAACAAACTTTGACACCCCAATTGCGCGCAATACAACCCCTGATTAAAAATAATTATGTTAAGTAATATTGAATAACTACACCATTGAAATAGTTTCATAATCGATACGCACATAAAACAAATAATGAATTCTAATGCGGAACATTAAAAATGTAGACCGGCTCAAATCTTCCTGATAATGGGTCCCGACTGTTAGTCACTATGTTCTGCATTAGAATTTATTATTTGTTTTATATGTGTATCATGATCCTATTTCAATGTTGTAGTTATTCAATATTACTTAACAGAATTCTAGACTTCTGAACTTGTTTTTTCTTTTCAGTTTTTATTTAAAGTTCACCTTTTACGCAGTCGTTTTTTTTATTTTTTAAATTTACTTATTTTATTTTACACTATTTAGTTAGGATTATAAGATGAAAACATTTTTTATTATTTATTTATTCCTAATTAAGTATTAATTATAATTAGGTAATAATAATATCATCTCACTGTAATAAGTGACGCTTACGTAACGGTCGTTAAAATTATCTTTCAAAGCAGTAAAATTCTGGGTTTGTCATTCGATTTTAAGATAATTCTAATGATAATATATTATGATAATTTTATTCACGTTAACAAAACCTATAATGCGATTTCATATAATAACTTTATCACAGATTTATTTTAAGTATTGAAAATTTGTGAATGGTTGCTAACCAACTTTAAATCGTTATAGGTCCTAAATGGTCATTCGAAATGGAAAATGATAAGGAAAACCTAATGACGATTTTTAAATACCTATTATTGAATAGGTATTTGAAAATCGGTATCATTGATGCCCCCATTTGACACAGTTCGTTGACTTACATTTTTTTTCACAATACGGCATCTGGTTGTTGCCATATTAAATTTTGATTGCTGTCATGTCTTACATGTCTTACATGACAGTAATCAAAATTTAAGACAAATCACAAAAGTAAAAACAAAAAACAAAAGTAAGACAAATCAATTGACGTAAGAATCATTAAAATCGGCCCACGCGTTTGGTCTCTAGAGCGCCACAAAGTAACAAACAGACATACATACATAGGCTGATAAATAATACATTACCCTCCTTTGCGACGCGCAGTCGGGTAAAAAGTCTATCTTAAAGAATGGAACACATTAAAAAAAAAAACTTGGAATTTCATCAAGAGAATGGAAGTAATTCTTTTCCTTATCAATTGTCAATATGTACATTAATTGTGCTAAAATGATTGTTTCTAATATGAAAGAAAAATTATATTGTTTATATCCGTTATATTCACAAAGCGTTAAAGTTAGTTAGTTGTCCTGCGCGCTGTTGTCGGCGCGAAATTGTCTGGACACCCAGACTTTATACGAGTTGTAAAATTCCTTACGTAGGTAGGTATTCAATTAAACAAAAATATTTCATTTAAATGAAGTACTTCAATAAAAAATCTTTCCAAAGCATTTATGCCTTAGAAAACAAAAACACGACGAACTTATACATCAACTTAATATTATAAAAACATATTTGAACAGTGGTTACTCTTATCTATGTTCAAAATAGAATGTAAATTATATCTCACAAATCCTCCGCAAAACGGATGCTCTAATAAATCAGTTCCGTTATTATTTCAGATAGGACCGAATCAACTCAGCCGATAACACGGATTGGAATATTTTTTCTGTATTGGAAGAATAGTTCTGCCCACTCAAAGCGTTATTCGATTTCTTTCTTGAAGTATTATAGACTCTTAGCGGAATTGGTACATTTATTATTGTATCTTTAGTGAGAAACAAGACAAAACATCAATATATGCACTCGAAGAATCCACATCACTAGGGCGAATAATTTAAGACGAAGTTGTTTAAAAACGTTTGCCCAACATAGTAAGGATTGCCCCAGAGCAAACGGCCAGCCGCGCGTCGCGTAATCTCAACAGTTTACCGTAAAATTATATTATTTTCTATGTTAGTGTATAAAGACAAATTTTTTGCTTGCTTTTATAGCGATCAGTTTTTTTTTAAATCTTAACAACATTAAAAGATTTTTTACGCGCGATCGCGTAAAAGTCTACATTTTTGGGCACGACTACACATAATTTGTTCATTATTCATTCGATTAAAATCATATAAAATAATAATAATAAAGGATTATTTCTAATAGCGTCATTGTCGTAAAAAAATTGTCGGAAAAAAGTGGAGACTGACTTCAGAGTTCCGAGTTACATATAGCTCTTAAAGGTATAAAGGCGCCGTGTTATGTGTCGCCTTGTACATTAATAAAAACAATTGGAATTCCATTATTTTAGGGAAACGGAGCCAATGTAGTTCACGCGAATGGGTATGCGTCACGAATATATCAAAATATGTAACCACGTGCCTTGTGTGCACTTTTTTGTCTTGACAATCGTCTACAGGCACGCTATATCGTTAACAGTAAATTTGCACCGCAAACAGAGATTTTACGAAAAACACGCAGTCATTTCTGAGGATTATTTTAGGAGGGTCGGGGACTTCGAAAGATTCGAATTCGTTCAGAATCAAAATGTGAATCACTTTTCCGATATAGAAATACTTATTTCGAGATTAAGGTTTAAAAGCAATGAGGATTTTTCTTGAAATACATGTTATACTTGACGTACTAAACCTCTAGTGTTTATTGTCGCCGTCACGGACGAGAATAAAAAGGTAACGAGGCACCAAAACCGAAATAGCGCCTAATGTTTTTAAGGTTATGTTAAGCCAACATGGTTGTGGCAATTCTGCTGCTATCCCGGGCCGCTACTTGCCAACATGGCGTTATTTTAAAACCTGTGGGATAAACATATTTAGTAAAAGATTATATCCTACACTAGTAATACAAAAATGCCTATTTGCGTGTCTGTATGAGAAATATACTTCCCATCTCAATCAGATCTTTCGAAGATGATTTTCCATATTATAATTTTGTATGATTTTCCATATGATAATAAATACCGATCGAAAATTTTGAATCAATCACACTATTTGCACACGCAATGTCAACACTGTCGTCATCATTATCTTTTGAAGATGCGCTTCCATATTATAATTTTGATTGGAAATTCACGGTACGATATAAATACCGATCGAAAATTTTGAATCAAGGCACACTATTGTACACGCAATGTCAACACTGTCATCATTATACTCGAACTAATATCTAGAAAATTAATAAATATGAAATATTTTCGATTTCTTCGAATATTTTACATTTTTCACACAACTGTAACGCAATCTTTTCTCTGACAATCCACAATGAGGCGAAACGATATGTTAGTATACATTCAATAATTATGATTCTCTCTGTGAACAAAATCGAGTAATAACATGAAAATAAAAGATAGACTATTTTAGGGCACGTGCCTGTTGTAGCCGCAGGTACTTTATTTCGGTATTGTTTGTATGAAGACATAATATTTTCGGAGTACTTTTCAAAGAAAGAGAGACGCCTTGAATTTTTATTTATAAAAGAAAGATTGACTTTTTTACTGTTTCATAAAGGCCGAAGGGAACGTAGCCGCCCGCAGAGTCTACGAAGTAATACAGACACCTTTTTGGAAATTATTGAAAAAAGGAATATAAATAACGAGATAATTACAAATTAATAACCAAAACACCAGCAAAGAAAATAAATTATTTATGGAACGCATATACCTACTACTTTAAATATATTCAGATTTTCTTGAGTAATCGGTAGAAGGTGAACTTTAACAAAAGATATGTAAATTTGTAATGATTAACATTGAGAGTCATGTACAAAGGGGCTCGAATGGTTAGTTGGTTAGGTGAAGATTAATTACTTCCCCTGGGAGTGTGGATCTGCTGCCAAATGCCAAACCAGCAAGTCCAAATTCCTAGCGTCCCCGAGGTCTTCAGGCCCTAGACAATGTGGCTTCTAATCGGAAATGGAAGCTTACCAGCTGACGAAAGGATAGATACGTGACAGAAAACCTTAATCGTCCAGGTTGGAGGTTGGGTGTGGGGCCTACAACCATAACCCGTAAAACATTAAGTTGTGAAACACCAAATAGATTAATTAAATTAGTACAAAAAATTTCACTGTAAAATATGGTAAAGTTTTTAAAATTTTGAGTATCAGATCGTATATTTCATTTATAAGAAATATCCCATCAACAATGAGGGGAAATTAATTGTCAGCCATACAATCTTATTCCCGATTATGTAATCTGATATAAATGTAAACATTAAAAATATAAATATATTTATGCTGAAGCTCATATGGACATTGATTATTATAATAAATAAATAATGGTAAAACAAAAACTTTTCAATGCTGCACGACCTATCACACCCCAGGAATACTTATATCAGTAAATGCAAAATGTACGGAACTGCGTACCGAACGCTTTGATCCAAGACTTGGAAATGTGATTTATAAATAAAAACTATTCCATAAATAATTTTTCAAAAAGTAACCCATAAAAACCAAGTTTTTATTATACTCCCTTTCTCATTTACTAGTTGAAAAATTTATTTTTCGCTTAACCTACGTTGGGCTTCGGTCGGGCGACGCTACGAAAGGGAGTAATAAAAAATTTCCACAAATCCAAAATTATACTATAATCAGGTTTCGCATCTACCAGACGCGTTGAAATATTTTCATACAACTTAATAAGTTGTATGAAAAAACATTCAAAATTTGAAAAATCGAAAAATTAATTATTTTTTTTATAACGAAAATTAGATAGATCTTCTTGATCGTCGCCGCGAGTCTGCTTGCAAGGTTTCAGCTCGATTGGATCACGGGAAAGAGGTTTAAAATGGATCCAAAGCCACGAGTTAATATAAAGGGAGTAAAAAGCAACGAAAGCAAGTAAAGGCAGGCATCCGAAGGCAAGATAGAAATAATCCATCTAGAAATGTATTTTTCCCAAGCTCTTTGATTGCCGAACCCCTCCTGCAATTTCCGTTCCATCCAGCAGCGGCAGTAGCCGAGCAATTTCCGCTTTCTTCGCGGACTAATAAATCGCTCAAACTGAATAAATACTGTCGCCGAATATGGAAACTTTTTTGGATATCGATTGAATAACAAAGCGGTACTTTCGTCGAAATTAATAAACGTTCTATAAATTTGTAGGCAACACGCGATCCGCTGTCTGGACATTGAGTACGATTTTGTAATTCCGGCCCCGCAGTTCGGCGGGCGCCCGAGGGTTGGGTTGAGTAAATCGCTCCCGTGAAATATGACTGCCACAGGTTTAAATCTGTTCAACAAAGAAAATAACGTTTATATATTTTTATAAGCTTAATAAATTTTCACACATGGAGCTCGATACAAGCGGGTCGATGACAATTCAAAATGACGAATTTCATTTCTGACAACGCTTACGGTAGATAATATAAAATCACTTTTAAGTTTTAGCCAGTGAAGAACAAATGCAAAAATCACTAGTAGGTACTATAATGACTTCCAACAAACGGAAATATATTAAAACATTATTGTATTTATTTAAAAATCTTCACTGCAAACTTATCGGCAGAATTTAATAGAAAAATTGAACATGATACAAGATACACATGCGCAAATTAAAAACTTCAGTATATATGTAGTTTGTTGAAATAAACGCTGGAATTATTTTATGAACGTAAAATTATTTATAAACAGTAACTAGGTAGTCGTCATTCGTCACGTCCTATATTATCACGCCAATTGCTTTTCCTGTGTGGTGGCTGATAAATACCGTTACGCGGCCATGGCTGGAGTTCCATTAAACCTATTTTCATATTAATATTGTGACAATAATTTATAAAAAATGGTGATATGATTTATCACCGTAGAAACTAATAACCATATAATGCAAACGAATATCTAAAATCACGTATTCTTATATGTTCCCAGTTTACCCACCACATATGTGTAGATCGTATATCAAAAGCATTTTAATTGTGATACAAATACCATAAGCAATATAACATTATAATCTATATGATATTATTTAAGAGTTACTTTTTAAGATGTTATTAATTGTGTGTTAAGTAGTTAATAAAATACATGGATATACGTACCTACGGATGTACCTGCAGACAAATGTCTAGCAAGATGTTTTGGGTATCTATCTTATAATTTATTTTTCTATTAAAAATTATTAAATGAAAAAATATTTAAAAAATACATATGCGTTCGGGGGACCCCCGACAGGGAAGAAGTTCCTTACATCTTTTCTTTAATTCCGAATGTTATTCGATATGGAGATCTAGATTGTTTTATTTGTATACTTTCGTTACGTATCTTTTCATATCTATTTGACGCTGAGCATATAATTTCACTATTGTCTCTCTGTAATATATGTAAATAGTAAACATTCGAATCATTTTAAACGTAAACAGTAAAAATACCTGTATATTTTGAAATATACAATTTTATTTTATTAACTTACTTTTTTAAGTTTGTATTACACGTACGTGTTGCAGTTTCCATTTCTCGAATCTTCATTGCAAAATTTCAATGATGAGACAATTTAACTCACGTATTATTTAAAACAAATAACAAATAAGTTTTAACAAAATTTCCACGCGTTCAGTATTGAGGTTATACAATCTGTCGCGCACGATGCTCATCTACTCGAATCTCGATACTCACAGGCACACACACACATACACACACTCGTATATAATAGAGAGAGAGGGGGCATAACGCTTTTTCTTTACGCGTTGATTTCTACCAGTCAACTCCTACCGCAAGCCGCGTTAAGGAACTTCGTCCCAATAAAAAAATTATGTTTACAGAAAAGTGACAAATAAATCTAATGTCGAAAAAAAATCATTATTCTTATTACTGTTTCATAAAAACCTGATCTTTTAATATACTGCCGCTGTCTTCGTCACGGTATCAGGCGATTGGTACACATAATATGTACCTATTTTAAAACGGTTGGACAGTTGATTGACAGTTTGATTCCCATTCGGAGAGTGGCTGGGAAAAGTTGAAGTCCTTTTGGCACAAAAAAGATTTTATTTGTATTTATAACTTATAGCATTCCGACATATTCCGACTCATTTTACATCTTTTGCGTTAGCATTTTTATCTCACATTTCATAATATTTTAACGGTACAAGATACTGACTGGTACAGCGCCAGATGAATAGTTTTCTGAAGACCCTTATAATATTTCAGCGCCAAAACATCATTACAGACTAATAATTGTTTAATGGAGTCATTTAAAGAACTCCATATTCAGATAAATTCAAACATGTAGTGCTCTTTTCTTAGAGATGCGAATTAAGCATCTTTACTCTTTGCCAGCCGGCGCCAATCCCGACCTTGCGCAATGTTCGAATGTTATTAGTGTTACTATTAAATGGTTGAAAAAAGCTTTTTCACCGCTTTACAGTGCGTCAGGATCTCCGTTACATTAGGGGGCCCTCACACTTCCAAAGTTTACTTTATTGTAGACGCCGCTGCCGCGCGCTGTACAAATATTTATATAGATGGATCAGTAAAGAACGATTAGTTTCCATTTTCTTCTAAATTCTGAATTTTTATAAGATACGAAACATAAATCACAAGATGATGGATGAAGTAAGAAATAAAAAGAAAATCTTTATTTTTGGCGATATACATAGGTACATAATATAGTACATACTAGTTTATTAACATTTCGTTACTTTTGAGCATGTGTGAAAAATTTTCAAGGTGTTAAAATATTTTTTTTAACGCATCTTGTTCTCATTTTTAATTATTTTCTTCTATATCAGGTGCACTGAACCACAACGGTCATTGAAAATGACCGTAAAACATCTAGGCCCAGTATTTAAAACATATCACACGTATGTATAAAATAATTCTTGAGTTATTAATAAAATATTTCAAAATATTTATATTCAGATTCACAAAGTGCTTTAGGATGCGTTAACATGAGCGAATCTTTTTTCTCGTATTTGCGTTTGGTAGTAAATTTCGTGTGCATAATTTGTTCATTGCTCTGCATACAAAATACAACAGACAACGGATAATTTAGCGTCCTTCGCGTTAAATAATCCCCTAGCCTTCAGATAGCAGTATTAATAAAAACACGTTACATATCTCAGACACATGTCTCGTTTGTTTGGTAACGGATAAAATCTGATTAAAAATTTCTTCATAAATTGACTTACATATGTGAAAATATATTTTTTAAATCGAACCAAACCCCGCGTGACAAGTGGCGGTGCTTACCATGAGGAATATATAATTAATATAATTTAAATTGCATTTTACAATCAAATTTATATTAAACTCTTTATTAGTATCGTTTTTTTACAAAGTTCATCTGAGGGAACTATTTTTTCCAATTGAATTTTAATATGTACACCTACATATTAAAATTAGATGTTATGAATGTATAAACAATAAAGTATGTATACAATGTAAATCGTTTAACACGAAACCATGGGAACTGAACATTTTTTCGCATTAAAATATTCATGTTAAAAGTATGCAAAAAACTCACCAATGTTTTTGATTTCGTTTGTGATTTTCGTATTCAAGTTTATGCTCATTCATCGACATAATAAACATATTAAATCACCTAAACTCGGGTACACAGTTTATTAACTTCACGAAGAAATTAATTTACCAACCCAAGAAATTTTTTAAAAAACATAAATTTTAATTGTTTTTTTGTAAAGAAATAAGATTTATTTTTGCACCGTTTTATTCTTTTTATTCATCATATTCTCTTCATATTGTTCAAAGTCGACCATCGTTTGGTTCATTTCGCCCCTCAATGAAAATCTAAATCTGCGCATACATATTATTATTTATAAGACGCATTTGCGCGGCGAGTGATAAATCTATTTTTTATTGTACAGGTCAACCAAATACAAGAAATAAACACAAAATATTTTGGCGACAACGCGACAAGTAGGTACCTTATGTATAATTTATCGTATCCCGCCAGGCAAAATCTTTTCTATGTGAAATCGCATAATATTTTTTCAGGACCATATATTATACATGTTGTCAACCGATTTTTCGTGTAAAGCATTTTCATGTTAAACGATTTTCACTGCATATCAATGCATTAAATACTAACACAAAATATAAATGAAAAATAAATATCCCTTTCGAGATTCCTTTTTGCTCCAGGTAGGTAGGTATATAAAGAATATTATATAATTGACGGTTATCGTAACTGGTGGCATGATGACAATAAGACGGAATAACATTTAGAAGAATATACTACATCGATCGAAGTACTTAACAAAATGTAACTCTCTCAGGAGTGCGCTCGCAGATAGAAGGAACGTCCGCCATGCGACGGGCGATATGAAAACTCCCGGACAAATTGGTTAACCCGTGCGTCACGTTGGATAATGGCGTCCGTGATTTCCCGTCGCCGTTCCCGGATTTGGGTTATAGATTAAACGTGTTCGCCCGGTCATAAATTTTGGATAATCGGGAAAGTGTACGGGTTAAAAAAATCAAAATCCATGTTCCATTATATCCAACGTATAATGAATTGTACGAAATCAATTACGGATACAAAAACAAACTACCGTTAGAAACCATAATTCGTGTGTAAAATGGACAGGTTAAAGTTTAAAGTATACTGAGAAATTGGCCATATCAATACTTAGCATTTTTTACTTCCCGGAATCGTATATTCATATAAACACACTACGGTGTCCCGTAGCTAATAGCAAATACTTGATGGGAGTGTTCATTCAATTTTGAATAGACAATATTATTTGTACATTAATAAAATATCGACAATTACGAAGATAAGCATCAAATATAAAGATAAGCATTATTTTTCCAGGATTTCTGGCTTATCTTTGTAAAACGTTAAGCTATCATGAATTTATATCGAATATTAAAAATTTGATAAATATTTTTTTGAATATTTTTGTTATTTTGTTTGATTTGTACTAAAGTGAATAAATTTTAAATATTTCATGTAAGTTACTGTAGTAATAAATTTTACAAAAAATAATTCGGAAATATTGAAAAGAAAATACAAATTCTGATATCGCATAGTTCCGCAACTGTTGACATTTCACCTAAAGTGTAAATAATATTTTCTATTCAAAATTGAATGATGAAGATTTTCCTGAAGTTTATACTACTGCTTACGAGACATCCTGTGTGTACACATAGATATCACGTTAAAAGCCAGCATGAACAACACATTCAAAAGATGCGAGTGTGAGTATACATTAATAGGTAGGTGTCAGACGCGCTGCCATGGCAACAAGAAAATACCTTATATCTCGGTAATGCAATGACCACACAAAACTATTAGTTTTTTTAATAGATTGCACAGAATATTTTAAATTTTAACTGAGATATTGTGATTATTTCGTTTAGTTTTCTTGTTGAAAACATTTGCATTTATCAATACCGCTCCTATTACCTTTACTCTTTTTTATTTTTTATCTACCTATATATATATCAATTGTATATATATTCATTTGTATCAATCTTTTTATGCCATCTTTTACCGTGCACCTTATTATGTGAATATATGATATAATATTAATTATATCATATTCAAAATGTTCATAAAATATTTATACTTTGTACCTATTATAATGTTACTCTAAGACCATCTATTAGGGTCAACAATGACCGGTTGACGGTCTGTTTGTTCAAAAATAAAATAAAGTAGACGCCAGTTACTGTGATCGCGGTTATATTGATTCTCAATATACAGCAATGCTATTACCCGAAAACTACGATCTGCATACATAAGTATTCTCGTCAATACACGTTAAGGTATTCACAATTTGTGAATTACTTTATGTTTGTTTACGTTTTAGAGCTTTCTGATTGATTGAATTCATAAATTTCAACCTGTCAAACTTAAAACGTCAATCAATATTGACATCAATACGTAATATCGTCAATACGACATTACAATGTAATACAATAACTGACAAGATACTGAAATGCTATTTTCAGAATACGGCCGTATATTCGTAATTTCTCTGGGACACAAAAAATATTTTTGAGACACCTTAGTCAAATCACATCCCCCCTCCCCCCCCTGCCCTGCGCGACAATGCCTTAACAGATTTATCTTACAGCTGACAAACAAAATTAAATCAGTTGTCTTAAGTTATCAGGCAAGTTAAATCTTATATAATAAAGGGTATTTTTTAGAGCTATAGAACTTTAAAAAGAAATAAAACACACAAAAATCGTGGTAAGGCTTTATTAGAGAGATAATTTTATGCTATAGGATGTTTCTTGAGGGGTTTGTTTTTCATTGGCACTTTTTCCAGCGATAACCAACTTGACAGCTGACAACTGATTTGTGCTCAGTTTTTTTGCCTTATTGAAACACTAATAGCACAAAATTGACTTTCCAGTAAAGCCAATACCGTGACCATTACCACGATTTTTTGTGTTTTATATAAATTTCGATACCTCTAAAAAAACATCCCGATACTTTATTTATTTTGGAAATAAAACAGACACCGGTTAACGATATACATTTATGAATAATAGCATGAGTTATCAGAATCGAACATATTAACCTGTGTCCTTTTTACATAGAAACAAATTTTAAATATATAAACAATAATAAGAACAAATAAAAAATACTTTAATGAGATACATTCAGCCTTGTAGGTACTGAGTAGAAAAATTGCATGTCGGCGATAGAATGCTTCAATAAACTACCTATAATGTTTTCTGGTATGAACGTCATCGTAAACATCAATTATTTAAAGCAATTTATAAACGTGTAATAACGTGCTCATCCCAACGTATATTTATGATATTCTGTTCTTTCAACAATAAAGGCTTAAATCAAATATCTTCCAGTAGACATTTTTATAATAAGAAAAAAACGTTACGAGTCTCAGATACATGTGGGAAACGACCCCCGCATAGAAAATATTCTTTTTAGATATATTTTCCTCGTAGATGTCTACAAAAACACTAAATACGCGTGCTATTTCTATAGTATCCTCCGATAAAACTTGTTTAAAATAGCAAAACATTTTTATTATTTTGTTTTTTTAATCGTTAATTAAACTTAAAGTTATAATAAAATATTGCTTTCAATATCGGAGTAAATCATTGGCAACTATGTACATATGTACCAGTATAGTTTTAGACCAGGAAAATCATGTAGGTACTGATTAAACATTCTCCCCAAGATAAATCTGAGAAAAAACCTCAAAAACTGTTTAAAAGTTATCATCTCTTCGTAGATTTCAAGGATGCATATGACAGCATTAACAGGAACGCATTGTACAATACACTGAGTGAGTTTGGACCGCACAAGCTGATAATGAACTCTCCAGTAATGTGTATAGATGGGGTGGGAAGTGATCTGTCCGAACCCTTTGAAGCACTCCACGGGGATATATTAACTTGCCTCTTATTCAACATAACCCTAAAAGTTATTCGAGACTCGGGCATTGAGATAAGGGCATGATAGCCTTATAATTTCAAAAATCCGAAGGCCTCTATAATTCTTGAAAGATCTGCCAAAACATGGACGTGATAGTAAATCAGCAGAACATCAAATACACGACTGTTGAATGCTTCCAACGAACCCCAAAACTTGGAAACAATACCAAGATTCACGTGGCTCAGATCTTTGATAATTAATGATTTAGAAATACATAATATATAAAATAATGCTGAAAATAAAACACAACGTAAAAATGAATATAATAATGTTGCGAAATTTTGTTCCTAACACAGTTTTTGTGACAAATTATAAGGGAAATATAAAATTGTTAAAATTTATTTTTCACGAAAAAATATTATTTGAAATAAGAGTGGATTGAAATTTCGTATTCATTCGCCGCAAAAATGATAGTCACGTCGCGCCGTGCCGGGCACGCCCCACGCGTGAAAACATTAAATCCTTCAACTAAGAACTTCTAACGCGTTTCTACGAAAATTTACATAAATGTGTTCACATTTACAAAAATGAACTCGTATAAAAATTATATTAATTTAAAAAATAGTAATTTCCAGCAGCATGCTTGTATGAAAAAACAGAAAACTGGTCATAAAGTCAATAAATATTTATTAAACTACTACTTTAATTACGTTTTAATGACGCTCGATATGAAACACTTTACTTTTATATATCTACATTAACATAAGTGTTTACTCTTAGTCAAGTCAAGTCAATGAGATTAAAAATACTGTGTGCAATTTTTATTCTACATGGCCTAAATATTTTCTTTTTTTGTTCACGCCGAGAGGTTTTAACTCCCAGCAGTGCATTTATCTAAAAATAAATTAAATTAATCACTTAGAAATAAATCACAAATAGAGATATAGACGGAAATGATATTGTACAATGAAAGAAAAAGAAATTCAACTAATTTTAAAACCGATCTCTATAACAATTAAAAACTGTATTAAAAAAAATTAATTCAAAACATAGTCCGAAAAGAACTCTAACTATAACAGAAAAATATTTATTATAATTATAATATTATAAAACTATAATTAATAAGTAAATCTTTTTTTGAATTGTAAGAACGTTTTCGGGATTTCTCCCATTGTCAATAACAACACGTTTACAGCTGTTGTTATTGACAATGGGAGAAATCCTGAAAACGTTTTAACAATTTAAAATAAATATAGTGGAATAAAACAGTGTTGTTTACCCTCATTTTTTTATATTAAAAATGAATTTCCACAATGTTACAAACAAAAAACTTGAACATTTATAAATGGATCTATTAACTCAGGAACTTTTCCACAATTATGGAAAATATCCAGGGTTATTCCAATACAGAAATACTATAGCATAGATACTAGAGTATATTGTAAAAGATCTTGTAAATTATTTAGAAAGTGGAAAAATATTATGTGAGAATCAGTATGGATTTAGAAGTCATCAATGGTCTTGTAAAATGTCTCTAAATTTAGTACCTACTGGAAAATTGGAAATTATGATATATGATATATATATATATATATATATTATATATATATATATATATATATATATATATATAATATAATATAATAATTTCTATATTAGTGGACTTCAAATAAGCATTTGAAACTTATTAGATCGAGAAATTTGTTTTCAAAAATTATCTAGAATTGCAATAAAGGAAAATGCTTTTGATTGGTTTAAAAACTACTTAAATAATAGATATCAAATTACTTAGTGACATAGTATCTAACCCAAACCTAATATAATTAAGTGATCCATAAGGTGATCATAATTTACATTAATGATATAGTGAAAATACCAAAATATTGTAAAATTTTATTATTCGCAGATGATGCATCAGGAGAAAATTTTATAAAAATCATAAACAAACTAATCTATGACCTAAATAAAATATCAATATGGCTTAAAATAAACAAATTAAAACTAAACATCAATAAAGCAAAAGTAATGAACATTAGAAATAAGAGAATACTAGAAACACGAACAATTGTCATCAATAGGGAAGCAATGAAAGGGGCAATCAATATAAAATACTTGGTAAAAAAAAAATACCGAATATAATTTCTTTAACTTCTGGGAAAAATCCGAAAATAACGCTGATAAATATAACGCAATTAGAGTCCCTCCTCAAATCAACTACTGCATTAGTATACTATTTATGGCTAATGAAGAAGATATAAAAAATGACAATATTCGTAAAAAATAAATTAAAAAGAAATCGATACACAAGAATCAAAGTAAAATGAATCTAAGTGCTAGAAAGATTTTAAATAAGGACATTTAGACAAATAATTAAACTAAATATAATTCTGTTTACATAAAATATTATTAATGGACACAAAACTTCTGAATTTATAAAAAAAATAAAAAACAATACGAACATAGCCACTGTACAAAGAAGTAAAAGTGGACTAAGGCTACGTTTAGAAAGAAAACGTAATCCCAAAATAAAATTATGCGCAGTGGAATGAAGTTGCTGGTAAACTACCGGGGGCATTAGCGAGGATACAAATATAACAATTTTTAAGAGGAAGCTAAACAAATATATATGTAAACGCGATTCTGTCGCTCGCAGGCGGACGGCCGGGTTAGGAATGGTTTCGGCGCGCTCCCGCTCTGCCTGATCGGCGCCCGCGCCCGCGGACGTCAGATGTCGCCCGGGTATCGATTCCGCCACACTTACATTTCATTGAAATTTATGTTTATATTAGGAGATGTTTATATTACTGTTTATATTAATGTTTATATTAGGAGATATGAAGAATAAAAAAATAAAAAGAATGATTTACAGAAAAAGTAAATGAATCTATTTATCGATAAAGGAAACATACCTTCACAAATAAACATTTTTTCATACACCTTATATAATTTTCTACTTTTTACTTTAATATTACCCAGCGTACAAAATCACTTCAGTAGGAAACTAGATCCGTCTTTGATAAATGAATTTGATTAATAAATTATGATTGATTAATTATTTAATTTGATATTTGATTGATTTACGTATTGTTATCGGGAATACGTTTGTGTGCAAAATTTTATCTTGATTGGACATTGGGAAGCAGGTGATATATCGATCATGAGATTCGGTCCAGACAAACAGGTGAAGCTAAAATAAATGCGGTAAAATATATAATGTGCATTTTGACAGCGCTCAAATATCGGTCAACCGAGATTTCTGATATTTCATGTATCAAAATTTCGCGTACATAATGACTATAATTTAATTTCTTTGAATTTGGTCGTACATACTACAATGCCTCCCTGTGTTCAAGTGATGGTAGAGTAACAGAGTTTGAGGTATGAGTTAATTGTCGTTTGAGTGACCTCAACTGAATGAGCGGCCTGTCACAGGTCACCACTATCGCGGTAATAGAACAGTCAGGACCTTAAAGGCACGAGCATATATGACTGATACACTAATACCGTGGGCAACAATGAACGGCAGTTATTTAATAATAACCAATTTGATTATCAGAGTTCTAGATGAACTCTAACAAGAGCAGCTCGAATCCTTTGTATTCCCCCCTCAGCAATAGTAATAAATTTAATTTTTTTACAACCTTCAATTATTATTTTAAATCGACAAAATACAGTATGAAAATAATTTTATTTGTTTGACGCGATATCCGCACACTTTCCCATGATTGCGTCAGACTTCACAGCAAATTTTCTCTGCTGATATGCGACGGAAAGCTATTTAATTATTATTAATTTGAGAAAACTAATAAACTTTGTATAAACCAAACCATGTTTTTAAACTCTACTGGTTTCTATACTGAACTTTATCTTCATCAGGAAGGACGCACAATAACTTCCATAAATTTAATTTGTAAAGAGTCTTATATGGGGGTGTGGCCTCATTTTTGGTGGGAGAGAAAGGTGAAGTTTGGCAGTGAGACACTGAAATACGGAATATATTAAATAATGGATTATTCGTTAAATTTAATTGGTTATTAATTATATTAGTTATGGTATCGAGGAACTTTTTGATTTCTTACATTTCTAAATTATCTAGCCTAAGGTCTCTATTATTTGTATATAAAATTTTGATGCCGTTTTTTAAAAGTGTGGCCGGTCTGCAATAGGCGGTATGTGAATTCAGATAAATTATTATTATTAGGACATCTTAGGTGTTCCTTTCATCTGATGTAATGTAAAACAACGAACCGTTTTACCTATATAAAATGCTGAGCAGTAATTACAATAAAGTTTATATATCCCGGAATGGTTTAGTGAATCTACTAAATAATCAAATTAACAAATTATGCCCAACCAAAGTTACCTCTATTAACATCAAAAATAGTAAAAATGGTTGTTTATGTTCTTGTGCGAAACGGATGCACGTAAGGAATAAGGATTTCTTCATCTAGTTTCAAAACAATCTTAAGTTTTATCCAAAAGGATCGAAGTTTTATATTCTTAATACGCAAACGGCACATTTCATTAAAACATCGTAGATATGGTATGTAAGTTATTATTAGTAAGATGTGTGCAAAATTTGAAAAAATCGGCACCTTAGTTTTTGATCTATTTTCTTCAACAGTGTGAAAAGAGGAATTTCGATAAAAAACAAAAGAATAATGAAATTTGTTTAAAAAATCACATTTCACGCTAGCTTTAAATTGTTTTAATATAGCCAATTTTTGAATTTTTTATTTAGTGATGACTCAAAATATTCTTATATCGTCAAGTTGTAGCAAAAAAATATTTTTTGAAAATTTCAAGGTGGTGTAAGAAGAAAATTTTAAATGTAAAAATAAAATATATAAGATCGTACAAATTTCACCTCAACTCGCAATGTTTCGATTTTCGACTAGCAGTTTGTACATGAATAATTTTCTTCTTCGTATTTTCAAACTACATATTTGATTCAACTAATCACCCTGCCAACGGAGTAGTAGCACGATGGAAACTTTATTACTCATACTTTGACAAATTTGAAATACTGTCTATGTATTTATGTATTTGCCGTGTATGAATTACGAGTTTGAGAGCTCTTCGCGTACCCCGCTACCGAAAGCCAAACATGAAATGCACGGTTTCTTCCGCGCGGAAAATTTTGTTATTGCAAGATCGACGTTACGTTGTTTACTAAACTTTATTGAGCGCCCGACTCGCAAAACATAATAATGTTACATTATCTAACATTATTATGCATTATGCACAGATGCATACCTACCATCTTCTAATAAAAAATTTACTAGGTCATACAAAGTGTTATTTTATTTTAAATATATGAAGTGTGTAATTACTAGTATTAGGTATAGTAAATCTTCTATTTACGAGTATTTCGAAATACAAGCAAATTTTTCGAAATAAATTTAAATGATTACGAGCAATGTCTTAACATACGAACAAACTTAATCATTAATAAATGTGTTGCTTTTTATGCACAGACCGCCAAACTCGAGAAGTCTCGCCATCTTGATGTGTGCTAAGCAAGCGGCGCGGCGCGGCGATTTGAAAGCTAAGCTTTTGCTCGTGTATCATTTCGAGAATCCACAAGATTCGAGATTCAAATCAAGACGAGCCACAAATTCAAGGTACAGAAGAGCCAGTTGAATGTTGGAGAACAGGGCCGGGAGCTGACCACCAAAGAAATAACGACGCTACTGATGTAAGTAGCACTGCTAAATAGATTCCTGATTAAAGTTGCACGAACTGAATACTATCTTATTGATCGTAAAATACGTAGATATAATACATAAAATAAAAATTATTTATAAATTAAAGTACTGTAATGATCCTGCTAGATAGTGGGTCCTCGTCAAATCGAGCAGACTGTATTTAATGTCGAAATGATGTTCAATTAATATTATAAAGCATTTTATTGTATTTCAATATAAATCGTTCTCCTGGTCACGGTAAGCACTGCGATGACTCCTATGGGGTGACCCGTCAAAAATACGTCATGGAAAATAATATTAAATAATATAAATTTCATTGCAATGAATAAAGTCATTTGCCGTATGATGTTAGCGAAAATAGTTGTATGGCGCGGGTGGCAACGGCTGAGGTCGACAGATACGCTGTAACTATAAAAGGATCGCGGAATAAAATATTATACCTTCTTGAAATATTATAAATAATGTATTCTATACAATATTAATACTCTGCCTGTGCTAACTATACATTTAACTAAAATATATATTATTAACTGGAAATAATTATTCTGTGAAAATTGCGCTTTTGAATGCAATATTAACTAAAAATATTAACTAACATCTTGGGTTCGCATACGAAATTGATAATACCTAATGCCCTTTGCATTTACTAAATGTATTACCTAAATAACCACAGCTATACCATCCTGTCCGTCAGGGACGAAACATAAAACACAGTTATATTCCTAAAAGTGCTACCTCTTACGCGACAAAAATACCTATTGCAGTCGGGCTATGAATATGAACTATTTCCGCCTCATAATGGCGCCTGGAACCAATACTAAAAACCTCACTAGAAATAATAAATGCGACTAAATCTCGATAAATACAATATATACTATTCGTAATACGTCGTTGAATTGGCACATGAATCGTCTAATGGATGAAGGACCCCGTTGTGTATCGTAATAACTTCAAATTCTTTTATAGGAGCAGTGTGGAAACAATTGCATAATATTACGTAATAAAAACATCTAACGAACCTAATAATCTATACATTTATGTTACAATAAAATACGTTCACCAGAAGAATTCGTGTATTAGAAATAAAACATTTTCGATTTGAGACAAACCAGTAAAATCGTTCGAACGGCGCAAAGGGAAAAATTCACACATATTAAATAACACTGAAATTAATAATTATAAACACTTTGTATTAGCAAATTCTTACCTTGAATGGTTTCGTTCTAGACGTGCATGAACCTGTTCATATTAATTCCATGGGAAAATAAAACATATATTTTCTACCTACGAAATAAGACATTTTTGAAGCGAAACTTCTTTATAAATAAGTAGATAAGGTCTCGGGGATGGTTTGTTCGAAAGGATTCTACAACAGCCCGTGAGTTTATATGAAATAATAGTTTCTTTGAATGCTAAGTTTTGGTTTTTTAAACCCTCAGCATCTCTGCTGAGAGGGGTTGAGGCTCCGCGCCCGCCTAAACCCGGTGACCAACTTCCTAAGTGACTAAATGGCCCCCCTTGTTCCTCCGGAACTTACTGCATCCCGAGACTCTATCTCTTCTTTACGAGATGTGATCCTGTGACGCCCTTCTTTTAGGCTTATAATTGAGAAGGCCGTACTCTTTTGGTACGAGTTTCTGATGATGTGTGTTGTCTTGAGGCGCCTTTCTTTTAGGCCGGTGTTTGAAGAATCATGTACTCTTTTGGTACGAATTGATGACGACATTAGCCTCCTTTGCGGGCATAGTCAGCGATGTTACAAATTATTGTGCAATCTCATTATGCCTTTTCAGAATGGCTTCCCACGATTCTGCATCTTGCAACATTTACTTTGGTCAAATGTTAGAGTGTTAGTAACAATTTATAATATCCCAGCTATTCCATATGAGTGAATGATTTTTATACTGATTCTAGCTCTGTCTTTTTACAGAGGATGAAATAAAAGTTAAAGTTTTCTATTGAGATTTCATAGCATTCAGGCATGAAAATCCTTCCAAAGTCAGAGAATTCACGACGTTGGTTTACGCTGTTTTGAGCAGGATGAGGCGCGAAGGTCGAGTCTAGTGGCCACTCCGATCAACAAGGGAGGTCCCGCTTTTAAGAGTACCTCACAGGGGCTTGCGCGAATTCCAGGCTTATGACACGAGCGTCATCCACAACCTCACCTATCTCAACGTTCGTAAACCAGAAAACTCCAATTTCAGTTAGATCTCCCCATTCTGTCCTTTACTCGTCGTTCTGAAGCTACTTGTTAAGCCAGATGTACCGAGGTACTCAAATCATAAAGACTTGGCTGAAGACCGGATTGCGCAATACTTACGCAACACAATTATTATAAGGCTACTAAGCATTTCTTATAGAATTACATGTATTCAATTATTAGTAAAAATAGTTTGAAAATCCCCATACTTTAAAATATATTCGTTCGGAAGAATTTCTCGTACGATTTGGATTGAGATCTGGTTATGCAATACATAACGCGTCGACAATTATTATGAATCTATTAAGCACTGCTTATATAGCTCCGTAAAATCAATTGTTAATACAAATGGTATGAAAATTCCCATGCATCAAAATATATTCGTTTGGGAGATATTCCCGTACGAATTGAGCCAAGATCACACAAGAAATCGTGATATTAATTATACATTATTGCTCCGATTTTAAATCTTCCCAAAATAAATACATTTCAATAGTGAAAATAATTAATCGATAGATAATATAAATGTGTTCCTTAGCTGTTACACAGTGGCGGTATGATCCTCTCTGGTACTGATGAATGGTAGATTCCTCCATACGTCCGGGCAGCAACTCCGTCCGCAAATGCTGTTCTGGAACTCAGGGCTCCGTCGGTAGTCTGTTGGGCAGCGCTCCCGCTCGCAAGTCTGGTCTCGAACTGAAGGGGCTGAGTATATCGTGTTCGCTCCTTTTATAGTAACGATTTCACCATACCTCTGAAATCCACGCTAGTGCAGTGACTCATCCTATGCGCGATGACCTCACCGCCGGCGCTCGCCATTGGCCGGATTCAGTCATCAGGACGGTCGCCTCCGGCTCAACCCGTCGAAGGCAAAGCGCGCCTGTGATTGGTCCGTTTCGTTAAAATAACAGTAAAGCACCCGCTACACGCGAGACTTGCTGTTCCGTTTCATAAATAATAAAGGCTCGTTCGCACCTACACACAAGGTCGAGTCTATTAGGATTGGCAAACAATATTAATTTAACACAGAATTATATCTATGGTATAATAAAGATCTAAGAAATATTACTTGTATAGCTGAATATTCAATATTTTGTTAGCCTCTTGTAATACATGGAATCTTGAGAAGAAATATATCAGGCTTTTACTTTTAAACGATTCAAACCAGAAGAAATATATTTTTGATGTCCATACTTGACTTTTTTGAATATTATTATTTTAAGATTTTCTAAATTTATTAAATCTATCTCTATGTCGACCATCACAGTACTATTTACGTATTTTATTATAAATTAAGATATTTATTTTAGAAAATATTAAAACGTATGTACATTTTGTATTATATATGTATATGTATTTTGACATGATATTTGTGGATCACGGAACGAATTAATTGGGTTTCCTTTATTTACTATGGGGAAATTCGCTTCGACAAAACAGTGTTTTGAGATAAAAACACGAAGAGCAGTCGAGGATCCACCGCATGTAGGTACACGAGCCAAGCGCAGTTCGCATTTTAACGTGTTGATTAGGGCCATCTGGCGAGAGCTTTTAGAAATGACAAATAAAATTGCGCATATGATTCGCATAATTTGTCGAAAAATCTGCCCCAAATTTAAAGCAACTAAATACAGTACTTTTGTCTCTCGCGCCGCGCGATGTTTTGAACACACTGGCTCGAACGGACGTATTGCAAATATAACACTAATATAATATCCAAACTGCGGGCTACAGAGAAATGTGGAGGAAAATTTTTGAGGACATCAACTATTGATGAAGAAATAATCATATTTATTTATTTATTTAACGCCCGTATGGGCATTTGCAAAATATACAATAAAAATCACAAAAGACGGATATGTAGTTATAAAAGATTACAAGTACATTAATACTCCTCAAAGAGGATAAAGTGCATATTAATAAAGTTATAAAATAAATAATAGATTTAAGTCAATTAAAAACAAAAGTCATAAAAAGAAATTTAAAAAACAAAAAGAAAAAAATATTTATCCATCACCATTTAGTTGGGGCATAAATAAATGTTTCAATTTGATTCTATACATACTATCAGCGAAAATGTCGACCACCTCCACATATTCATTCCCTAACGAATGTAATCTGGGGATCGCGGAGTTTGCTAATGCATTAGTTAGTTCTGACATTTCCACTAAAATAAAATAATGCGCTTATCTTGATGAACTCGATAGTACATATACGTCGATCAGACCAAAAATCTGAGGGCAGTCAATCATATTATTTATGATCCTATACAGAAAGATTAGGTCAGTCACGGTACGTCTCACAGACAAATTTAACAGTTGCAGACAACCAAGGAGATATTCATAATTGATATCCTCCAAGCGTATATAATTAATATATCTTAAGAACTTTCTTTAGTTTCGTTCAACTGCCTTCGAATGATTAACATAGTGAGGCGACCATATGATCGAGTTACATTCAACCTTAGGTCTGACAAGAGAAGTGTAGAGGATTTATAGGTGTGAAAGTCTGAATTAATATTTTTCAAGAACAGAAGTTAACTCACATACGACACGCTTGTTAAGACATTTGCCTAGTGATCCAACGGTCATTTATTGGTATTTCAGCAAAACAACATTCAAACAGATAGAATATTAAAACGAATAAAAGAATACATTACTTTTACTTTTTACAAAAACGAGCGGAAAATTTATTTCAGGTGAATAAAACCTATCGTACGTTTACGTCTATCTTAGTAGCATTAGGTACCTAAATCCACGCCTAGGGCACGGCATCGCTAGATACGAAATGTAGATATTATATTAGTAGCAATGGGTCCTTCAATCCCGTACAGTATCGAGCGAGCCGGCAGCATCATCCGAGAATTGAATATCGTGCTGCAGAGGTAGCAAGTACGTGACGTGCTTGCTTAACACGACATGTTAGAGCTTTCGGGCGACACGCCCGACAATTATTCGACATGCAGAATTTCGATCACAACCTGCTTGACCAGATACAATTAGAAAATTTAGTACAGATCTACATTTATTCACATTTAGTACCACAACAAACCATGCAGCCTGATCACTGCAAACTCATCACAAAAAGTGTGTTAGTTAAATTAGTATAAACTACTACCAGATTTTGCTTTACTACCGGTTTCGAGACGTACCCGTCTCTTCGTCAAGACCAACACAACACTACTATGTTCACAACACGATACACCACAACCATAGTATTTTTAAACTTTCACCAATATTTATCACATGCGTGTTAATCTTGTCAAAGACAAACATGCACTGACTTGCCTACAGAACGATCAGGAATCTACGAGTAGTAGTGTAGTGTTGGTCCTAATAGTAGTGTAGTGTTGGTCCTGTAGTGTAGTGTTGGTCTTGACGAAGAGACGGATACGTCTCGAAACCGGTAGACCTAAAATCTGGTAGTGATTTATACTAATTTAACTAACACTCTGTTACAATGTCTAACCACAAAGTTAATGCTTAAAATATTAATAATATTAATAATATCATCACAAAAACTTCCAGGCTTGAGTAACTGGACTGGACTGGACTGGACTGGATTGGAGTAACTTATTAGCGACCTTCGCATTCCTTGCCTTCAATAATGCATTTTCGTTTTTCCATAGCCAGCTTCAAAAATAAGTTATGTTGTTATGTTTTAAGAAACGAGCTATACAATTAGTGTAAGTTAGAATGTACTTACAAGGTAGCAAATGTGTAAAACTCGAACGCATATACGGCGATGTACCATCTATATTATGATCGCTTCAAAAATGCAGTTTTGATATTGCCTGTTTTAAAAAATAAAGAAATCGTAATGAAAAATATATACATATTATACAAAAATATCTATATTATAATTGCTCAACGATGTATTCAGTGCGCAACAATTCCATTATTAGTTTCAAAAAATAACGAAACCGTATGAAAAGCAGCAGGAATGGGCGATAGGCGATCGCAGACACTAACGGCCGCATTGTAGCTAGCACAGCCGCCCGCAGGACCTAGCAGCAAGCAATCGGCGGTAGTCGATTGCTTGCTGCTAGGTCCTGCGGAGATAAAAGCATAAAGAACCGGTGTGATCCTATGCCACAAAATGAACTAACGTAATTTTTTATAAACAGTCTGGTTCCACGGCTGGTTCCAATGCATTTAACTTGTTTAAAAAAATTACCACTAGCTTGTAAATTTTGAAACAGTTAAGAAAAGGGCAAACGAAATATTTTTAAAATATATAATGCCTTAGTAAATAAGTCGCGCTTTGTTACAAAAAAAAATACGGTTTTACTTGAGAGACTGGGTTTTGAACGAAATTTTTAAAAATTAAAAAAAATATATATTATTTTGCTAAAATAAATACCCCCAAATAGTAATGATGAACTAAACCCCTTCTTTAGGGGGGTTTAGTCCATCATTACTATTTATAATTTAATACTCTGTGGGTACGATAGAAAAATGTTACATGTAAATAAATATCGCAAAATATTCTTAAGACTAATAATACTATCGCTCTTATTATATTAATACTAGCTATGCCCGCGCGGCTTCGCACGCGTAGATTTTTAGCACACTGTTTGGATCTTCATAGAACTTTCGCGAACCTTCTAGAACATTCTCCTTACAGAACTTTCAAGAAATTTATCTAATGTACAGGAACCTTCTAGACACACCGACACAGTCAGCGCGCCTATTTTGATACAATCTGAAGCATTTACGGCCTTCCTATAACAAAACAATGTGCTAGAAAGCACATTTTCGCCACCCACTCCCACCCCCACCAAACTCGCATATTTTCGATGTAACACCAAGGGCTATCCACCACCATAACCACCGGTGGGTGGTTGTGGCAGGTTGTGAAGAAAACTTGGCGGGTAGGGAAACACGGTTTTTTTTTATATATACCTATATATATTGACTAGCTCCAATCCATCAAAAATGACGGAACATTGGTTCGCGTCTTTTCTAAGCCCTAGTATATATTTATAGTATCTTTTTGACGCTCCACGGAGAGGCGACCGTAGCCACATGCGTGAAGCGGCCGGTTCGTTTATTCTCCAGCCGTTTAATTTGTTAATAAGTTACGGAGACAGATAGACAGACGAACGGACGGACAGACGGACAGACAACGAAATTTTTGTTTGATGTGCAGATAGAAACGCGAATTGATTTTTTTTGCTTTTTCTAACATATTGATCTCATCCTTTTTGCTACTCCTGACGTAGGTAATACAATTTATGCATGCACGTCCGTTTTTTTAAGTTTCCGACGCTTCCTCTTTAAATGTTTTTCGATTTGGTCGTCCCGGGCGCCAAGTCTTCGCTCCTATCTTCCATCCACGTTCTGCCCTTTCGTCAAATACATATGGGTATGTTACGACCCTTTTTTCTCCGTCGTATATCGTCTTTTGCATATTTGATCTCGGTTCATTATATTCGCTTCATTCTGCCTATAGCATTTCCAAGTTTTCTGCCTAGAGTAAAAATATTCAAATAGATTTGGTTTTTTGCATCGTTATTTATATCACGTATATTTATATTTTTTATATCACGTATATTTATATTTATATATTTATATTTTACGTACGTTCTTTACATTGTAGACGCATAATGTGATTTTTCATCGCTTAGCTTAAGATTTAAAGAGTTTTAAATAAAATATCGACGTTCCTTACGTTAACTCGGACATGTACCAAAAATACATTTAAGAATTTATTGTACCAATACATAGAAAATAAAAATATTCTCAGGTTTTCACGGCCGTTCGGAGTCTTCTGTGTGTAGTTTTCTAGTATATTCTCGCCTGAATATCTGACCTTTTTGGCCAACGTTTCGGATCGCATTGCAGGATCCATCATCAGGGCTGATACATGGTATTGCAAGCCAGTACTTAACGCAAACTAGGACACACCCTGATTTCGGTACGGTATTGTAAGGCAATAGTTAAACTTAACATCAACACATACTCATCACACCAGCCCTGATGATGGACACTGCAATGGGATCCGAAACGTCGGCCAGAGAAGTCAGATATACACGACAGAGTATCCCAGAAAATTAAAAATAGAACATATTCTTCGCAATACAAAATTGAAAAATAAAACAATTTATTAGAGAAAAAACTGACTTGTAAAATTGCTCAGTTTACGTAGGGAACTTCGACATGCAACAATAAAGGTAAACTTAAACAAAAATTTGATTTAAATAGTTGGAAATATAATATCGACATTTCCTATCTAAACTCGGACATCTACCAAAAATGCATTTTTGACTTCTGTAATTTTTTTTATAGATGTCTTAGCTTAATTATTTTTAATAGGCAATTACAAAGGGAAAGAAAACAAAAATAATATTATTCCTAAATTAGGAAAATTCTTCGTTATATTAAGCCTGTAAGATCGCCTGTACCAATATACTCCGTATTGCCATCAAGAAAAATCACCAGCGTTCGATAATAACGGTCCATGTAGTCTGTCGCCAGGCGACGGTGGGACGTCAGTGCGATAGTCGCCCTTTATTGTGAAGCATGGCGCATGGCGCATGGCTGAAGCGTCACCACCGGAACGGTACGTTACGTTTTTTAATAATTTTTGATTGTCTATTTGTTTGCGTCAATTGGTTATATTGTGGCTTACTTCTTTTGATACCAAATTATATTTTCAACACAAAAAACAGGTTTTACGGAAATACTGGTGATAAAGCAGCTTACATAACTTCGCGTAGGATTTATGTAACTAAGATATTAGCAGTCTACAGAAAATACAAAACAAGTGATTAATACCAACGTTTCGGCATGGTATTGCGAACCAAAATTAACCACAACATCGATACTTACAACACATCAGCTCTGATGATGGACCCTGCAAATGGAAGCTAAACGTCGCGTCGCACAGTGGTCGGAAAAGACAATCTGAGCGAGCGAAATTATTTTAGTGTTTATTTGTATTCTATACCCATTAAATAATAATAATAAACCAATTTAGAGATATAAAAAATAAAATAAATGTAGTATTGAAAACTTGATTATACCACCTAACCACACTTTATATTTAATTCTAAACTTGTCTTTATGACGTCCACATTTGATCCACTTTCGACGTATTTGTCCAAAAAAATTTAACAAAGTTTTTTTTATTATACCTTGTTGTATTAATCGCCCTTCAAACAGCTTTTTTTACTTCCTTTAGAAAAGTCTCGCTCCTTTAACCATACTCCAAACAGTTTTTTCCTTGGTAATCCGAGAGCTGGAAAATAAATAAATTCTGAATACAGGCGTACCGAAGTGCACTCCGATTGATTTTAAATCTGTAGCCAAGGTATTAGAGAACGATAGTTTACAACAATTAGAATCAATACAGGTCAATCCCAGTTTTGGCAGTCTAAGGCATGCAGAAAAAAATTACGATATTTTGTTAAAAACAAATCGTGGCTTTGTAGAATATTAATTGAATAAAAATGTGGATTATATTAAAAAAAAGTTACCTAAGTTTATCGATTCCATAGTTTGAAGAACAAAATTCAAAAAATTAAACACACCACTTTGGTACAAACACTCGTATCTGACAGACAATAACTCAACTTTATTTTTTTGCAACAACATGTCACTACCTGCTCGACTAGACACGAGGGGTTTATTCTAGGTGATTAACTATTAGTGGGACTTTATTACCCAAGGAACTAAGTTTATTTCGCTGCATATATTTTATTTTTATTACGACTTTCGTTTTTTGAATTTTGTGCGCACAGAATCTAATTTCCAACGTTTGTGCGTCGGGGAGAAAGCCCTAAAATACGGAATATTTCCCTAGAAAACACAAGTCAAAATATTCTGAACAGCCGTTTCACGGCTTAAACTTAAGGCTTAAGTTTTCAACTTAAACATTTTTAAGTGATTAATAAGTTTTTAAAGAAATGTATTTATGAACAACGTAAAATATATATATATTTTTTTATATTTGTAATTATTCTTATTATATGTTTCGTCACTTTAATCATATGTATAGTTATATTTTACGCAATCATGTACGAGTATATATCATGTTGACTGATCTTCCAACTAAATCGCTCGAAGTTGTACGTTTAAGTTCTGCTACCTTGTCCAGACGATGACCTACACAGTTGTGTTTGCCTTGTGCCTTTAGTTTCCCGACTGTCGACAATTATTCACTTAGTGCCAACATTAGAAACGTGTACAATATTCATATTACTCCAGAACAACTATGCAGAGTTTTTCATAATAAATGGTCCGTATATTTTTGTTTGAGTTACGAAAGCACTTTTAAGAAAGAAGAAAAATAGAATAAGGTAAAATCTAGTAAATCGAAGCTTATAAATTTTAAGTTGCAATTTTAGAACGTAATTCGACGATATATAAAACAATCTTTCGAAACAGAAGAAATCTACCGATAGAAAAATTATTTTATTACCACCAGCATACGAACCTAAAGTGAATTATTCGATAGTTTTTGGGATTCATTGCAACATTAAATTGAGGCTATTTGAAAATGAAATAAAAGATGAATCTATATAATAAGTCGCAAATTTGACGTAATTCTAGATGTAACGATTCACCGAAAAGAACAGTTCCGATTCCGTAAAGAAAAAAAAATATATTGAAATGCAAAAGAACAAAAAAAACGAATGAATAAAATTAAAATCTGAAAAAAAGAATGAATCTATATAAGTCGCAAATTTTACGTAATCCTAGATGGTACTATTCACCGAAAAGGACAGTTCCGGTTCCGGAAAGAAAAAAAATGATATTGAAATGCAAAAGAACAAAAAAGTCGAATGAATAAAATTAAAATCAGTGAATCAAAGAATGTAATATAATGTTTTGAGATAAATATTACAAATTTACATGGATTATTGCCCAATTACTTTCACAACAAAATGAAACTAAATAAAGATTTTCATTCATACAATGCAAGAAGTGGCGACAGTGTAAGACTGCGGAAGAAAAATAAAAATATTTCAGAAAATTGTTTAATGTACAAATGATTTAAAATCGTCCACAACTTACCAAAAATAATACAAATTATGCAAAATAATAAAATTCACAATATTAGTAAAGTCATAGTAATCAATAGTGAGCACATCAGAGTTGGCCAAAACCAACGTAAGAGCTCAATAGGAGACTAAAGAGGCCAGGAAATTGAAAAGAGCAAGAGAATCAAAAGGAATCAGAGGACATCACACCAACAATAGAACAATACCTCATGTATGGTCCAGCAATTGCAGATTAAAGGTTATTAAAAAACGATATTCGATTTTAAGTCTCTGAAGTCGTATTTTTTTCTTTTACGTTTTTCTCGAAACTACTTTTTCAAATACACGATATCTCCCGATTTACTCAACCGATTTGGTTGAAATTTACAACAGTTATTTTTCATATTGTCTAAAGCGTGACGTACAATTTTTTTTGGTTGAGTACCACATTCAAAAAGTTATAAATTTTTAAACTCAGACAGCTGTCATTTCTACAAATTTGTTTATAAAAATTATTCCCTACATCACACAATAACTATTTCCCTTCTTAACATGAAAAAAAAGATTTTTTGTTTTTTTTATTCTATTATATAATATATATATATATAATTTTGTGTTCTAGATAATGTCTAAATAATGTCTAGTAGAGAAATCATGTACACCATCAGCGAGGATTTTTAAAACAGGCCTCTACTTGTCGGCTATGTCCGCCAATTTTTTATTTTTTTTCAATTTTTAACATTGTAAATTATTCATAAAAATACTGTGTGTGTGTGTGTAAAATAAAGATTATTTTTACTATATTTAGAAACTGCGTTAAAAATAGTTATTTTTATACCTATTTTTCCGAACGCAAGGGCGGCGTAACCCCGTAAATATGTACGGTACCTACGGAACGTAGATTTCACACTAAATAATCAATCTACTTCTAAACTGTCAAGACGTTCTCGAGATGGTTGCCGTGATAAGAAATTCATTAATTAGAGTAATGAAATTGCTTCCAAGAATTTGTTGAAGCATCCACACATTAGTAGTAAGACAACATTATAACATACACATATTAAAAATATATAAAAATTAATTATCAACAAAGTATCTTACTGCTAACATTGTTTGATCTCGAGTACAAGGTGCCTCGTGGCGTACCTGTGAAATACTACTCCACGTGTGCTAGAATAAACACGAAGCTGTACGCGAGAACCTAAACTAACATGAATATTTGACAGTCGACGGATAGAGAGACGAAGAGAGAATTCGACAGGGGCTTTTCCTTTGTTTTAATCCTTTATGAGTCTAACGGACACGATTCGGGGATTTCCCATGAGGCTCTGCAAAGGCTGTGTGAGGTTCGCCGGTCCGGTGTAGGAGTGTTGTGCCGAGCTGGTTTATGAACCCGAGCATGACACGCACAACCCTAGCGTGTACGTGACTGCAGACGAGGACTAGGTATGTATGCGAAACGTAGACGGCGAACGGAAGCCATACTTCTACTTACATAACCGTGGCGGATAAACGTAGGGCGGTATTTTATTTGTTATATTATTAAGCCACTGCCCTACAGATCCTATGTTTCTCAAATAACATTTAATTTCTTCTTCAATAAAAGCAAAATAACTTCGTGGTAACATTATTTATATTAATGAAAAGAAAACACTATGTAATTATTGCAATTATTTTTACGTAACATTATTTATTTGTGTTAAACCTGTAGAATTTTTGATATTCGAATTAAAAAGCACTTAGAATGCAATAATAATTCTGATTTCTCTAATCACCTTTTAGAAACAAACCATTCTTTTGATATTAACAAAAGTTTTGAAATTTTACAAGTAAATAACATAGGATTACATTTAGATAAATAAATTTTTAGATTTAATGTATATTATAGATATCTCACAGAGACGAAACTGTATTTATTATGGGAAAGTAGGTATATAAGTCATTGGGTGTACATAGGACTTATGACCTATCTTTATGGTTGGCTTAAGTGATCACTTTACACAATTGTAACATTCGCCATTTCCACCCATGATAGAATATACCATGCTTATTCATTTTTTGGAAGTTGTATATATGTTCAAATTGCGTGGAAAGCTTTCACATATGAGTTGTAAGCGCCTTTCCATGCGGCCTGTACAAAGCCATTTTCATTCCCCTAAATCCCCACAGATGTCGCTAATGAGAAAATCTACATTGATTTTTTACGGAATTTTGAGAGCAATATACTTTAAAAAGCATGGTATATTCTATCATGGGTGGAAATGGCGAATGTTACAATTGTGTAAAGTGATCACTTAAGCCAACCATAAAGATAGGTCATAAGTCCTATGTACACCCAATGACTTCTATACCTACTTTCCCATAATAAATACAGTTTCGTCTCTGTGAGATATCTATAATATACATTAATTGATTAATAATGTCTCTGTGACGTAAATCCAGCACTGTTCTGAAAGATTTGAACAAACTCAAAAATATTCTGAAATTTTTAGAAATTAGAAAAAGCGTTAATCGCCATTTAAATATTATTAATAACCAAATCCTTTTTGCACATAGTTATCTTCTAAATTTATTTTCAGACTACAGACTAGTTCTTACTTAATTAGATATTCAACTACCATATATATATTTTTTTTTTAATAACCATACTTTTAAGCATTGGCCCCTAAACATTTTGGTTATTCAAAAACAGTGTTTTTTTACAAAATGTTTTGTTTTTACTGACATTTAATTTATTTAAAAATGGACATCGCAGATCGCAGCGTTAGATATTTTTAAGAAATGTTTTTGATTACGTTCTACTCGATATTAAGGTTGACATATTATACGGGAAGGCTTATAACCCTGTTTTAAAAATGTTAAACCCATAAATTGTAATTGCAAGAAAGAATAATATTGCAATTGACACGCGGTCACTTTGTAGTGTTTTAAAATATGTGGAATAAACAAAAATCTATTATGTATCGTTGATTGAACAGCGAGACTAAACGACAATATCTTGCACGTTGGTTATCTATTATTAATTGGGACTAATTTTGTTCTGCAGCACGATTATTTTAATTCTCACTAAACTAAACATACGTATTATTTTGTCACTAATATATTTTCGTTATATTCAATAAATAATATGCAGTGCCAGTAAGTAATACAGTGCCTTGTCAACTGGCATGGAAGGGGGCGTGTTTTTCGGTCGTCAATAGGAATATAGACTATTGGGGTGAAGCGTTGAGGAAAGTGAAATTAAATAGGATGACAACATACAGTATTTGGATTAGCTATCAATTACACCTGATAATACAACATATTATTGGGCGAGAAATCAATTTTGAGTACTTTCTAGTGATTATCCCATACAAATTTGTACATTTATAAAAATTAAGGTGAATACTTTTATTTTTAAACATGTACAGTTATTTTGCCATAAGTAATTGCGTAACATTTTTTAAGTGGTCTAAAACACAGAGGTTCGAATGGATCCACATTTGTGGTTAAATTTTTTATAAACGTTAATTTGGGGAAAATGGATTCTGAAAAAGCGCTCTAATGTGTTTAGACTTGGTTCGTTACGTTACTTTAAATAAAATTGTTCCTTTTTTTAATTTCCCATACGTACCTACCAATTCGGAAAAATTCTCATGAATTAATTAAAATTTCAGGACCATATTCAAAAAAAGTCTCATTAGCGTTAAAAATTGTATTACATTTTTAATTTTAATTATGTATTGCATTATCAAAATGAAATAAGTTTGAATCAAAAATACGATCAAAGCTAATTTATACATGGTGTTCAAAAGCAAAGGGAGCTAATGGGACCTGCCTGGATATTATAAACTTATTAAAATAATTAACATGTACGATGTAACTGACATATCAATGCCAACAAGTAGATGAGTTTGTGTATTGTGGAGATTATGTTCGATAGAAATGTAAAAGTTGAGAAACGTATCGAAAGGAGGATGGCTGCAGAAAACAAAGTGAATGGCGCATTGAATGCAATAATTTTTTGTGTAAGCTTGTTATCTGGGAAAGACAAGTATACGAAATGGATTTTTGCTACAAACAAAGATCTGTGGAAGTGAAACATAGAGCTAGCAGGCGTATTTGTGACAGAATGTAGAATTAACAAATTATACAAGATTATAAACCTAATCTAATAATATAAAAATAATAAAAATAAAAAAATAATAAAAATAATAAACAAATTATACAAGATTATAAACCTAATCTAATAATATAAAAAGGGGTCGCTTTTGGGATTGAACACGTTGTACGAATGAATGAGAAAAGAATAGTAAGAGAGATATATGACAAGAGTGTCGACGGTTCAAGAAATACAACGACGGCCGCGGCCTGACTTGGCGTGACCAGGTAAACCAGATTTTGAAAGATGGTCCTGTAAGAAGGTCAACAAACGAGTAGCTGCCATAAGAAGATGAATGAGGCAAGATTTGTGTATCAGAACAAGAGAGTGTAACACTAACTACCTGCCTCAATATCACATCGTGTCCGCGTAGCCCCGCGAGGACGCGATGTGATAATGAGGCAGGTAGTTGTATGACATTCGGTAGCGATTATATATTTAATACTGGGGACGCCGCCAGGCTCATCGAATATATAAAGTATTAATACAACGCATAACTTTCCACCAGATCCTAACTCTAAATTAACTCTCCCGCCCGACTCAATTACCTTCTAATCAAATCTATTTACAGGCCAGCCCATTTCACAACATGAATGGAAAGATTTAAAAATTTAATATAAAAGATAACATATATCTAACATTTACAATTTCAACAGCAGTAATGTTATAACATTGAATCTCTGGCGACCGAATTCACAAACAAGTCAATCAAAAAAAAAATCGAAGACATGCTATGTACGCTTTCTTTTGCGTACGTTTCCATAATCTTTTTTTTTTAATCACCCATGCAGTATCCAAATTAAAACTGCTAATCCAAATTTAAATGCTATACTTTACAGCTGAGCGCTCAATAATAATGGAATTTTATTAAATTTAATCAAAATAATGAATAAAATAATGTATAATCATCCATCTTACGTAATTTTTTTAGTTAAATCATAATAGTGCCATAGATCATGTTCAGCTTCAGATATAAATCAAAAATTAAATAAGGTTGTGAAGATTAAGAAAATTTGTTTAAGGGTAATATTATATTCAAACCAATCGATTCATTTTCTACTGCAAGTCCTCGGAAAGAATATTACTTTACCAATCGATTAATTTTCTACCGCAAATTTTCGGACAGAATATTACTTTACCAAACATTTATTTTTTGTGCTTATTATTTATTATCATCTTATTTTCTGATTTAAATATCATGGCTGCCCATTCGCATAGACAAAAATTTGTATTAATTTTTTTTTTTTAAATAATGTGTCTAAAACATCGCGGCTCCTGGTATTTTTCCTTCAGAGTTAACTGACATTACTTATTAATATTCTGTCTGCCTGGGGGTTGATCCAATTACGACGAATTCTCATTTTTGTTTATGAAAAAATTCTTGAAAATTATGAAAGTAGATTGCATTACCTACCTGAGAGAGAACCATAATACAAAAAACAAATATTAATAAAATTTATCCCGGGCTTCTCGTTCCTTAAGAAACTTGTTTTTTATGCTAAATATATTTTAAATGCTCGTCATAACAATTAATTGTATCTTAAAATCTTTGAACTCTATTAAAATGAGATTGTGCTAATATGATAGTATTTATCTGATAAGAAAAGGTATTATAAAATATCGATCTAGAAATATTCATGTGCCAAGAATATTTTGAAAACGTTTGGAAACTTTTCGTTCTAAAAGGGTTTGCAACGCAATACACCGCCACCGTACGGAAATTTAGACACTAAAATTCCGCTCGGATCAATTTTCTGGAATGTGGTGAGCCATACTATAACGCTTTATTTTTAACTCAAAGAATGCCATTAAATGCTTAGGTTGCGTTGTTTCTATTACATAGTTAGTCAAAAGCAGAAATTCAACTCACTAAAACAATACTTAAAATAAGGGCACGTATTCGTTCAACAAGTAACGTATAATAGCGCAATCAAAGAATTAGGATACGTTGTTTCTATTACATAGTCAAAAGCATAGGTTAAAATCACTAATACATTATTTAATATAAAGGCACGTACGTTCAACAACTAATGAATAATATCTTTGTGGGAGAATATTAGTGATGCAACGAATACGAATACGAATATTCGTATTCGCCGAATAGTAGATATTTACCGAATATTCGTATTCACCGAATATCATAACGAATATTAAAAACAAACTATTTATAGCTGAACGCAACGCAAATTACGGTTTGGCTGTGCACCGTGTAGTGTTTGGATGTGTCAATACATCAGCCCTGATGATGGACCCTGCAATGGGATCCGAAACGTCGGCCCGAAAGATCGTAACAACATGGCATAATACCCCAGAAAACACAAACCTGAAGATTCTGAGTGGCCGTGAAAACCTAAGAACATTCGTAAATATTCATTTTTGTATTCGTGAAAGTAGTATTCGTTATATCACTAGAGAATATTCTTTACACCTTGGGTCTATTATAATCAATGTTGAGATGATTTAAATCAGTGATTTTAAAGGCGATTAAAATCGAGTAATTTTTTTTAAAATCGATGATTTAAATCAATACTCTTTTACTGCAAACAAATCAGCCAAAAAATGTCAAAAGCAAAATTTGAGCCTTTCACTGGAGTATTAGTTGGAAGACAAGTCATACAAAACACCGCCTCTACTATTGGTGGGTAGCAATACATAATATGAAAAAATATATAACCCAAGAAGAATTGGATATAGTCAGTTAACTGCCAAGTACAGTTGCTTCTTCCGCTGGGGTCGAAAGAATATTTTCGACATTCAATTTGGTGCACAGCAGAATAAGAAATAGATTAGGCACCGAGAAAGCAGCCAAATTAGTCTTCCTTTTGAAAAAACTAAATTCGAACAAATTACAAAACCAATAAAAATATAACATCTAAGTTATATGTAAGTAAATATAAGTGACTGCGGTGAAACCCAAATGGCTTTATATTCATTTATTAATTTTAAGTCGTTTTTATTTTCCTTATTAATTTTTTGTTATATATGACAAAATGCTACTGTGTTTTTTAAAAGATGATTGACTTTCAGAAGAACTTGTTGTTTATTGTTAATTTCATCATATTTTTGTTAAATATGGCAAATAAATATGTTACTGTATTTTCTTTAAATTACTGACTTTTTAGAAGAACAAATATGTTGAGTTTTTTTAAATTTTATCGATAATAAAAATAAAGAAAAATTATATTGTTTTTTCTCAACAATAACTGACTTTCAAATTTAAAAAAAAATCAGAAAATAAAAAAAAATCATAGAAATCTGATTTAAATCCGATTTTTTTTATGCGAGATTTAGTTATGCGAGAATAAATATTTTAACTGCTTTAAAAATGTGTCCTAAATATAACGCAATCTTAAACATACTTCCGCTGTATCCCAATCTCCTTGTCTAAAGAAGGGGTTTAGTTCATGTCTGTACAATTTTATACTTTTTTCCATTTACTACTAATAAATATCTACCCCTTGTTCCAAATAATTTTACTCTAATTCAAACCTTATACGACTTATGTTATTATAATAAAATTTAAGTATAATCGTATAAGTATATAATCGTTTTTTCAAATTACTATTGCTAGTAAATTATAATGCTATAAATTCAAATGCCGTTTTGATTTATAAAGTAACGTCTACATACAAAAGCGTCTACATAAAAACTCTGGCACAGCCGGTATTATGAAAACATCTTTGTATGTTTCGTCAAGACATCTTTATCTTTGTACCTAACACAATAAAGCTGCCCGTAGGGCCTAGTAACATCACTGTCAACTGTGAACACTGTGATGGCACCTTTAGGGATTTAAAATTACGATATTTAATTGACATATTAACACAAATGTAACAATTTTAGGATGTTTGCAAAAATTACATAAATTAATCATTTTAAACGTTTATTTCATAGTCTCACTTTCAATGTAATGCTTTTTTTCATTGTAGGCAAAAGTCATTATTCAAAAATTTAGTGCAAGTAAGTGTTAAGTGCAAGTAAAGACTAAAAATGCAGAATTATCACGTAATTTTTTACTGTATCATCAATTGTGAAAATGAGAAATTACATTATTCAAAGTGTAAAATGATGTTGCACAAAACTGTTTGAAATGGTTGTATTCTCCTAAAACGTATGCTTTTGAATTTTAAAACAAATATTAACAATAAATCTCAACAGACGTTTAGAGTGGGATGTGAACAAAAATATTAAATTGTTTATCGTGAACACGTTACCGAAAATCGTTATCAATGTTATATTATAATATTATAACTTATATGAAGATAACCGCACTGTTATCACACTTTTCATTTGTCCAAGAGCTAAAAACTGATTTATAAGAAACGAAATTAATAAAAGTGTAATTTTTACTTTCTTAAACAATAAATAACAGATAAAACGAAAGTGCTTAAGTAATTCACAATTGAGCCGTTATGAATACATGTATCTACGAGGGAAAAATTCAATATTATTTTTAAAATTCGAATATGAAAGCACGTGTGGTTTAAGTTCAAAAATAGAATAAAACTCACCGATAAAAGCGCAGACTGCGAGGACACTCGGGAGCTTGGGACGCGTCCCGCCACTATCACACTGCGAGAGCAACAATCCGCCACAACCAACCATACAAACACAAAAGACCCATCGGTCGGGAGGGGCGGGAGGGGGGAGCCCGAGGGCTTCTAGTGAAAAGGGTCGAGGTATCAGCTTCGGTAGTCGTATCCGGAGAGGTGATCACAAAATTCATTTCTTATTAGGCGTGTTTTGATGCAAGAGTTAGTCTGTTCGTCTACTGAAGACAGACTGAAAAGAGTACGTATTATAATCACGAGGGGAAGTGAATCATATTTTAACAATATGGAAGAGTACATAGACGTACCAAAGAAGAATAATTTTTAAAAAGTTCCGAGACATAAATCCTAATGTTATTACATCAATTACGCAAAAAATATTACGCGGAGAATATAAATAATAATATGTCACCCATCTGAAGACATATTTTCATAAAAGTTTAAAAGATACAAAGGAAAAATATTCTGGAGGGATGTGATGGCGCCAATGTCGTCGCCGATTTGGCGGCATCGCGATAGGTATTAAGTAAGTGGTGTGGTAATTTCCCACCAATATCTAAATGCAAAGCGTACAAGGAAACAAAAAGGTGTGAAACAAAAAGGAACAACTACACATGAGGGCGCAACGTGCCGTACGATCCGTATGATACGGTTTTTTTGCGCGAGGCACTCACATTACTTGCCGCCACGTGGGTGCGGGTCTAGCGACGGTATTGTAAACAAAAAACACATTAAAAAAAATGACGGTGGGTTCACACTCACTGATGCAGTCCGGTAAGCTGTCGTTCCAAGTGTTGTCCCGCAAGCAGCGCAGCAAGCGCTCCCGGCCGCTGTTGTCTGGAAAAGCGTGCCCGACACAGCACATGTACTTGGCGCGGCCGCCATCGCGGTACACGAGGTAGCCGTCGCGCGGCGCTGCCGGCGTCACGCAGCCCAGAGCTGCCAACAAAACCATGAAACGTCACTTTTCCCGCCATTTCAGGAGAAAATACTGGGAAATTAAAATATTTATTATCAATTGTCATGTTTTGAGTTTCCTGAAAGTCACCTGAAAGTCTTTCAAGGTAATGGTAATCGATTTTCTTCTGGGTTTTTTTTGGGTCGACGTGTCTGACAACATTTTACTGGCCACTATAAGAGCTGGTCTGACTGATGCACGTTCAAATGATTGTGACATTGAAATATGGTCCGAGACGTCGACAAAATCACAATAGAGGGTCTCGAAAACATTATTTTATTAGCATATTATAATATATGTATTTGAATAATATTTTCGAAAGTAATTAATAATAATAATATAATATTTTTACATGATTCAGCTGGATGTGCATTTTATTTCGTACTGCTTTTATTACTAATTTCGTAATTTTCAGTGAATTAAGCTGTAGGTAGTTAAGACAGATTTTTCTATGGTTAGATTGGTAATTTCCATCTTGTCTTTAATGCAAAATGTTTAGCAGTATACATTATATTACACATCTAAATAGTTTATAATTATATAGGGTATTGAAAGATAAACGAAAAATATATATATTTAGGTAACTAAAATTTGAACGTTCAATAAAATCAAATTTAATCTTATATATAATATAAGAACCAGGCGCATGCAGTAGGTACATTGAGGCATGATAAATATAGTATAGATAAATGTAATTTAAAAAAAAAATATTTGTTAAATGTTATTATTATATTATTTTTGAATGAGATTAGATTTAACCATTGATTTGACCTTTTTTCTTTACTGCATTCGTTATTTTATTATTTTGAATGAATTGTTTAACGTCTACTTTCCGCTATACACGAGTCCTCGACCTTTGTAGAGGAGAAGTGAATGTAGGTATATTTTAAAATCTATATGTTAATTTGTGCTTTTTTACTATTTACCATTATACTCTTTACTATTATACGAATATGATTTTATTTACATCGATTTATGTTATAGTCATTATAATTAAGTACAACTTATTTCAGAGTACCTATTGGCTGCACGCCGCTGATAAGAATGTAGATAGTGCATAAAAAATATTTTAGGTAAAAGGAAAGAAAATATAAGAGATAATGTATATTATTAAAATATTTTCACAATCATAAATTATTGAATATATTAACGTTAAAATAAACTCATGAAACCTACGTTAAGTAGGTACAATTAAACTATAAACTAGAACAATTTAATATGTCAGGGTATTGAGTGCACTGTGCAAACCTATGAATATAGTTTACTATTTGTTATTAGTTTGTTAACTATTGTTATCATGTCTGGTTTTATTATGTGTTAAAAGTATCACGTATTTATTATTGTTTCTATTTTCTTAAATTTTTATTGTTAAAATCGACGATACCTACATAATAATGTACCTACTCCTGCATAAAATTCTGATTAAGATAAATCATTAACCCGCCAAATAAAATAAGTATTAGGTATAGCATATACTTTAAAAAAAACTAAAAAAAATAGTTCAGTTTTTGTAACAGCTAATAAAATTTTAATGTACGATTTTACCGACGGTATAACAATAGACCAACATTTCGTCAGCCATTTTCTTCAAGAAACTTGCAAGGTTTTCGAGTCCTGAAAATCAATAATATTGAAGAAAACCTAAGAGCCACAGAAATTATTTGATACTAGCACAGCTATGAACTTGTTAAATTGGCAACACTAATTGGCCTAAACGTGGGAGCACGACATACATAACCACACATAGGGCATACACACAGTTGACAGTTCTGGTAAACAGATAGAGGAAGCTCGTCTCGGGTATCGTGCGTCACCGTCAGACTTCGGAAAACTCCGTCGAGTTGTGACGTCAGCAGACGCCGTCTCGTATCCTACCACACACGGGGTGAGGTGATATTTTATTCCAATTTCAATATACAAAAGCCGCGCCAGTGCCGGCGCCAAAGCTTCAAAGCTGTGGGTTTAATTATTTCTTAATTAGCGAATATGCGACTAATTATTTACAATCAGTTACTCGAATAAATATCTCATTTGCGCGGCATTAAATTACTGGGGATTGAAGCTGGTATTTTACCATCGCTGAACAATTTGCGTACATTCGGATGGATAAATATGATTTCGAAGGAAACAAGTAAATATTTGAATAATGGTATTCTTTTTCATTTTAAAATAACATAGCTACCATATTCTAAACATTTCTAGTTTTCCGTTTGGTGGATGATAGTATGTATGTGGGTAGTGTTTTTGTTTTAGTTTGTTTTTCTGTAACAGGAATAATCACGAATAAATAGAAAATACATTAAGATAAAAATAAAATAACATGAATTATATTGGAATTTGCACTTAAACGTATATATCTATATTATTGAAGATTATTTATTTTCATTTATTTATAATTCTTATTAGTGTGTGTAATAAATAAAATTAAAATTTAAACGAGAATTTTATTTAACGTGTATCTACAAAGAATTATAGATGACAAATTCAACAAAGCGTTAATTTATCAATTTCTGTTAACCTATAAATCATAACATAATATAATAGACTTATTAATGAAACATAAAATATACAGAAAAACTTTTAAATCTATAGGCATATATTGGCTTTAGATTAAAGAGTAAGCTCGATATGTGGATATTTTTGATATTTATATTGTAACGAGATGGTGAACCAGAAAGTTGCGTCTCGAAATTAATCACTAGGTTATACTGCAACAACATTATGGAAAACTCTCGAATCTAGGACCTAGGGCAGCCATACTCAACTGCGGCCCGCGGGCCGCATGTGGCCCGCCAAGCTTTTATATGCGGCCCGAAACACATTTATTATCAGGAACGAGATTGAAAAAAATTGCATCGTAAGTTTTGAATATCTAGAAATACTCGAGAACAAAAATACACACTTCTGTCATTTAAAACCGGCGATTTCTATGGTTTAATAACGAATTTATTATTTCAACAATAGGTAGTTTCAACCACACAGTGTACGTTTTGTGTTTGTCATGTAATTTTTTAGCCATTTTTAGTGATTCTCGTATTCCACATTCATCCATTACTGTCAGTAAAATCTCGTGTTCCAGTGTGTCGAATGCTTTTTTGAAATCTATAAATATTATTCCTACTTTTTAATCATTCAAATGACTCATACAATATTTTGAGTATATCCAAATCTTTGTATTGTACAAATTGGTATTGTTTTTTATTTGTATTTTTAATCCATTGTGTCTTTACAGTTTCCCACCACAATGTGGTCTGTGCAAATCTGGACATTTTTTTCTTTTATAATTTCCAACCTCGATGTGCTGTAATAAGGTGGCGGTTTTCATTTGCATTTATAAATCTATTGTTTTTGTTAAGACGTTAAGCAAAAATAAACGCTTGCATATACGTTATTTTTGAGTTTTATTTTTTTCATTATTGTATTTGAGTATACGGATAAGATGAAAATAAATTTCATATAGGGAAATAAGCTGTTGTTAATATTTTAGCTGGTATTGGCTGGTGTTTGTGGTGGATAGGCGGTAAGTATTATTATCATAGTTCTAGAGTTAAAAAATATATTTGCTGATTAATCAAGTATTTTTACTGTTTGTTCCCTATATGAATTTTTTTCGCCATATAAAAAAAGGTTGAGTACCACTGGTCTAGGGTAATCGACTCATCAAGTTTCTCGAAACGACTTGGCAAATTATCGTCACGGAAGATAGAGAACGGCATTTATTTAACGTTTAACCGACGCGATATTGGCAACGGAGCGCAGCTATTCCAGCGGTAGTAAATAAAGGAATTTCCTATCAGGGCGAGAAGTACTTACGTGCGAAAATTGAACGGAATACTATCAAAAGTAATCTAAGCGGTAGAAACAGCCTTGATTAGTGCAATTTAAGAAACTGCGATAATAAGTGTGTGAAATATTTCGGAAAAATTTAGTACTATAAAATTAAGAACGGTAGTTACTCCGATTCAACTCGGATGATGACTCTTTGCCGTCCACAGATGACGTCCAATGACTCTTTGCAAAATAAATGGAAGTCTAATTAAGCTTTAATTGTTTATTCGTTTTCATTTTCCCCCACAGCCACATCATCAGGTGAAGTTACAAAACAAGATTTTATCCCTAAGATCTCATATTCCGCCAAGTGACTGGTCAATGAGCTGAAGAGGTGTTCGTGGGAAAGACTTATTATTTTTTATATTGGCACATGAAATCATTACAATATACTGTAACATGAACATCGCATCGCAATAATATATTTTAATGAAAACCAATCAATAGGCGATAATGTGCTTTTGGGCTGGCATAAGATTAATATTAATCTTATAATAAGAAACATTAATGCCAGATCTCAACTTTAAGCTTCAATAGACGGATAGTGGTGGCTTACAATAACAAAGTAAACTCCAATTAATCATGTCCGGGAGGATCCAGGGTACAGAGGTAATCTCTAAACATCCGAAGAAGAGAGGATTAGAAGGCCAGCGCCAACGGCCAGATTACCGAGACAGGGGAAGACATTTTATCTCAAGAATATTCTGATTCTCCGGCGTGTCGTACAATGGTTTCATTATTGACTCATTTATCTCTCAGGGACAATTAAATCAGACTAAGCAAAAAGTTTTTTAAATCGTTCAAATGTTTGTTCATCAACGTTCCTTCCTCTAAGTTTTAGACTCACTTCTGTGGGTATTTCAATGAGGAAATTGTGTTATTGGTAGTTTTTTAAAGTATGGTGGTATCATAAAGAATAAAGTTTAATGAGCACTACTACTCGTCTTTTTTTTTTTTATTTCTTTTTTTTTTTAAATAGACGTGTAAACACGGAATACGTGTTACATCAATATTTTTATTATTTTCAAACTAAACTAAACGCTTGTGGTATTAAAATAGGACTAACTTGCTGGTCTGGAGTGCGATTCGAACCCGCGACCTTTGGATCACGAGGCGAGAGTCCTAACCACAAGACCAACAAGTTTCTTTATTTTGTTTCAGTTCATTGCCTTTCAATGTTGTGTACATCAGATACTGTTTTTATAGTGGACATGTTCTACAGAATAACGTGTATGAAAATAGAGTAAAATAGATCAAAGAAATGGAGGAACGTATCCTTATGTACGCGTGGTACAAGTTATACGTCTTTGCCGTGATTTTGATAATTGATATTTACATATTGATTAAAAATGTATATTAATACAATAATATGATATCTAGGGAGATGATTAATATAATTGATGACACTTTAATTATTAGTATTAAAAATTAAAGCAAGTGCCTACCCACTTTCATGTTTTATCGATTTTCTGCCTAAAACGGTTCCGTATTCAAATGTTTAGAAAGTGTACAACTTTAACAGGCGCATTGAATGGCGAATGAATGAATGTGTTTTTTATTTTGAAAACGAATATATGACAATTATGTCGTTTTTGCAAAAACATCGTCAGTAACATGAAATATTAATACGAACCTAAAATAGTAATAATTTAATAAACAGATCTAATTTTCAGTTCAATAACCAATGATTCGTCAGCTTTTGAATTGAGCATCTTTATGATTAGTACTTGTACTAGTCCTTTAATTGTAGGAGACAACTACTCGCTCGAGTTCTTTTCTTACCATGTCTTCCTGTTGGACGACCAAATAAATAAATCATTTTCATTTTCTTTATTCTTGCCCTGGTAAAAAAGTTTATAGAGTGTTATTTTATTTTTTCGTGGGATTTATTTCTTGTTCTTGAAAAAGAAAAAGATGTTTTGCAGTCATGATCTCAACCGTGGGTTACGAATGCGAATGGTCAGATGCTACGTGTTTTCAGTATTATTCTATGGAATGGGAGTATGGACGCTTACCGAAGAACTGATAAGACGACTTGAGGCTTTCGAGATGTGGATCTACAGAAGAATTCTCAAAATAAGCTGGATGGACAGAGTTACGAATGAAGATGTTATGGTTCGGATGAATAAAGAAAAATAAGTTATTAAAACAATAAAAATCCGAAAACTTCAATATCTAGGACATGTGATGAGACATCCGGAGAAATACGAGATCTTGCATCTCATAATGCAGGGAAATATTGCCGGAAATCGGGGCCCTGGAAGAAGGAGGACTTCATGGCTGAAAAAATTGAGACAACGATTTGGCCAGTCTACTGTGGAGCTGTTCCGGGCCGCAGTAAACAAAGTTCGCATAGCCAACATGATACCCAACGTCCGGTAAACGGACAGGGCACGAGGAGAAGAAGAAGATTATACAATAGTTTCTACATCTCGAGACCGGATAAACTACACATCTTTTAATGAATCTAGCTGAATTCAAGGAGGGTTCTTCAAAAGAAAATATAATACAAAAATTAGTAAGGTACCTTATGGTCTGCTGTTCTCTGGAATGGACGTGCACAATAGTGATCATTACCGGGTGGAACTAGAGGCTCCGCTTCCCGAACCCTCTCAGCTCTCATGGCATATTGTATATATAAGTGATATTTACAGAAGAGACTGATCTTTTCTGCGCGGGAGCTTTTATAGGTTCTCGCCACTAGGGATGGGACACTCCTAGTGTTGTGCAGTATTCAAAGACATGTCGCGATATTTCGGTACTATAACATTTTTTCAAAGTATTTTTTTTACGTTACAATATTATATACAGTAATGGTACTAGGAATGATCCTTGTAGAACTCCATAGCTCACATTCATATATATGCTTGAGGTCTCACATTGTTTTCTGTCTTTGAGGTAGCTGTCGAAGATTTTTAGGACATAACCAGTGATTCCAATTTCTAATAAATTATTAACTAGGGTAATCAGATGAACTATGTCGAATGCTTTTTTTAAATCGAAGAATAGTCCAGTCTCACTCTTTTGCCTTCATCAATTTTTGTCTGCAAGTATTTTATTAAGTTAAATCATGGCTGCTGTGTTCCTTTTTTCTTGAAATTCGTGCTGTGTTTTCGTTCAATTCAATTCGAGAATTTTGCGTAGAATTAATTGCCTTATCTGTTATTCTATTGAAAGCAATTACGCTTCAGAAAACTAATCTCCTTTAAGACACATATACAATAATGAAATATAATTTTAAATTGAAGGGAAATATAATTTTTTGGTTTTGTTCTAAAGCGCCATTTGTAATTCCCAGTGTGAAGAGAAATTTTTAAGAATTTTTTTTGGTGAGACATGAGATTCTCTCAATTTTTAAAACCAAATTAATTACCAATTAGAAAGACATACAGAAAAATCTAATCCACGAAAAAATATTTTGGCTACTACCGGGATTTGTACCCGGGTCACCTCCTTTCCGGGGCCGGTATCTACCAGGCTCCTATAGCTTAGTGGTCAGAGCACCGCTTCTTGAATTTAAAATCGGTTATATCAAATGTGTCCAAATAAAATGAATTAATTGTTTAATTCTGGCGTTCATGTACAAGCGGTAGTATTACAAAGTAATTCGGACTACCGTATCAAAAAAGTGGATTGCTCTACAGACAAAAATAAAAATTAATCAATTAATTAAACTGAGAATACATATAAGGTCGATATATTCACGGAAATCTACAAGGCTCCTTTAGCTTAGTGGTCAGAGCACCGGCCCCGGAAAGGAGGTGACCCGGTTTCGAATCCCGGTAGTAGCCAAAATATTTTTTCGTGGATTAGATTTTTCTGTATGTCTTTCCAATTGATTAATTAATTTGGTTTTAAAAACTTCACAGAACTTTGTTCTGAAAAATTACAACTTCACAAATATGAATGTGTTCTTGAATTTAATTCTCTCAACTTTGTTGTACTTGTGTAGACATCATGTCTTATTGATTTGCCATAAGGTCCCTAACTTCACGCTCACACCCCTAGCAACAACTAAAATGGAACAAATGTTGATAATTTAATGCCTTATTTATTTTATAAAGGTAATTTAACAAACTCATCTTATTATCTTAACAGAATATATTTTAAGCCCCAAAAGGAGTTTTCAATCGTGATTTAGAACGGAATTCACATTTTTTTCCACAAAAAATATGTAAATCTATCAGGTTGCTTACAATAACAACATGTACAATTATAATTAACCTTCGTTTATAAACATTGCAAGTTAGTATAGATTCATAATAGAAATGTAATTTCACTTGAAGATAAATTATATCTTATTATGAATTTAATGTTTCTATTAATTTTAATTAATCAAAAACTTTGTACTAACCACTTGGAGTAACTTTACGCCTGCCGGTTTCAATACCACTGTATCTTCGTCAGGACGGACAAATACTAACTATCCATTATTTAGTAAACAAATTATTTTTTGTACGAGGGCGTGGCTACAGTTATGGTGGGGGTAATTGACACCAAAATGGAGAATATATCAATTAACGGGCTATTCATAATATTTATCTAGTTATTAATTATATTGGATTTAGTGTTCAGGCATTTTATGATTTCTAATATTTCTAAGTTATCCAATCTACATATATTGAAACCGGTAGACTTAAAGTTACTCCAAGTGGTTAATACAAAGTTTTTTTTAATTAATTAAAGTTAATAATTATATCCAACTACAAATTTAACGCAATAAACATAAAAATATTAATGTTTCTAGTTTTTAGAATCCAATTCATTATATATCCTACATACATACAGTGCAGCTGACCAGTTGTTGTTTTCAACAAAGTTTTATGTTATGTTTTCAATGCCTTGGTATTTTAGGTAACCTCTTGCACACATATATCAAATTTCGCTGTCAAACCAAATGTTTCTATCAACTATCTCTTTCTATCAATCTCATAGTTCATCTCAATATTCAAATCTCAACACGCGTATGTACATGGTATTGAGATTTATCTAAATTAAATCCCCAAGATTTTTCTTATAGTGTTTCATTCCGTGGATACAGCATGACACATGAAGATGAAGTTTATCTTTGTGAATAATACAATTCCCTAAAATAATTATTGAACTTTTTTTTACAAACCGCTTTATATTTTTTCATTAAAAATCGCATCCACTAATTTAGTTAGAAGTTAATTTAGTAAAACAGGGAAAGCGCGGCGCTGGTTTTGGTAACGTGGTAGCGTTTTTTCTGGCTCTGCCTTCAAGTGTCATTCTTGACGACAGTAAGGGGTTGTTTAAAAAGTTACTCGCGAGGGGGAACAATGAGGAAAACCCTCTTAACCTGAATAATTAGAGTGCCGTCATAAGTTCCCCCCGCAATGCTCTACTAATCTCGAAGTCCCCTCGTTTTACACTTATCTCTGACCAGCGGAAAAATTCTCTTTATTTTTTGTTCATAGCCGAGAGCATTGTGCAGTGAGCTTGGAACGAGATTTAAATTAAATTTGAAATGTTTAATTGAATGAAAAATTGAATTCTTTCTTGTTTAACAAGACATTTTTCTATGACCTTGACATTTTATTCAAGAAATTCGCGAGGCCATGTTTTTATATCATTTTACAAGGTTATCAGATCATGGACCAACTTTTATTAGCCATTAAAATATAATCCTTTATTAAACACCAACATAAGAGTTTAAACCTTTACGTTCTTATCAAACGTAATAATTTCGTTGTCTGTCCGTCTGTCTCTCTTTCTGTCTCCTGTCCGTTCGCAACTTCATGTAACGTCCGTAATTTCGTTCAAATTCACGGCTAAAAAAACATATGAAACGGCCGGAGATGGGGCATGTTGCTACGGCCGCCTCTCCGTGGACCGCTAAAAATACTATAAATATATATTAGGGCTTAACAAAGACGCGAATCAATGTTCCGTCATTTTTGAAAGGGTTACAGCTTGTTAAATATTAATTAAGTTTAGTGTAATATTGCAACACCCCGAAAGGGCAAAAGGGGATGGTGAACATTAAAAGCACCGATGATTGTCTACAAATTAGCAGAAAGCAATCGGCTTAGACGATGTTAAAAAATATAATTAACTCTCAAAAAGGGCCTCGATAAAAGGAAAACGAATCCACTTTATCCACGAAAAAAACAATTCATCAAATATTCTTATTTACGGAAAATAACAATTCGACCAAATCAATGCGATGATTCCAAAGATTTACAAGTATACTGAACACAGAGTATAATTTTTATTTTGGTGGTCTGTGATACCGAATAAGAAATGTGACGTACCGGAACTACATTGATGATATTGTCCTTTTTTCCTAATTTCATTGATACCTTTAAATGCATGTTCTCTTCTTATATTTCCATTATACTCCTCTCCTCTCCTCAATATACAGTTACCTGCGAGGTTATTAACGTTTTCCAAATAACCCTGTATAAAGTTAATACAGTATGGATAATAGGATCCGTATACAGGGTTATTTGGAAAACATTAATAACCTCGCAGGACTATATTCCTGCCTTGATTATGAGTCGAAAATGTTCAAGCTGTTATGACCTAATATCAGTAGTTATGGAGATATACGACATCAAAGTTCGCATTTTTTTTCAATATTTCTGACTTATTTTTTGTAAAACGTTGGACTATCATTATATCGAATATGTAAAATTCATTCCCCTTAATACAAGTCAAATAAAAACCTTCGAATTCTAATTGGAAAACATTCCAATTGGAAATTTTTAAGGGTTTTTACCATTTTATTTAACTTGTATTAAACCAACGAATGAAATTTTCGTAATCTATATAAGTTACTGTTATGATAGTCTAACGTTTTACAAAAAATAAATCAAAAATATTGAAATGCAAACTTTGATGTCGCATATCTCCATGACTATTGATATTAGGTCATAATAGCTTGAACATTTTCGACTAATAATCAAGGGAGGAATATAGTTCTGCGAGGTTATTAGTGTTTTCCAAATAACCCTATATAGCATCCATCAACTTTCATTATAGTAACTTATATTGATTGTGAAAAATTCATTCGCTTTAATACAAGCCAAATAAAATGATCAAAACCTTGCAAAAACTAAAAATATTTTTTTTTACAAAGTTTTTATCATTTTGAATTTTTCAAAATCGATAAAGTTACTGTAATCATAATTCAACTGATTGCAAAAAATAAGTAAGAAATATGAAAAAAAAACTTAAATTAAATTATTTCGAATAGTATGCCAGTAAATAGGACACATCAAGATAAACGTCATTGATGACAACTTCGCCAGAAATGTCATTGAAGATAAGACTTAGAAGTAAAGAGGACTATTTATTATTGATCAACAATGATTTAATAATAAATTATTATTGATAATGATTTAATAATAAATTAAAACATTATTGTCCATTTTTTTTACAAAACATAATAAGTATAATATAATGCGGAGTCTATTACATATTATACAAATTATTATCAAAAATAATGCGCTTCCGGGAAACATCTGTTTTTAGATTTTCGGGATTTTACAATACTTGTTTTCGATTCGTCTCAAACGTTCGGTTAATTTAAATTCGTTCATATCTTATGCTTTTATAGGAAAAGATAAAGAACACGATCGAAAGATACATATTTATTTCAACTTGATAAAAAATCATGAGGCTTCTGTTTTTATTATTTTTATGTTTTTATTTCTTACATTTAGAGATACACTGGTAAAAGTTAGCACTGTAAGCACGAGGTGAAAATTAGCAAACAAAACATTCAAAAGCAGTAAATATTAGTATAATAGAATAGGGGAATGGTGCGCTGCCTTGTTGAGAACGCAACAAGAAAACACTGTCTGTCTCTCCAGCGCACAATTATATTTACCAATACAACTCAAAAATATTCGTAGGTATTTAAGGGTTTGCACAGGGTGTTTAAAAGTTGCATGAATCTTTTGACAGTTAGACTCCGAACACCATTCAGTGCATGTTTTGTTAATCAGTTCGGGTATGAGAAATGTGTAAGGGCTGTTTTTGTGTTAGCTTTTACCGTGTGACCTATAGACCTCTTTCCATTTAAGAAAGACTATCGAATTAGTATGTATAAGCCGTGCATACAAGGCACATTGTTCCGCTGTGTTGGTGTTTATACCCATAAAAACACCAACACAACGAAACAATGTGCGTCGTACGCTCAATTTACACTTACTAATTCGTTGTCTACCTATATGAACATTCGATATAAAGTAGACAATGATAGCATTGGTTTTTAACAATTTTGTTGATTCTAATATCTAGCAACTTTACTATCCTTAACTGAAATCTACACAGAGAAAATATTCTTATTCTTCTTTTTTTCCTGGCGTTTGCCAGGTAGTGAGAATATTTTATATATTGAGTCGACTATTGAGTATCAAAATTTACGCTACCACAATTATTTTTGTTTAGATTTGACTGTCAGTATATTCTCTAAGTTCATTTCTAAATTTTAAATAGTAATTAACTATCATATCAAGTAAAAATCTGAAGTTGTAGCAAGTTAAAAATCAGTTTATTCAAGCTATTGAATGATTTGAATGGCTTTGATTTTCAGTTACTCGTGTATTTTAATTTAGTCAATCTGTGTACAAGAAATGCGTGTGCATAAGTACAGTATTTGTACCAATTTTTACCGTGCGACCCAAACTGAACATATCTAGAAACTGAAAAGGTAAATGAACCCTGTGCAGGGGTGGGTGAGGGGTGAGAGGGAAGCCGCATAACACAGTCTACAAATGAGTCAGTAATGTAGGTCGACTATTTGTTTGACATTAAATGGCGCTTCCAGGCAGTTTATTGCCTTCGCGAGCTTACTGCGGCTTACTGTGGACCCGAGTGAACATTCATGTATGGGGACACGTGAGCGAACACGTTCATACACACACACACACATTGCATGAATCCCCAATGCCTTCAAAATGCTACTAGTTCTCAAACCACTTTCCACCTGCCTGCCATTTTTGACAAATTTGTCAAATCCGATGCAATCATAAGGAAGAATAATTAAGGTTCTTTTGCTTGCAATACTTAGTGCAGTAAATACATCATAAAAACCCAGGCTTAAGTAAATCACATAAATTTATTTGGATTGAGGGTAATGTTTTTTGTTGATTTGTAAACAAATAAAATGTATGATTTATATAACATAACGTCCCCGAAATCAGAAGTCGCTTTATTTAATTAATTAAATAATAAGCCTTCATTTCTACAAAAAAAATAGTTTAATGATCGAATGTGCAAAACTCCGCCGAAAAAATAAAAAAATTAATACATGTACATACTCTAAACATTAATCACTTCGATGCAAAGTGTCTAGAATGAATAACACCAGTGATTAAAGATGGACGAGTCAGGTTGTATGACGTTCACCTAGTGTCGTAATAATCCGCGGATTGATCGTCCCAGGATAAAGTTATTCATATTTTCTATTGTGCAAGTAGCAAGCTTAGTTTATTAAAAAAAGTATTAATTTCACGATTATTATTAAGCATTAAAATTTTTAAATGTTTTCCTTTAAAGTATTTACGAAAACTTCGCCTCCCTCTAGAATTAAGACTCTCGCCTAGTGATCCAGTGGTCGGGGATCCAAGCCCCACTCCACATCTGGACCTCAATCCTATTTTTCATAACACAGGAGTTCAGCTTAGTCTGAAAAAATTAAGAATATTTTTGTGACACGTATTCCACATACAGTGGCGTGCAATCACTTTTTTGAAATAAGCTATACTTAACTATTATACAATTTCTACAAAATAAAAAATGAATTGCCAATTATTATCACTGGTAGCTAAGCTCCAACAGGCCCTGCTACGCGGCCATTGGTGTCTGTGATCGGCTGAACTGGCCGTTGTAAACCGCTATGCAGCTGATAGGGGCCACTTCGTGGCTATTAATGTCTGCGATTAACTATCGCCCATTGCCTGCTGCATTTCATATGATTTTGCTATTTTTCTGATACTGGTAACGGCAAACCACGCACATAGTATACACATACGAGGTCGAGTTTGACTTATTTCCAACCGTACGTATATTCTTACCTAAAACGTCAAAGTATACTTGCCTGCAAAAAAAAAATTGACGTAAAAAAATTTATATACATATATCGATGTATATAAATATACGATGTTAAATAATGTGTATATAATATTTCTACGCATTAAATTATATCTATTTGTATTTAAAAATCTATGAACCAAGTTAAGTTTAAAAAAATTAACTTTTGAAGCTGGCCATGGAAAAATAACGCATTACTAGATGCATTTTAAGCTTAAATAATAGAGAAATATTTTGATTTTAATTTATCATAATAATCTATCAGATAAATATATATTTAAGCTATTTTCAGATGTGTATTTACGTACAACTCATGCATAAATATATTGAATGTGCCTGGTGTGTGTAACTACATTTTTATTTTTTAAATAAATAAATAAATCATAAATTAATTTACCGAAAGTTTTTTAATTCAATGTTTAGAAATAAAGACAGTTTAAAATTTGCAACCACTGGTACGTAATATTACGCGCTACTCACCGGATACAGGCGAATATCCGGCCAAGGGTTCTCATGTAATATTCCGCGTTCTCCGAGACTCAATTAGACCACAAAGGAAGCGGTGGCAGCCAATTAATGGACAATGGAAAGATGAGGAAGTCTGTTACCTATTCTGTGGAGATACCGGGTACTCGGTACCTAACAAATAAACGATCAATTTGTAATAACTGCAGCGAGTGCACTTCCTTTCATACGCTTCCATTCACACTATTTAAACGTGTTGTCACTTCTGTATAGAATATAAATCACCTTATACAATTTCGTATGTCTAATATTGTAAAGGGGATGCGTTATAGTTACTAGGGATGCGTATTTCTATTCGTTTAGGCGAATATTCTCATAAAATAATAAGTTTCAATCAAGATATATGTAGGTACTATTATATATTATAGATGTTTCTTAGAGAGGGAGCCATTTTTTTATGTGGGAAAGTATGTATGGAAGTTTTTTTAGTGTTCAAAGCTTACGACCTATCGTATTACTGGTTTAAGTGATCACTTTACCCAATGTAACATTCACCAATTCCACTAATGGTAGACTACCACTATCAAATTTTTGGAAGTTGTATATATCTTAACTTGTTCCGTATGTGATTTGTATTTTTATTACCCCCCCTCTACGATCTGAAAATTTGTCGTTCCCATAAACTAGTACGGATGTCGACGTTGGTATGAGATATCTAGGTATATATTTTAGTTGGAGTTTTTTATTTTCTTTTTTCTTTCATACTTCCCCATATAATATATATATCTTGATTGATTAGTGTTGTCCCCGGATAAAATCCAGTATTATGTTCTTAAAAAATTTGAATATACTCAAAATATTCTGAATAATAATGTTTCAATAAATAAAATTAAATATTTTTCATAATGTATAAAGTTTGTATATTTATCTATCCTGTGACGAGGATATGTTTTGCATAATTTAGTATCATTTTTCACAAAAAACATTCCTAATTTCATTCCTTAACTTCTTTGTATTATCTCATTCTGTATTAAAATTATCAACTTAAATCGTAATCGAAATCGATTGAATTAATAGTAGGTATACTATTATATCGATTGAATTAATAGTAGGTATATATATTTTTTTAATTTTATAAAATTATACGGTCTCGCGGTCCATTTCTACACCCAGGACAAGCTTATAGCAAGCAGGCTCGAATGAAGGCATATGTGAATAATTTTTCACCGACTTCCAAGGGCCCGGTATAATTGAAAGCCCTGATCAAGAATGAAATCAAATTGATTCTGTCGCAAGTATTAAAAAATTGACCAAAATTATCATCCGTATCAAAATATCAGAAAATCATCGAATTGTATTAATAAAACAAACCTTACTAACCTAGCCTTAAAATTCAAGAAGTTTATTCAATTTGTGTCTCTCTTATCTATGGTTTGCATTAACTAGTTTTATGCATGGATAAAGTGCAACAACTAGTTTAATACGTGCGACCGAATCAATTTGATTTCATTTTTGAAATCAGGGCAATAAACTAGAGCGGAGTGCTTGCCCTTGAAAAAATTGGAGTAAGAACATATTCTTCAAAATTTATATAAATATTCATGTAAAAAAATTCTCACATGAATGAAGATGAATTAGGTGATAACGTTCGCAAAGTATTTGCTTTTTGCAAAAATTCTTGTGAGAGATAAATGTTTAAATAATATTGCTAAGTGCTTGTTGGTTAAGTGCTTAGGTAATGCACCTAGCGATCCAGTAGCCGAAGGTTCAAGCTGTATTCCAGGAAACCAGCAAGTTATCTCTATTTTCATAAGCAAGTATGAAAATAGCAAGAATGTAGATATGATACGTATTCCGTGTATGGAGCACTATTTAAAAAAAAATCATTGTACAACAGAGTGTTAAGCTTATCTTTTTTTTTTCTTCACTTTCAATGCGTCAAACATTAATGGGACCTTGATAAACATGTGAATGTTTTTTTTTTTTTTTAAAAAATAGAGATGCGAACACGGAATACGTGTCACATCAATATTCTTACTATTTTCAAACTAAGCTAAACGCTTGTACTATGAAAATAGGACTAACTTGCTAGTCTGGAGTGAGGTTCGAACCCGCGACCTTTGGATCACGAGGCGAGTGTCCTAACCACAAGACCAACAAGCTTGACTTATCTTTATCTTTTATAATCCTACGCACGCTCGCCAATAACAGTTTCATTGTTTTTCCACTCGTTTTCATAGTTAAATCGGTGCCATTTCTCCATTGTTTCTCATCCCTCTTAACTCAAAAACAGTTCGGTTGTCGGCTTCTTGGCACATGGTAAAAAGAAACGCCACATTTCTATCTCCTTTCAACTGATACAGTAAAATTAATCGGCTTTTTATTTATTGTCGTTACAAGAATTATGTTATAAGGATTCGAATTTTTAGCTACATAGTTCAATTCCTGGGCAATAATGGCATTTAATTCGTTTAGGTGGGTTGACAAATAACGTCGTACGTAATAATTCCATTCTTCGTAATAATTCGTCTGTATTTTAATAATTTGATTTGAGTTAACAACTCAATTGAGATTTAACGGCATTTCAGATACAAATCAAACCTTAAGTAACCACATTGTAGGCAACCAATTTACATAAATCTACTATCTTAATCATTTTCTCGATCCACTGTTGGATGAAGGTCTCCCCATGACTCTCTTGAATCCTCCGCCATTTTTGCCATTTACTCTCCTTGACCTGATAATTCGTTTGCTTATCGTGACTTTAGAGATCGCCTTAATAAATTTTTGTCTCGTGAAAACCACTCAAGAATATTCTTTGTCCATACGTTATATATGTTTTGAAATTTGACTCGCATATTGCCATTTACTCTTTTTAACAGTAAAAGTCCTCCACATAAAACACATCCTCCACCGCGATCCGCGCTTTTTCCCACGTATTTATTTTTCGGTCTCTTTTATTGATTCCCAACATACTTTACATGCTACGCAGGCTACATTGTGTCGCTTGGAGCTTTATTACTATTCAATACAATATATACAATATTTTTAAATCAAGTCTTCATTATCAGACTTCACAAATGTTCCCTTACTTACATTCCTTTCCTTACCCAAGCTGTTTCTCTTCCAAGCCTTCCAGTCAAACCACATCTTGTATCTCCATTAAGTATATTTTTAGAATTGAACGATCACGTTGCGGAAAAATGTCGTGATTGTTATTATAATCAGACCTAGAGATTCAAGGCGAACTAAACAAGACAGTTTTCTCCTAATTTCTCCATTACAAAACTTTCAATCTGTCCGTATCTTTCTTCAGTGATGGAGTTCTGGACGGGGTTGTCTAGAAATCCCTAATAAATTTCCACAAAAGTTCTCACCTCTCACAACATGGAGAGCCTCTATGTCTCTCTTTTTTCTCCTTATTTTTTTATTTATGTATTTATCTGACACTAACGGAATAATATCTGACACTAACAGAATCAGAGGAACGACAGTTGAGATGGTATGGGCACATAAGAGGGAGACCACCAGACCACACGGTGAAGCAGGCAACGTCTGTGGAGCTTGATCGATAGTCATACAGAGGAAGACCGAAGAATTCCTGGATGACTCAATTCTCCAAAATACTACAGAGAAACCGCCCGGATAAAAGCAATGCCCAGAAACGAAGATGCAGCCTGAGAACGAGAAGTGCCGACCCCAACAGTTTACCTAGGTTGGAGTTGGGACAGTGCAAGGAAGAAGAAAACAGAATAATGGGTACACGATACATAAAAAAACAATACATTATTATTTAAAACTCAGCCCATTATCCCAATTACAAGTGTTTTCGATCTGCTCTAGCATAAACATGCATATGTAAATTTATTAGTGTATCAATGTAGTGTGATCGTGTAAAAATATTTAATTTAATAATTAATTAATGTGTTCTATTGGTTCAGGTTACTGTCAGAAAAAGGATGTTGTGTAGGAGTGACTTTTTGATTGAAGATAGAATATCTGCAAGAATATCACCATTAACATAAGGGTCAACACAATAGGTATTATATGACGACACATTCTTGTGATGGGAGAAAAATAACCCACATTATTAGAATACTGGCTTATTCTAAAGAACTCCAGGTTTCTTATATGGGGTTGAACATTCAAATTTATGTCAGATAAAGAAAGAGAAACAATAGCTAGATTGAGAATCTTGTGTAGCACAACAAGATCGGATATTTTCTGTCGGGACTCGGAACTCAAGTTTGTGCATTTTGAAAAAGGCAAGACGATCCTCGTAGCTGTAAAGATTACCGTATTAAGTAGCTCTTTAGGACAAAATAGTAGAAATTTTTTCTGCACTCTTTCGATTCTTGCAACATGTATTGTATAAAATCGTGAGTAATTCTTGTTATAAATCCCAGCATAGAATATGCTTTGTTTATGATATTATCAAAGTGAGCTTGGAATCTAGCATGACACCCATATCCCGTATTGAATTGACTTTAGCAAGTGGAACATCATCCAATTTGAAAACAAATTCTATTTATTGGATGTTTTTAGTGAAACTAATAGAGGAACATTCCTCAACATTGAGTGATATTTTATTTACTTTATACCAGTTTGATAGTTCGTCCAGATCTCTTTGTAGGAAATGACTATCTTCCAGGCTTAGAATGGTAGAAAAAAAGATTAAATCATCACCATATAATAGGCACATATTTTTTAATATAATCAGCAATTCGTTTATGAAGATGAGAAATAACAAGTGACCAAGATGAGAAAATTGAGGTACTCCTAAAGTATTAGGAACTGGAGATGGATCATATCTTATTACGGTCACTACTTGAGTTCTGTGAGAAATGTAAGTTTCTATTCATCTCAGTAAATTGCTATGGATTCCCGCAATATGTAGTTTTGATAAAAGAATATGATGATTCACCTTGTCGAACGTTTTACTGAAATTAGTACATTAACATCTACTTCAGTTCTCGAATCAAATGATTTACAAATCTGACTCACAAACTCAAGCAGGTTGGTGGATTTTTTTGGAACAAATTCATGTTGATTATTGCAAAGCATCTGACAAAAGTGGGCGAATATGTATCTATAAGAAATAACCTCAATGTCTTTCCAAAATAATGCTCATGTTACACCAATCTTTAAAGATTGGTGTAACATGAGCTACCTTCCATAAGTCAGGGAAAACTTCCTCTTTTAAAGATTTGCTAAAAATGATATAGATAGGATCTAGAAGATGGTGAGCACAGTTTATTACAAGCAGTGGAGAACTACCAGTAGGTCCCGCGCCCTTCGCGGGATCCAATCCTTTCATAATTTTTAATATATTATTTTTAAGCAATGGTATAAAGAAAGCGAATGGAAAGAATCATTAATGAGAAAAAATGAATTGCGTTAAGAAAGATTGTCAAAAACTGAAGTGAAAAATTCTGAATAAAATATCTGATCTCCTTGATTTCATTACTGTAACTATTTTGGGTTGTTTGAAAATCTTGTAAAAGGAATACGCCACCATTTTTGGCCGCAACTGGATATAGCATTATGTGAGAAATTTGAAATTATCCGCTGCAATTAAATGGATAGATAGATGCGTGTAAAATTTAATCTTGGGAGAAAATTGAAGATGAACCGTGCTCGAATTGTTAAAAATAAAATCGAAGAATTTTTATTGAAGATTCAAAGATAATCATTAATTGTGTATTTGAAACTGGACATCTCATCAGAGTTCGTCAAAAGAAAAATAAAAAAGGAGATTTGAATAACATCTTTGGAACATGTTAACATCAAACTTGTTATTCAAAGGTCGTTCAGCGAAATCCAGATATATTTTATCATGATTTGCATAGTGATACGAGTAATCTTCCTCATATTTGCCAGACTTCGCCTCTACTGATTTTGATTTATTCCCACAGACGAAGGAATACCTGCGGAAGAAGATAACATTGTCGCCGTGGCGCGCTCGTGTATGTTTTTACAGAGCCAAAACAAATATTTTCTTGGTCGGGCATAACGAAGGCTGCTGATTTAAAATGAGAGTAGCCAAAATAATACATTAATTTAGATACAGTCTTCCACTTTCATTCTGGTTATTTATTGTTTCAAAAGAAACACACAAATAGTTACAAACTAATTAACCTTCTTATACAATAATATTTCTGAATTATCCGACAAATTTGATAAATGCGTGCCGTGCGTATGTACGCATTTATCAAATTTGTAATAATTACCCTTGTAATGAAGTAGAATTCCACGCTTTGGGAACAACTTCTTCGAATTGGTCTTAACTAGAATATCCAATGTCTCTCCCTCGGAGATCAGCACCAGAGGCTGCTCCACCTGGTCGCACGTGGACAGCAGTTCCCTTCCTGAGCGGCCGTCCTGGATGCTGAGACGATCCACGCACTCGTCTTCGTAAGGTCCTATACCTAGAAATGAAAATAAAGTCATTAGAAGACCAATATATAAGAACAATCCATCTTGAATATTTTGAAAATGGGTCAGACAGCCGAAATAGACGTTACATTTAAATAAAATTTTATTAATTAAAATCTTTGGCAAACTCGCAGAGCTTAATAATAATATTTATTAAAATTGAATTAATTGTTAATTTTATTTAAAAAAGTGAATACTAATATTTTTGGTTTGAATAATTTTCCTCGAAAGTGCACAATTTACCGCGTACTAAAAAAATGACAAAAAAACGGGGGAATACAGAGCAACAAGATTCGCCAAAATCTATCACAGCTGGTTCTTCACATAAATCACTAAACACAGATTCTGTAAGAGAAAGAGACGTCCATAAACCTTAAATAGACATCATGCATAAGATATCGCCTAAACGAACGATATTGTAAAACTTTTTTTTCTCCTAAATTCATCAAAAATGTGTGCAACTTTTACAGAAAGTTTTTTTTCCATACCACACACGACTTATGCTACGATACAAGTTCTGCTCGATGCATTTCCTGGTTTCTATCGTCAAACTTAATTTAAATGGGTCTGATTTTTTCTTTTGGGCTACATAAAAGAGTCAATAATTCAGCAGCAGATAGACAACATTCATCAAGTAATTGAACAAATTCTGTCAAAATATAAAGAAAAATGTGATAGAAAAATTTTCTATAGTTCCACTGTTTGAATTAAAAAGTTAATATTTGACAAAAACTAAAAGAAAAATATTATTTTTTATGAATTTTTTTCGTTGTCAGTGCGAATGGTCGTATGTCGAGATGGTCTTAACTCGAGAACTGAATGTATTTCAAATGCTGTGAGTTAAAACACACGATTGTAAAAATATTTACAAAACTAAAATATGCCTACATAATGACGCATTTTATATTTCAATTACCTTCCTACAAAAATAATAATATTTATTTCAACGTTTGGCTACTGGCTGAACTTTGTAATAAGGCTCGTGACAAAACATTAAATTTTAATGTAATCGCTCTCTAAGAAAACAACCTCCGAGCACAGTATAATAAATACATACAGTATGTTATCTCGGCAGTGTCCTTGAAATAAATACCTACGGCCGCTTGGTACTTAAACTTGGTTAAAAACGCACCAGGGCTGCTCATTGACTGACTCTTTATGGTTTGGGGTGCCATAAATTGACCTAAATGTATGCGTGGGAACGTCTCACACTGCTTGCGTCCGCACGTTACTGCAGCCCTGCGGCGACTGAGCAGTTCGAAGTATACCGAGATTTCGAAGGGTGTCGTTTCGGCTGTTTGTATGAAGATATAATACTGTATGCTTTACTATACTGTGCTCCGAGGGATAAAATTAATAAAACCTTTCCCTGCTATCCTTTTCGCATTGAACTTTAAGCTTTAATCTAATCATAAACCTTCTTCCAAAATTACGGTATCTACGCAGTTTGTATAAACTGCTTAGGTACCATAATGAGGGTTATTCATCATTATAAAGAGATTACCATGCGAGGGTACTATCCATTCAAAGGAAGCAAGGCAGAGAAGAAGAAGCGAGCAAATTTTCGTTAATATTTAACGGAATAAATATAAAATAAATCGAAAAAAAACGAAATTTAATTAAAATAAATCGAAAGTTATCTACACGCATTACTATTACGTAACAACGAGAAAATCTATATTTTTTTATTACCTACACAAATACTCGTACCTACACGGAATAGTCGTCGCATTCTTAATTATAATTTCAAACTATTCTAAGCGCTTGTGTTATGAAAACATAACTACCTGCTGGTCTCTCGACACTTAAATTGAATTAAATTAATTGGCATATAAGGAGCCATAGTCATATATCTATACCTATAAAACTCAATGTCTGTCTGTCTGTTCTCTATACAAATCCATACCGTCTGTCCGATTTGATTCAAATTTTGTATACTTATGCTTTGGGACCCGGCGGGTAACGTAGGCTACATTTCCCTCCGATTCTCTTACCCCTTCCCCTCCCCCTGACCTATTTTCGATGCAAATCTGAACCGTTTGACCGATCGGACTCAAAATTTGCATACTTATGCTTTGGGACCCGGCGGGTAACATAGGCAACATTTTTCTCCTGTTCTCTTACTCCTTCCCCCTCCCCCTGACCTATTTTCGATGCAAATCTGAACCGTTTGACCGATCGGACTCAAAATTTGCATACTTATGCTTTGGGACCCGGCGGGTAACATAGGCAACATTTTTCCCCGTCTCTTACCCCTCCCCTTCCCCCTGACCTATTTTCGATGCGAATCTGAACCGTTCGACCGATCGGACTCAAAATTTGCATACTTATGCTTTGGGACCCGGCGGGTAACATAGGCAACATTTTTTCCTTATTCTCTTACCCCTTCCCCTCCCCCTGACATATTTTCGATGCAAATCTGTACCGTTTGACCGACCGAACTCAAAATGTGGAAACTTATTTTTTAGGACTCGGCGGGTAACATAGGCAACATTTTCCTTATATTCTCTTACCCCTTCCTCTCTCCCTGACATATTTTCGATGCCAATCTGTACCGTTTGACCGATCGGACTCAAAATTTGGAAACTTATTCTTTAGGAATCGGCGGGTATTATGCGCGACATTTCCCCCTATTCTTTTAACCCTTCCCCTACCTTGATATATTTTTGATGCAGATCTGTACCGTTTGGCCGATCAACACCAAATTTGGAAACTTATTCTTTATAAATTTGGAAACTTATTCTTTAGGACCCGGCGGGTAACAAAAGTGTCATTTCTTCCCTCTCCTTTTTACTTTTACCCGCCCTCTGATATATTTTAGACGCAAATCTGTACCGTTCGACCAATCGTACTCAAAATTTGCAAAATTATTCTTTAGGACTCAGCGTTTAACATTGGTGACATATCCCCCCTATTTTTTTACCCTTTCCCCTCTCCCTGATATATTTTCGATGCAAATCTATACCGTTCGAATCGAACCTTCGTTTACCCTCATAAATTTATTTGAAACCCTTAATCCTTAACCCGTGCAACGCCGGGTATTAACAGCTAGTTTTAATATAAAGTAAATTAAAACAAGCAGTTAAATTGCGGTATTATAATAAATATAAAAAATAAATTTGTATAACGTTACTGTAGCGAAACACGTCATAAAAATCCGCTTCATTACGAGGGCCGCAAATAATGTGCGAACCAGTCAGTATTTGTAAAATATATGGGTAAAATGAATGAAATCAATACGATAAAAGATAAATTATAAATATCTCACGGAGACGAAGCTATTTTTATGGGAAAGTATTTATGGGAGTCTTTTTTGGACGTCTATAGGACTTACGACCTGTCATTGACAGGCTTAAGTGATCATTTTACACTACACTACATACTATATAGGTATTTTCGTGGAAATTACAAATATCAACCACAGATGGCGACAGAGTAATTGTACTGAACAATGTAAGCGAGTTATATAAATACCATATACACAACTTTTCAAATTAAAAGATGAAACGTTACACTGTGTAAAATAATCATTTTAGCTAGTCAGTGACAGGTCGTAATCCCTATAAACGCCCAAAAAAGACTTCCATACACACTTTTACAGTTTCGTTTCTATGAGACATCTATTATTTATCATAATTAATGTTGATTCTTCTGGGGATAAGTTCCAGTAACTATGTTTTTAAAAATTTTGACATACTCAAAAAAGCATTATTTAATTTGTATAAACTTACTTCTGAGAGAGAGGTCAAGCACTGCCAAGCGCACCGCCTGCCCCCTCGGAGCCCTCAGCAGCCAGCGGCAGGCGCCGTCCCCCACGTAGTAGCGCGGGTAGCCGGGGGTCTGCACGAACCCCTCCCCGACGGGCACCTCCTCGTTGCAGTACTTGGTCACGCGGGAGCCTGCACACAACAATACACTCCTGAGTTGTTGATTGGAAACGCCGCTGGTTTGCGAACACACGAAAGACGATGCAAGCGCGCCTTCATAATATAGTGTACATTAAAAATGCAAAGACACCTAAATAACTAATGACTTTTTTTTAAAGAGACTAAAAGTAAGTTTACTGGGTACAAAATACATAAAAACAATACATTATTATTTCAAACTCAGTCCACTATCCCAATCACTAGTATCTTTGGCCTGCTCTAGCGACATGCATGCATATATTTAGAGTATCAACGGAAGTGCGATCATGTGCGATAAGTGTTCTATGGGCTCAGATCAACGTCTTTTGATAAATGAGAAAATGGATTTTGCGTAATCCCTTTTTGCCAAATCCCTTGTAATAAATACGTCATTTTGGAACAAAACTATGGAACCCTCTAGAATGCCCTAAAACAATGTAGACTTATCTGCCTATTCGGGACACAAACGTCTGGAAGCGACGGGAACATTCTCGGAAACACTATAAATGTACCGAGTAATCTAGGAGATTCGAAAAACCAACGTGTTTGGTATTAAAAAAACGGAACCAATGCCACGGCTCGCCAATGTTGTTTTGACGTTTCTACCGGTGCGTTGCCAGCGACGAGCCGTGGCGATCGGTGTTAACAACGCCTGTGAGATACCAGTAACGCGCAGACTAATTGAAGCGAAATAATTAAACGAAATACCAACTTACGTGCGATAGTTGAACGGAGTTTAATTGAAAGCGATAATAAAGTGTTGATAGACGATTGATAAATTGCGAAATAGTATGAATTCGAGACTAGTGTTTCAATTTAATTCGTGGCTAGTGACTTGTGAATAAAATATGTTTAAATTAATAAATCGTTAATTATTTTCTAGTGTTTTCATTTGTCTCCCAAAGCCACACCCGTGACATTATATAAATATCAGCATTAACGTTAGTGTCAGCACATTACATATTATATGTGCGATATATTCTTGTGGTGAGAAAAAAATAAGTAACATTTTTAAGATGCTGGCTTGTTCCAAAGATCTCCATCTATACGGCGCGGCGTTCAACATGTAAGATTTTTATATCTTACACGGCGTTCAACATGCAAATGTATGTTGTATAAAGAAAGAGAATCAATAGCTGGCTCTACTGAGTTCGCACGATCGGATATTTTCCGTCGGGACTCCAGTTCATGCATTTTGAAGAAGCCACAGCCGAAGCTGTGAAAATTACAGCTTCGGCTGAGGCTGTGAAAATTTCTGTGTTGGCCAGCTCTGTCGGACAAAATACGTAGAAAATTTTTCTGCACTCTTTCAATTCTCGCAGCATGTATTGTATACTAGGGTGTCCTGGTAACTGATAAATATTCCAAGATACCTCGTACTAGTGATACATAGAGAATTTTTAGACTTTGATAATTTTTAAAGTCGTGAGTAATTCTTGTCATAAATCCCAACATACATAGTATATTCTGTGTTTAAGATTTCAAAGTGATTCCTAAAATTAAGCTTACAATCTAGCTTACAACCATCTTCTTCTTCTTCTTCTTCTTCATCAGCCTTCATCTTTCCACTGCTGAATACAGGCCTCTTCCTTATTTTTCCATTCTTCCCTGTTGTTTACATGATATCCACTACTCTAATTTCGTCGTTTCTTATAACCGTGATAACCATATCCCCTATTAATTTGACTTTAGCGAGTCAATTTGTCAGCAAAAAGTACAATGACGACACCACATGTGACACCGAGCTCTTCGCAGGCCCTTCATTTTTCTACCGAGCCCTGCCAGTATATTTAAAGAATCATTTTCTCTTGCTTTCCACCACCTTAGTTACTTATAATCACGCAATTTATTGGAAATCTTTGTTGATTAAATTGCTTGTCTCAAAAAGTGGCCATACAAAAAGGGGGCATAGTATTCACGCCACTTTTTTAATTCCTCACTCTCACGTTGATAAGTGTATTACCTTGAACACCAATGATGGACCAAAATGTGGAGGCGGTTAATCTTGTGACGCCAATCCGTTTTATTACAATGTACCCCTATAAGGCTAAAACGAAATCTCTACTTTTCGTATATTTTATAATACAATGAAAATTAAGCTCCCCACAACAATCACGCTGATACGAGCTGTATGTGCATGACTCGTATTATCATCTGAGTGGAATAAAGACCACCATTCAGTGTCAAAACGTTATCAAATAATAGCCGCTACATTGGCTACACAACCTGTTAGACAACCTGTTAGTGTAGCGACAGCGGAAAGATCTTTCTTTATGTTACGAAAAATCAAATCGTGGCTAAGAGCTTCAATGGTTGAAGAACGTCTAAACGGAATGACACTTCTCCACGTCCATAAAAACGTACCCTTTGAAGTAGATGAAGTGATAACGCGTTTCGGGAGAAGACGTAAAAGAAAAATTGATTTTGTTATTTAAATATAGGCAGGTATTTGTAAGTACAGTACTTATATTTATTAATAAAATACCTACTTTTTACTTGTATCTACTATTTTCAAAATTAAATTATAACTTGTGACTTGTCCACGACTGTGTGACCCCCTCCTGGCGCCAAAGCTGGATCCGTCCTTGATTATTGAGTCATATAGGATCGCATGTGAGCAGCCTACCTATATGTATATAAGTATCGACAGGCATAAGGCATAACATATTATTATTATATATTGGTATTCAACATTTTAATACCATACATCAGCAAAGTTCTTTGCTCGCGTCAGTCTTAGCTTAGAGTTTAAATCTTGGTAAAATCACCACACACCACACCACAAGTATTTAATACTAGAATGTTACCATACAACGTTACAGTTACGTTATAAAATGAAAAAGAAACTGTTACATTACACAGATTTAAGTGTCAAATTCTTTAATATATACACATTATGTAAATGAGTCTTTTTTCGGAAGGTACATTTTAAAAATAAAATATCAAGTGCATTTATATTGCCAAAATTAAGAAAAAATAAACCGTAATACTGCTGTCCGGTATGTTGGTAGTTGGTACCTATTTAAATTGTGTCTTGTACACACATATAGGTCTTTATTTAAATAATTTTCTATGCAATTCCTTCGCGTCTGTCCTAGGATGGGTGATAAACATTAGTTTAAGGAGTTACGAAATCCTGGAAGAAAATTTAGGTAGAAATTGGGTGATTTTTTTACAAGGAGGTGATTCATTTTTTTTATTGGCACTTATTAAGGTAGGTAGGTATATATCAAACTATTATTTTATTGGAAAAATTTACAAAAAACACAAAATGTCTACTTCCATAGTACTCCGTGGTACCGTTGGAAAAATTTACAAACAACACAAAATGTCTATTTCCGTAGTACTCCGTGACCGACATGCGCCATTTCCGGGTGCACGTTTGTTCGAGGCAGAAAAGAATATCAAGTACTTATCAAAAATGAAATATCTACAATGTAGCATATCCGATTTGGAAAAAACAATTTTGTCAAATTGAGAGCAATTTGAAGAAAAAATAAATAAATCGAATGTTTTTAGCAAATAGTTTAGCGAATTATAAAAAATACTTCCTTCTGAAACCTTAATTGTACTCTCTCAGGATGGTAATAACTCCTCAATAATATAGGAGATCATTAAGTTTATAATAAGAGTACATCATTAAGTTTATAATAAGGGGGGAGATCATTAACTTAATAATAAGGATACAATGCCACAAATTAATAGTCCACATTAGTTATTTTTATTATATTCAATACTACTTCAACTATGCACGTTTCATTTGGAACGTCTTGTAAATATATTTTGAAATCAATGTTCCATTTTTCGAGAAACAGATATTAAGATATATTATATATTAGCCATGCATTGATTTTTCAAGTTACAATTCGCAATAAAATAAAAGGTGTCAAAAAAACCAAAACAAAGAAAGAAAAAATTACACACACCATACAAAAATATATTTTTTAAATTAAATAAGTAAGATAAGGTTAGGTTTTAGTTAGTTTTTAAAAGAATGTCATATTTTGAATGTGTGTAGTATTTTTCATGTGTACCAAATTTAATGACGTAAAAGGATATTTGTACGTGTGAATTGTAAATTATGTTTAACTGTAGATTGAGGAATTTTTACCGATCTTTTTATTTGAAAATGCTTGTATAAATATCATGTTTCAGAATGCCAGATTGTATCAAGATACTCTGGAAGATAGTGGTTTCACTCTCGCATGAGACGGAGTATAGCATGAGAATTTGCTACATTTAATTAGATTACTACAATCCGCGAGTTAAGCCGTGGTCAAGGCATAACTTCGTCTTCTAAAATCCAGCTAACAAATAATTTATATTTATGAATATTAATTCATAACACAATTTTTAAAACTTATTAAGTACTTAAATTCAATCTTTTTTTATTGGCAAAATGCTTTTCGAGTATACTTCCAAAGACTTTGATTTTTAAACAAGATTTTGGGGAAAATTAGAAGCAAAGCTGTGTATATATATTTTGCACTGAAGCCTGAGGGATGGATCTTCCTCCTTTTTTTCATCTTTAAATGTACAATAACATAGTACTTATAATTTGTAAACCAGGATTAACTTAGCACCCCCAACTTTGGATGGGTGCTTAGTTACAGAGCTCGAACTTCCGCTTTTAATTATGAAATTATTATTAGAGAACTACAATAAACATATTCGGAAAAGCGGGTGCCCAACGAAGATTCAGACTCAGCGATACCACATTGTCGACGTACTAAACTTAATTCTTTATAATGTTAATATTATTAAAATGTGTAAATTTCGGTTCACAGTACGTGCCTTCACAAAGCATAATAATAATAACGCGGTGTTGTTAAATCCGAAATCTAATTTCAATTAAATTTATTATTTCTCTTATTGAGAACAAAAACCTCTCACAACCACTTAATTCATATTTCAAAGCAAATTGTCACTTATTCCGAAGTAGTATATCAGTGACAAATTTTCAAAGAAACGGCGTTTTTATTCCATTTCATCCATTCAATGTAATAGAGAACAATAAATTATATTGTTTTTAGGCCTTTAACTTGTGTTTTTGTATCTACGCATTAATCTGGCCACGCTCCGCCATAAAGCCGCGCATAAATTGCGTTTATCAGGCCGACTATCAGAAACCTGGCATTTTTGGAATTGCCAAGCCTTGACCCTAAACCAGAGCGATAAATCTGAGGCAAATGGGCTCGACAATATCACTCCTGACGTCACTCGGTAATGTCAATCTCGCCCCCTTCGGTCTATTATTTATATCTCGCAAATTTATCACGAGCAATTTATACACAGCGTGCCTCTTATGATTCTGCGTCACTAAATATTTTAGGGGAATCCTTCTCGACTTCCGCAATAGTGCCGGCCTATAAAAATGCAGGGCCTCGTTATTTATTTATTTATATCTATGTAAATCTACGCCAGTGGGGTAGCTACCGCCCGTACGGGGATGTGGGTCAACTTCCCGACAGCCGATTGCCCGACAGCCGTTTTCTGTCAGCAAATATCTGACATGCCGACTCCCCGAAAAGCCAACTTCCCGAAAACATACAGCGCCACAGCCAAAAGAAAATTCATTTTAAGAGATTTGTACTATATAATTTATGTTTTAATAAAACACTGTTTTTAAAAAATATGTTATTTTTGTATGATTTTTATCGACAATTTTTTTACCTTGATAAATCAAAAGAATAGATATTATTATTTTTAAATAAATACAGATTTTTTTAAAACATAAATAGTAAGTAAGCTAACGGGCAGATTTTGCAATAATTTTAATAAATTCAAGATAATCGTTTACTTTGTAAAATTATTGAAAAAAAGATATGTCACAAGTCCATACAGTTGTATAAGGCCGACAAAGTGGATCAAATTCCTAAATTTTTAAAACTTCGTTGGTTTGTTATTTAATTAATTGATTAAATAACTTATTTTAGGAAGATATTCATAAGTGGGCCTTCCAAAAGATGACGTTGACTTTTGGGACAGCCTGTATAACTAGCTTACCATCATCACATCATCGTGCCGTTTTGACAATGGAGATGGCGTGATGGCTTTTCGTTAACAAGATGAGATAACGTTATTTTACAAACACGTAAAAATATGTTACTCACGTTGGTTTTTATCCTACTGTTGCACAAAAACATTTAACGGCTAGGTTCGCTATGCACTCTGACGCTTGGGGGCGGGCTATTTAATTAGGGAAAAAGGGAAAGGAACCGATAAAGCTGCTGTCAACATCCAGTTTTTGTTATTTGGTATATCAAGTATGAGAAACTGATAGCATTGGTTGCCGGTCTTCATATTTGGCACACTCAAGTACCTCTGGCGCCTGGACTATATCATTAAATTAGTTTTTTCTCATTAAATAATTTTTTAACAACAATTTATGATTTTTAATCAATAATTTCGGTTTGAATTTTATTTAACAACCTATTATTACCTTTAATTGTTGAAAAAAAACAACTAATGACACTAATATAATCATTAAAATAGCTCAATAGCGTGTACTCAATCGATTTGCTTGCTGCACAGAGAAAAAAATTGGACCACCTGGGTTTCTGGTAGGGATGGGTCGTCCACGTCCGTCCATCGACGAGACAATCAACTAGTTGAATTCGTCAACTAGTTGACGCATCAACATCGTTACGCGGACGTTGCGGACGTTCTATCTAAACATCGGGACGATGGTCAACTGTGTACGGTTCGACGCGACGCTGCTCGACGGCTCAACCGTTGGCTATTTTTATTACGTTAATTTTTAAAATTTAAAGAAGTTTGAAGGAATATAGTTTCGGGGAAAGTAAAACCGCTACTTGTGCTTATATGTAAAAAGAAATATTTTATTATTTATTTGTTTACGCGCATTATAGGCTTTTACATATTGTTTTATATACTTCTTTCTATATATAATAAAGAAACAAGTAGGTATACATAACAATATCAGGTGTAAGCAGTAAAATATAAATATAAACTACATATATAAGCAGTGAAAGTATTGGGTATAAGCATTAAAATATGAGTATAAAAATTAGAAATATAAATAAGTACAAAGCAGTAATGTGTGTATAAAAAAATATATTAGGTACATATCATTACATGTGTACAGGGTTATATGGAAAACATTAATAACCTCGCAGGACTATATTCCTGCCTTGATTATGAGTCGAAAGCTATCATGATATATATATATATATATATATATATATATGTCATACGCACATGTAATCATTTCAAAAATATCAGTACCCTCAAGACACTTTATTTCTCATACGTTCGTAGTATTTTAGAATATGCATCTCAGGTGTGGAATCCAGGTTATGCAGTACACGAAAATAGAATTGAAAGCGTCCAAAACAGATTCCTAAGATACCTAGACCTCCGTTCATTTAGATCTCATATAAGCAATGAAGACTCTGCGAAGTTTTTTTAACATGCAGACCCTAACTCGTCGAAGAAACATAGCTGACGCGGTGATGCTATTCAAAATAACACACAATCTAGTTGATAGTCCGGAACTTCTTCAACGAATATCTTACCACATCCCAACTCGCAATAACAGACATTCACCTACTTTTCATCTCCCCTTTTGTAAGACCAACTCAAAACAAAACTCCTTTATGTACAGATCCACAAATTCATTTAACACAAACTATCACCACATTGACATTTTCAACGCAACAATAAGAAACATAAAACAAACAATATCTACACTACCGCACCCAAACTAATTTGTACATTATATCTTCCCTTCTACTCCCGTCCCACATTCCCCTCCATTCGCTATTAATGTATGTTAAATTAAATTTTTAAATTCAGTGGAAAATTTTTAAGATTGTTTTGCTGTTAACTTTTCCCAAAACAAAATAAATAAATAAACACACAAATACACACACTCACACAAACTCACTATTGGACATGTTTTTTCTTATTTTTTATCGATTGTATATATGTGTTTTCTTGTAATTGGCCCAAAACTCTGTACATCAATTATTGTTTTTTTCAAGATTGATTAATTATATGGCTGTAAGAAAACCAATAAATGAAAATAAAAATAAAATAAAATGACCTAATATCAATAGTTATGGAGATATGCGACATCAAAGTTTGAATTTTTTCAATATATCTGACTTATTTTTTGGAAAACGTTGGACTATAACTACACTAACTTAAATCGATTACGAAAAATTCATTCGTTTCAATACAAGTTAAATAAAATGATAAAAACTTTTACATTTATTTATTATCTATAAATTTATAAATAAATACATATTTTTAAAATACTTTACATTTGAGATGTTATATAGAAATTTATTGAAGAATAAATCTTTCAAAGTCAGGCTTTCACTTTGTGGTGACATTATTAATAAATAAATATATCTGTATTATTTGTCAACTTTAGTTTAAGGCTCAATCTGAGAAAAGGAACATTGTTCCCGAAACATGTAAAAAATCAATAAAAAGTGGTGTAAACAAAATTATAATAGATTTATTTTTTTATCTATAAAGTTGAAAATAGATCAACTAGTTGACGAATTCAACTAGTTGATCGTCTCGTCGATGGACGGACGTGGACGACCCATCCCTAGTTTCTGGCAACATTCATATTGTTAATCTGTAGGCTTTTCTGAACTCGAATCAATTGTCAGAATGTGGTCCTCATATTTTGCATACTCAAGTACCTCTGGCGCCTGGACTACTGGTATAGACGTACCACTATAACTTGGCACGCGAGGGAAGGCGTCCCTGTCGCGTAACAGAAGTTGTTAGGGTGTAAATTTATTACACACTACATAATCTACAGATTGTCCGGTGACCGGTGTCGTATTAAGTACAGAAATTTGATCAGGCAGCACTAAAGAAACCATGCAGTAATGGCGGCCGTTCTATCTGTCAAACTGTCAGACGGTAAAATCGGTACATTATTCGCTTTTTCAGTTTCGCAAAACTTTAATACTTCATTGGCAATTGTTCTTGCACTATCCGGACTGTTTAAGATGTTTCGGACATAATTCACTGTATATTGGTAATCAAGATGTCACAGCTCCCGACCAAATACAAAATTGAACTGCTCTGAAAATTTTGGACGTACCTACTCAAAATATTCTGTTTCTGTTTATATGATTTAGTTTAAGATAATTTGTAAAAAAAAAGTTCGTTAAATGTAAGTTTTTGAACATTTTAAATGCAATATACATTTGAGACGACATTCGCATTGAAGATATCATAACATTTTTGATTAATCACTTTTTTTCTCTTGTGTCGCGTAGTGAAAAAAATGTGTTTATTTGAAATTAGTCCAATTCCGATTGGATTAGATATATAGTTCACCTTCAAGTAAGTAAATATATATGTATTTTTTTTAAATTACAGTATAACCTAGGTTTATGCCTATTGCACGCCACTGGCAGTCAGTCATTTGGTGGTTTTAAAAAGTATATGTTACATAGAGGTAGCAAAACATTTTTATTCCATCAAATCTCTGTCGGTATCTGGCGCAAATTTAAGTAAAGAAAACTAAACTTTTGAAACTAACGAATGACCTATCGTTATCGAAACGTTGTGAGGATTCTTTAATTAACAGCTGAGTTTATTCTATTGACGCACAAAGTCAAGAATAAAATAATAGGTAAATGGACCGTAACGAAAAGAGAGCTTTTAAAAGCTTAATGCTGAAAGCTTTTTCTAAAAGTGAAAAAAGCGCAAGTACTTGTGAATTTCATCAACAAATTTTCAATTAAATGCTTTTGATAGACTAACTTGCCCAAAAACTTTTTTCATTAAAATGTTAACAATGTTTACTCGTGAATAAATTTGATAAATAATCTAGCACGAGATGAGTATTTAAAGAGGTTGTCTGTACGCTGATGGTCTTTGCAATAAGGTAAGAATATTTATCAAAAATTTATTCGTAGAACAGTGCCGTATCAAGTAAATGTGTAAATCACGTATATTATTTTCATACTAAATACTTATTGCAAATTCATCAGTTATAAATATATTCCGCAATAGAATCTTATTGTAGTAGGTCTAATGATTATATTCGCCTAGTGATCTAGTGGTCAGAGGTTCGAGCCTCGTTACGGGATGTAGCACGCACTCCATGTAACAGGCGCATACATGTGTGCATGACTAAAAGAAACATGAGTGTGTTTTAAAATATTTTGAAAAAATATTATTATAACATATTAAATCTGTGATGTAAATAGGAGATGCATATTTTATTTCGATTTATTTTGTAGAAATTCTAGTTTATTACGGCTTATTCCAAAGTACTGACTACACATCCTGGCGTTCACGCAGTTATATTGTTTTTAAAACCCTCTTGAACTATTTAAATTGTTTATTTTTTGAGAATGCCTTTTGAAATAACTTTAAAACTACAACCATCAAAGTTACTTATCAAGTCCATTTTAGAATTATATTTATTTTTAATAATCTTGCTAAACAGGTAATTATTTAATAACTAATAAGGTAATATAAAAATACTAGTAATTTCTTTCTTTCAAATATTTCTTTCAAAATAAAGTAGGGAGCACATTTAAGTATTAGGTCCTTACATATGAAATTGGCGTTTAGTATGGGAGGAACATAAAGCCGATTTTTTTTTATTATAATATATTTATTTAATCAAAGTATGTACCATTGCTATCTATGCACTTTTGCCATCTCATAGGTAGTTCATCGATCCCTTTACTAAAAAAACCATTCGGACGGGAATCAATAAAATCTTTGAAGGCGGTTTGGACTGCCCCATCGGAGTTGAATTTTTTCCTTTGCAAGAAGTTATCCAAATTTCGAAAAAAATGGTAATCTGTTGGGGCAAGGTCCGGAGAGTACGGTGGATGTCTTAGACATTCCAATTGAAGCTCCTCTAATTTGGTAGCCGTCTGTGGTGCAGTGTGTGGTCTAGCGTTATCATGAAGCAGCAGTGGCCTAGAGCGATAACCAGCCTCGGTTGTTTAGCAGCTAGCTTTTCCATCATGGTTTGCAGTTGCTGACAATAGACATCTGCCGTAATCGTCTGGCCAGATTTAAGAAAGCTGTAGTGAACGACACCAGCACTAGTCCACCAACCGCTCACAAGTAACTTTTTTGGAGTCAATTTTCGCTTGAGGCATGGTTTGGCTGGTTCGGCAGGGTTCAGCCATTGCGATGAGCGCTTCCGATTATCGTACAGGATCCACTTTTCATCACAGGTAATGATTCGATTAAAAATCCCTTCATTATTGTGCCGGTTGAGTAATGCAACGCAGCAGTCAACGCGCGTTTGTTGATTTGCTTCACTCAATTCGTGAGGTACCCACCTTTCAAGATTTTTCACCTTACCAATTTGCTTCAAGTGGATTAAAATAGTTTTATCACTAACACCGCAGCCTGCAGCTAACTCGGATGTGGTTTGCGATGGATCCGCTTCCACAATAGCCTTCAATTCTTCATTATCAACTTTGGTCTACGGCCGTCCACGGGGCTTGTTCTGCAGGTCGAAATTTCCAGAACGAAAACGTTGGAACCAAAAACGCACTGTGTTTTCTTTTGCGGCACCGTCGCCATACACATCATTAATCCTTCGAGCCGTTTCTGCAGCACTGGTGCCACGGTGGAACTCGTACTCGTAAATAACGCGATATTTCAAGTTTTTAATTTTGTAAACTGAGTGACGCAAAGAAAAAAACAATTGAGGAAAAAACAAATGAATTATAATTTTCAAAACACAAATACATGAGTAAATAGCTGTATAAATTTGGATTTGGAATTCCTAACCAAAGAGAAGATATTTGAGATCAAATTTGCCAGTACGGCAAAACGCCAATTTCATATGTAAGGACCTAATATATTAATGTTGTGTTTCGCGACAGCCGGGGCACCGGCCGCGAAATGATGATTTTTGATAGAGCACAATTGCCGCTATCGAGTGTGCTAAAAATCTTCTTCTTCTTTTCTTCTTCATTAGCCTTCATCTCTCCACTGCTGGATATAGACCTCTTCCTTCTCTTTCCATTCTTCCTTGTTGCTAAAAATAAACGCTCCGAAATGATGCACTTCAGAATTAAATTTGCTTTCATTCGGTTTTCACAGTTTCAGCCGCTGCTCCGATAGGAGTGGTTCTATTATCTATATAAAAATCACAATTTCTAGAATTTTACTTTTTAATCTTTAGGCGTTTTTACTTTTTTTCTATATATTTTTTTCGCAAAGTTACAAGCAAAAACAGAATTATTTTACACCAAATCTGGAATTATTTTCAAACTATATTAATGTTTTTCTCCAAGATGCTAAGAACGGCGCTCGAAGGACTAGATTCCTGAATAATCACACTTGGGTAACGTCATTATGATAAAACAGTATATGTGAAAATTAGTCGTTCCTAGAAGCATCCATCCTATATAGAGAGGAAGTTTGAACGAGTTTGAATTACAACAAATGAAAAATTGTGCATACAGGTCTTTTACTTGCGTGTAAAGAATTTATAATGAAAACTTTGTTTTTATGTGTTAAATTATATTACTTTATTTAGTGTTTATTTTAATACCTCTATTTAGTGTTCTTTTAAAAGTTTTCATCAAAAAGAAGTTGGATACGCTCTCCTTTATGCAAGTAAATCATATTTATGTTCTTAACATTTGATGAGAAATTAAACACTTAATCTGTCTACATTAGTGTTTTATTTTGCCGTGAATTGTTTTAAAAGGACGCCGTTCCAGTCTATCGCCTAGGGCGGCAAATTTGCTCGGGCCGGCGCGGCGCTGGGTGTCAGAGTGTCAATCACTATCGGCGAAGATTGCGATGGAAGAAATTTCTTTCCTAATCCCTGACCTAATTAATACGTTGACTTTTTTTAGAAGTTTTTAATTCATAATTATAATTCAATACTTAAGACTTTTGTTTTCATTCAATTTTAGGGGAAAATGTAAGTGAATCTGATTCGTACTGTAAACAGAAAAGAATTTTTTATGTAACCACGACTGTTCTTAATTTGACTTTCGACAAGTTATGTGTAGAGTAATACAGTGGAGCCCAGTTCAAACGCGTGCCTTGGAGTCCAAAAAACGTCATCGCGAAAAAAGCAGGGGCGCGCTTAATCAGCATTCACTGATCCAATGTAAAATAACCTAACTTGACATCCTCAACCATCCTTATTTTCGCTCTTTTTGACACTTTTTTTATACCTTGCCTTCTGACAGGTAAATTAATTAAAATAAATTACATTACTGATGAATTTGGAATTAACTTTGTGATTCATTATTATCTTCACAGTGGATGGAATTAAACTATGTTTTACTCTACCATACTCAAGTTTATTTATACTATTCGAGTTTCGAGAGTGACAGATCCTCTCGTCGATCGGTAAAATATTACTAAATACATTCAAATATAGAAAGCATGGTTTAAGTGGAAATACAAATAATTAATTAGATACTAACTAGAATGGAAGGGTAGTAATAACGGGAATATTGAAAGAAGAGGAAAAGAGTGGGTGAATATGACATTCTTAAGCAAATCCAAATTGAACCCCAGTTCAAATTGCTATTTATTTCTAAACATTCAAAATTATTCATTTTATTACTTTTACGCGTGGCGGGACGGAGAAGTTTAATGATACGTTTTTGAAAAAAAATGTTTATGTGTGATTTGGTTCACGAATTCAGAAAAATTACTAGTTAGACAACAACGATACTCTTTTAGTATAATGTTAAAATTTTTGGAAGTTTGTCAGATGTATTTAGTGTTGCAATCTTCGCGTGAAATTTCGTAAACTCCGCTTATGTCTAAATATTTTTATCTAAGGTTAAGAACACTCAAAATTTTCTCGACCTTTCACTCAAAATAAGTAACCGTAAACTAGTATTAACCATTTTCCGTAAACCCACATCCATATATGGGCAGTGTAAAAGCAAAAAATAAAACACTAATTTAATTAAAGTAAAACTTTTTTATAAATAAACATTATCGTTTACAGTTTATTATATCTGTAGCTTCCGTGGATGACATAATATATCATCTGCTGCTAGAATAACACATAAAAAAAAATTGTGCGGTTTTAAACAATATCCAAATTATTTTTTTTAGTAAAGGCCCATTGTCCAACGATTCGTTGCATTATTGGCAAACGAAGCTCCAATGTAGCCTACGTACAACCATATTCGTGACATGATGACGTCCAAACAATATTATGTGGAAATTTATGATTGCGTGTTTGGTGCAAATTTATTGCCCCCAGTCAAACATAAATAGTTTGTACGAATATAACAATTCCACTAATTGTTTTTTAATTGAACTACACGCTTTGAAACGTAACACCTGTTTGTTACCCAAAACAGAATGATAAATTACCCTAAAAATTGCACAGGTATATATGTAATAAAATAATAACTAGTCGTGTTATTAGTGAAAATAAGGAATTGGAAATTATGTACATTTTGTGCTTAGCTAATAATTGTTATATTAATAACTACTGATTCAATTCAATTCAATTCAATTCGTTTATTCAGTAATATGTACATTACAAACTTAAATTTAATGCATGCCTACATATTATGAAGATGTAATTATATATAACAATTAAAAATAACGTAATACAATCTGGTCAAAAGTGTAGGAGAATCCTGCTTCGGAAAACCCCTTCAGACACAAGGAATATATCAATACCCAAAGCAATTTTGTTCAGCAAAGCTGTAGCTCTTCCAACAGGCATAACCATCTGGCTCTACCAGATGTTGATTCTAGCCCTGCGGGCTAGCTAGATTCAGCGTCGGCGTCGTCAATTCAATTTTGTCATTAGCTTCAAGGACCAACTGGCCAGGGGTCACGTATTTTGAAAGAAACTTTGCATGCATCTCTCACGCAGTAGTGTATCTAAAAAATTGTACCCAAATGCGAAATTGAAATAAAGACCTCCTGAATATTTATTGTGTACCTACTAGCTGTAGACGGACAGACAAAGAAATTATTACGTAACGGAGCTAGTTCACAACACTTTGCAGCCTAAATTGTGAGTCGAAAATATTCAAGCAACAATGTCAATAGTTATAGAGATAGGCTTCAAAAATTGGATTTTTTTGCTATATTTCTAACTTATCTTCTATTAAACGTTGGACTATCATTAAATTAACTTATATCAATTATTGAAAATTCATTTGGTTTTAAATTAATTTTCCGAGTGAGACAAAAAATTTTCGGCCGAAAATTTTTACTTTTTCGTAGATTTTTTAGTAGACTCACTCTCCAAATAAAAACGTGGGCGCATTCCCTCCACCAACAACAGAATTCAATAATTTATATCAATATCGTAAGCGCCCACGCTTTTTTAGAATTCTCAATTTAGAATAATTAGAAATTAGTAAAGCATGTAATAGTAAACAAAATATTAATATTTAACTACTAGCCCAATTGTAAAAAAATTTCCAATAATTGTGAGTAATCAAGAACATCAGCAATAATATAAAAAAATAATTTTTCAAATAATTTAGATAAACAAAAAAAGGCATTATTCATTTTGATATTTTGTCATATATTAAACACCTTGATGATGGAAAGATTTTTCCGAAACATGTTGGTGTAATTAATCAAATAATTTGAGTAGATACATACAAATAATACAATCAATATTTTTTTTAAATGTCAAATTTTAAATTTTAAATTTAAATTTAAATCAATTTAAATTTTAAATTGATTTAAATTTTAAATTGATTTAAATTTGATTTAATGCTTTGATGGCAAGACCAATAATTTGAAATTTCATCAATAAATACATCATCATTGATATATTTGAATAAATCCGTGTGATTCTCATCTTAATATTTACACAACATAAAACAAATGTATATATCTCTAGCATAGACTATCGTAATATAGAAATGAAACTGATTTAAAACATAAATACAACTTTCAAAAATTTGATTCTTACGGTGGAATTGGTGAACATTGCATTGTGCAAAGTGATCTCGTAACCAGCTCATACAGGTCGCGAGCCCTGGGCCACCCAATAAAGACTTCCATACATGTTTTCTCTATAAATAGCTTCGTCTCTGTGAAACTTCTATAATTTATCTAAATTACAAAAATATATATTAACATACTTACATATACACCTATATTCTTATACACACAGAGTTCGTGTAGGTAGGTGTGTAGTTTTAAAATTCGCTATGATTTTAGTAGAAATTTACTAACGTTACTTCAGGCTAATATTTAATGAGTATATGGATCAGACTCATTATAAAATGTATTTGAATATTGGGTAACAGCACTAACAGCGTAGTTCCAAAATGTCCAGGACTCTCTGTACTCGCGATATTAATCTTTTGGAACTGAAATATTAAATTCTAATCCTTATATTTATTAGTCCTCAGTGGAAAACTAACTTTTACGGTTTTTGTCGACTGCTAAAAGATTATTTGTACGGTACAAGCACAAGATATTTATATTAATATAGTCTGGCTAATACAATGCGATTCATAATAATTTTTCATAAAAATGTCAAAAAGAAGCATTGCGTATTCTCCGGTAAAAATATTTATAGACATCACATCAAAACACAAACAGTCGCTCTCTAAAATATTATATTTACAAGAATTAGCTTTCATATCTACCTTTTAATGTATGAATAATATTTTAAATTAATTATTATGTAAATTGATCACTTGAAACAATGTTAAATAATGTATGTGTAAAGTCTTATAATGTAAAAGGAGAGCATATTTTTTATTTTATTTATTTATTACAATATCCGGTACAAAGAGCACCTTTTAAATAATAGTATAAACAAGATATCAAAAGAGTAGTAACATTGTATAACTAAAAATTACATTAATAAATAATTACAGTGATATAAATTAGAAAAAAAGAGTTGTGAAGTACATAGGTATATAAAATTAAACAAATATGTATAATAATTAATTTTGTTAATATTTATAGATTCATGACGACAGGGTGTAGAGCTTTAATTAACGCATCTTTATAATGTGCTAAACTAGACTTGAAAATATCCGAGATATGCGCATAAGTGTTACCTAGCCTATGCAGTCTAGGTACAAGAAAGTTAAAATACGAGTTAGTTCTAGTGTTGTCACAATAAAATAACGTAGGTACCCGAGTAGTTCTAACAGGTGCATGAAACATAAACAAACACAGAATATCAGGGGTGTCAAAATGTGAGTTAATCATTTTGTAAAGTAAAATCGAATCGGATACAATTCTCCTTCTGGATAATGACAATAAACCTGTAAAAATTGTAATTCTGTGTAGTTTCAAATTTTCAATTGGGATACGGAGTGGATAGTTAATGTATCGTAGAAACTTGTATTGGATACGTTCTAGTGTGTATATATGGGCAAAAGTCTATACGTGGAAAAAATTGTTTAAAGATCAGATTATTATCAACCACTCCTCACGTAACAACTAAGTCGATTAACGATCGTTGACACTTACGACCTTTATCGTTCTAACACTACGCCCCGTCTAGGAGAACTATTAAATATTTATCATCGTGTATTAAATGCATGTCATGGCTCGCAGGGAAGAGATACTTATTTTTATAATATGTGTCGTATCATCTACCTCTAACACCAGGCAAGCGGTCATCAAACTGAAGGAAGCGGCAAGAAGCAAAGAATGGCTATAGATCTTTAGATCAAAACGAAAATTATTAACTACTACGATTCTGAAATAAAAGTGAACGCGATAGCACGTGATTTAGACCTAGCGCATTCGCACGTTATGAAGAGTTCGCCTACCGACAAATTCGCATAAGGACCAGGTCGCTAAAAGTTGTTGAGAACTGGCTACGTATATACACCTACATCTTTCTTTGTTGAAGACTTATTCTTTGAATTAACTGAGAAATAGATGCCTTATTTCACTATGTCAAAAAAATTAACGCATGTACACAATGTGGCAGACTCTTACCATCCATACAAGCATACTTGATGTACACGAAACCTGATCCCCAGGTTAGCGATTCCTCGTGATCCAAGTTCAGGATGAAACTGCAGTGGTTGACTCCTGAACATCTGAAAAAAAACGTATTATTTAGTCATCATAATCAGATATCACATAATGCAGCTACTCATATATTGCACCTGAAAAGGGAAAATTGCAGGTATAATCAATTAACCACTAATCGTTTTAATCACAATCACAGCAAAAGTGAACAGTACTTTATTGTTTAATTTAATATTGTTGTATAGAAATACAAATAAGTAGGTAAAGGTACAGGTAAACAGGTATTTTTAAAATATATAATTTTTTCGACATTTCAACTTCTTACTGCAAAGCATAAAATGTTGTTAATAACATGATCGCTTACGCTGCGACATTATAAAAATTTCATAATAGCTTTCTTAGGTACTGCTGATAATTATAATTGTGACAATAATGTGACATTTCATTCATAGGTTTTAAAATAGTTAGAATATTTATGTGACACGTATTCCATGTTCGTATCTCTAATTAAAAAAAATAATAAAAATAAATAAAAAAATCAGCATTCAAAATATTTTTTTCATTCTTTAGATATAGATAATAGAGGAGTCTGTAGTACATAACCCCAAAATATAGATAATAGAGGAGTCTGTAGTACATAACCCCAAAACGTTCTGGTCATTTATTAAATCAAAATCTAAATCATTCAACCTGCCAAGTAATATGACATACGGTCTCAATACTGCCACATCAGGATCCGACATATGTAACTATTTTTCCGATTATTTTTATTCTACGTCTTCTAATCCCTCTTCAAGTACTCAAAATACGAATTCTCTGTCCAATTACGAACCAATCACCGATTGTTTCATTTCATCAATAGAAGTCAGTAAATCGAACATTATAAATCAATTAAAGCATCTTAATATAAATAAATCTGCTGGACCTGATCAAATACCATCAATATATTTAATTAAATGTGCTGATATAATTGCTGTACCTCTAACAATTTTATTTAAAAATTCTATTAAGGATGGATTTGTGCCAGATATCTGGAAATCGGCATTTATTACGCCGATTCATAAAAAAGGCTCGAAATCAGACGTCGCAAATTATAGACCTATTTCTAAATTGTGCACAATTGCTAAAGTTTTCGAGAAGGTTATATACGATCAAGTCTATGCAGCTCTTCATCACTCCTTTCATCCAGATCAACACGGATTCATCAAAGGGAAATCAACCGTCTCCAATCTAATCCTCTTTAATGACTTTCTAACTGATAAAATGGATAAAGGACTTCAAACAGATGTGATCTATACTGATTATAGTAAGGCGTTTGATAGAATAGATCATCATCTGTTGATTAATAAGCTTTTCTTGGCCGGAATACGTGGTGACTTGCTAAGATGGTTTGCATCCTACATCGACAATAGAACTCAGGCTGTGGTAGTAAGCAATTACATATCGAGTTGGGTTGTAGTTCCCAGCGGAGTACCTCAGGGATCACTGCTGGGGCCATTGTTGTTTATAATCTTCATTTCCGATATTCACGATTGCTTTCGTCACTCTAATGTCCTAATTTTTGCTGACGATATGAAAATTTTTAAACCAATTTCTAGTATTTACGATTCGTTCAATCTACAAGATGATTTGCTACGGTTAGATAATTATTGTAAATTAAATAAACTTGATTTGAATCCCTCAAAATGTTCTTGTGTAGTTTTCACACGCAAAAAGAATATAATACCATTTAACTATAGACTAAAAGGAGAACAATTAGAAACAGCTACGTCAATCAGAGATTTAGGGGTGATCAATGATAGAAAATTATTATACGACGAACATATCGATTCTATTATAAGTAAGGCTTATAGGGCCTTAGGTTTCATCATGAGAATGTCTAAAGATTTTAAGTGTGTAAATACATTGAAAGTACTTTACTGCACTTTTGTCAGAAGCAAACTCGAGTATGCAACGCAAGTATGTAACCCCCAGTATATGATCTATGTAAATCGCTTGGAACAAATTCAAAAAAAATTTATTCGCTTTCTCAACTTTAAATTCAATTGTGTTTCTGACGATTATGACAGTTCATGCAAAAAATATCACATCCTACCTTTATACAGACGTCGGGAAATAGGTGATTTGATGTACCTACTAAAAATTGTATCAGGCAACGTCGACTGTCCTGAACTATTAAATAGACTAAAATTCCATGTTCCCTGTAGATCTCGTAGACACAACCCAGTCTTTCACATTGATTTTACCTCATCCAACTATCGTCGGAATTCATATTTCTTGAGGGTATGCGATGCATTCAATAAACTGATAAGATTATTGGATATTGATCTGTTCGAGTGCAGCCACACAAGATTAAGAAAAATTTTGAGTGCTGAATTTTTTTCCACGTAATAATTAAGTTTCTTTTTCTTTTGTTTAAATTTTTTATTCTTTCTTTCTATATAATTAATATGCCTTAGTATATCATAAATATTTATCATTACTGACATATTTCTGTTTGTTTAAATTTTTTATTCTTTCTTTCTATATAATTAATATGCCTTAGTATATCATAAATGTTTATCATTACTGACATATTTCTGTTTGCTTAAATTTTTTATTCTTTCTTTCTATATAATTAATATATTTCTAAATGTGGAGACCTGTAATTGGCCATCTATATTGTATCAATGTTTTCTATGCTTTTTTTTTGTGCTGTTGGTCTTCCATAAAAATTAAATAAATAAATAAATATCGTTGCCTTTGCTTTTATACCCAAACTTTATTGTTCTTAATCAATGCATGGTTCAGTTCACTCTCATTAGTTCGTTTACACGAAATTTACGTTAATGCAATGAATTTTTTTTAAATTTCGCGTGTTGGATACAATACTGAAAATCGATCTCTACGTGACGTTGGATACCGTATCGCCTGTTAAGAGTGTTAAGGTAATATCTTAATAATCCAAGAAACACAGGCAAACACAAATTGACCTATTATAATATAGACACGTTATTCCCATACTAGCCGACTCTCATATATAGCAAATATTGCATTGTAAGAGATAATAAATCACGGCACACTTATTTCACAAATGCTCTACGTGTAGACAGAGAAGATCAGATAATTTGAAGTCACGGTGACTAAAACAACATACTCATTCTTACAATAATAAACGATACTCTGTTCCCTTTTCACCGGGACATTTTTCGGCGTAGCGTCGCGCCCAATCACAAAGGTCCGTTCGATAACGAATGCAAGTAAGGCAATTACCTTACTTTTGAGTTGCCAAGATTTCACGCTTGTAACGTATCTACAGTTTATTATATCACTGGGCAAACATCTGAAATTGGCATGTTTTATTCATTCCCACTGGGATATTTGGGATAGCGCCCAGATGTCACGCGACTTACATTTATTTATAATCCCCGCCGTCTGCCGCACATCGATTAGTAAACAGTTACATTTTTTGTCGAATGGGCTGAGAGAAAAAAATGGATAGGTTAATTTTGTGAACGAAAAACGGAACGGCAAACGATTGAGAGATGGGTCGTTCATGAATGAACTGTTCACCATCTTGAACGAATGAACTGTTTAGTTCACATTCATAACCGTCCAATAACCGTTAAGCCGTAAATTAATTGGGAATTTTTTGCAGTCATCATGGAAGAAATGTGAGAAAGCTATTTTTAATTATAATTCAGTTAATTAATATTTCTAAATATTGATTGTATTATTTGTATGTGTATCTACTTATATTTTTTAGTAATTACACCTACATGTTTCGGAAAAATCTTTCCATCGTCAGGGTGTTTTACAAATGGTCAGTGATATTTACTGTATTGTAAACATGGATCGTTCATGAAAAAAGGCGTATTTATATTTCTCCAATAATATGTATTGTAAAAAAAATTAGCAAACAACCATTTTTCTTCCATCACTGTTTTTAAATTTAAAAATGATGTCTCATAAGCACACAACTTTAACTTCCGGCTGAAATGTCAAAATACCCGTGAATTAAACGGAATTCTAATTATTTTCGATCTTGAATTAAAAAAAATATTACAATAATATGTAGAAAAAAATTAACAACCATTTATCTTCCATTGCTTTTTAATTTAAAAATTATCCTACAGTGATCTTTAATATGACTTATATGCAAAAATCTCTTAAAATTTCCTGGTGGGAAAGTAAACAGTTCACTGACAGAAGTCGAAGTAGATAAAAAATGATAACAATTTACTGACCTAAAATTCCCATCTTACACTTAAAATACTTCAGTCATACACACTTCAATGTCGTGAAATTTTTTGGCCGATTTGAATGCAAGTTGATGTAACTAAAAACTGAAACGTCATTTTTTGCTGTTGTCGGACGCAAAAACAACCGGTCGTACTTGATTGAAAGAACGCATAAAATAAATATTTATGAACGCATCCAAAGATGGCGTTTCTTATTAATAAAATTAAAAAATGTCATCGTCATTTCTAATCTAACCTGTAAATCCTGGTGTCTAACCTAATCTGTGCTGTGAATTTATTTTAAATTATTTTTTTAAAGTCACTCGACTTGAAATTTTTATAAGTCGAGTGACTTTAAAAAATATTAAAATTTAATGTTAAATTTTGATTTAACTTTAATAAATTTTATAAACTCAAAATATGATTAATTTAATGACTGACTTGCACGCATGTTTGAAAATGTCGCGATTTTAATGCACGATTTAATCGAGAATCGCTTCTTGTATGCTCCATTTGAATGAATCGGAGATCGATTTTTTTAAAAGTGAATCGACATACCTTCTTTGTAGTTTGTATTACTCAAAGTAGTGGACGTGCGCGTGTTGTAGTAGTCTTCATTTGGAAATGTAGTTTTCCCTTTCCATCACTAATTTATTTGTACACAAATTAAAATGAGCTTATTAGTCCAATGTAGGGACACGAAAAAAGTATCGATACTTTGTAGTATCGAGTACTTTTCTTTCGATACCGATACTTTTTATTCGATACTTTTACTCAATGAGTACTTTTTGGCAAGTATCGATACCTTTTCTTGGTCACTTTTTTGGCGACCTTTTTTTGGTTACCTTTTTCATTTTTTTCTTGACGACCTTCTTTTTTTTTTGGTCATCGATATATTTTCCTATGATATTATGATATTTTCCCGATGTACTCGATACTTTTGTTTCGATACTTTTACGAGTACGATACTTTTTTTCCGATACTACTCATGAGTACAGTATCGATACTTTCTATTCGATATCGTGTCCCTAGTCCAATGATATAATACGTTAATGCTTTAGCCCATTTCAATGAACTAGAGATGGATCGTTCATGAACGAACTGTTCTTGTAGAACAGTTCACTTTACTGAACGAACGAACGGTACTGTTCTCTTAAGTGAACTTGTCGTTTACTAGTTCAGTAGATAAAACGTAAATCATTTATTAAATTCTGCTAAAATTTTTGGAAATGCAATTTTAGGTAGCGAACAGTAGGTTTTTGTGATCTGATCGACATTTTTCTTAGCGACCTTTTTTTTTAGGTCATCGAATATTTTTTTTTTTTTGGTCTTTAGAAAACATATCGATAAAAAGATATCTACTAATTGAATAGTTCACTTTAAAAAAAAAAACAAACAAAAATTCAAAGAACTACTGAACGATTTAAAGTGAACAGTTCATTTGACTGATCTGGTGAGCGAACAGTTCAGTGAACTGTAGAGATGGGTCGTTCATGAACGAACTGTTCTTTTAGAACAGTTCACTTTACTAAACGAACGAACGGTACTGTTCACTTAAGTGAACTAGTCGTTCACTAGTTCATTAGATGAAAAATAAATCATTAAATCATTCATGCAATTCTGCTAAAATTTCTAGAAATGTAATATTTTAGGCAGCGAAGAGTATGTGTTGTCTTGATCTGATTTTTTCGAATTAGTATGTTTTTCGACATATTTTTCTTGGCGACCTTTTTTTGTCACGAAATGTTATTTTGGGAAAAATTGTTCGATATGTTCATATATTTTTTCGGCCAGCTTTTTCGATATATTTTGTCTGTTGACTAGGGATGGGCGTTGAATGGACGGACTAGTTGAAATCAACCGTTGACGTTGCATCGACGCGTCGACCGTTTACGTTTATCGCATGGACTAGTTGAATTCGTAGACGGTGGACAGCGAACGCCGTAGTCGGTGGACGATTCGAGATTAACGCAATGCAAAGCAACGAGCGAGAGCAAGACAAAACGTCTCCGTTTATTTCTCTCTCATCTCTCACTGTCGACTTGTAGATGCCATAAACGTCATAGACGGCTCGACGGGTAATTTCATTTCAACTCTAAAGTACACTACCATAGAGTGCAGATCTGTGTACACGAACTATGACTAGAGATTTGAAATTTGAATACATGCGTAGGGCGAGATAGGCTTAATAAGCTATTATTTATTATTTTTTTACTTGATTTTTTGTGATGTCACGTGCGACGATTCGGTGAATTCCCAATTTTACGCTGTATAAAATAAAACAATTCTGTTTAATTATTTTATTTTTTATTGAACTATTATTAATTAACAGGCCGGCTAGATATTTTTCTAAAATCAATATTTTATTCGATCGATCTCGACTTCTTATATCTACCTGAAAAGGGATGGTAAAATTTAATTATTGTGTTATTTCGTTACTTTTCAACTTTAGCATATAAATGATAAACAAACTTGTAGGGAATAAAATTTTCTATACCTAACTATGGTCCTTATTCAGGAGTCCAACATTAATTATTGTATATGTAATATAATCTTGAATTTAGGTTTAATTAATTTTTATTAAAAATTCCCTATTTTCAACTTTATAGATAAAAAAATAAATCTATTATAATTTTGTTTACACCACTTTTTATTGGTTTTTTACATGTTTCGGGAACAATGTTCCTTTTCTCAGATTGAGCCTTAAACTAAAGTTGACAAATAATACAGATATATTTATTTATTAATAATGTCACCACAAAGTGAAAGCCTGACTTTGAAAGATGTATTCTTCAATAAATTTCTATATAACATCTCAAATGTAAAGTATTTTTAAATTATGTATTTATTTATAAATTTATAGATAATAAATAAATGTAAAGTATTTTTTACCGCACCTCATAACTGGTGCCTTTATTACGCAAAATCATTGTTTCCTTCCATTTTATTTACTCACATTTTAATGCTTATACCCAATACTTTCACTGCTTATATATGTAGTTTATATTTATATTTTACTGCTAACACCTGATATTGCTGTGTATACTCTTTGTTATATATAGAAAGAAGTATATAAAACAATATGTAAAGGCCTATAATGTGCGTAAACAAATAAATAATAAAATATTTCTTTTTACATATAAGCACAAGTAGCGGTTTTACTTTCCCCGAAACTATATTCCTTCGAACTTCTTTAAATTTTAAAAATAAACGTCATAAAAATAGCCAACGGTTGAGCCGTCGAGAAGCGTCGCGTTGAACCGTAGACAGTTGACCATCGTCCCGATGTTTAGATAGAACGTCCGCGACGTCCGCGTAACGAAGTTGACGCGTCAACTAGTTGACGAATTCAACTAGTTGATCGTCTCGTCGATGAATGGACGTGGACGGTCTCGTTTCGTCGACGGTAAATACGTCGACGACCCATCCCCACTGTTGACCTTTTTTTTTAGTCACCATTATTTATTTTGGGAAAAATATACACTATTTTTTCCCCAGTGACCTTTTTTTTTGAACGATTTAAGTGAACAGTTCATTTGACTGAACGGTCTGGTGAACGAACGAACTTTCCCATCTCTAGTGAACTGAACGAACTTCCCTCTACGAATGAACGAAACTCATCAACTCCAAAAAAAACACTGAAACTAGGGATGGGCGTTGAATGGACGGACTAGTTGAAATCAACCGTTGACGTTGCATCGACGCGTCGACCGTTTACGTTTATCGCATGGACTAGTTGAATTCGTAGACGGTGGACAGCGGACGCCGTGGTCGGTGGAGGATTCGAGATTAACGCAATGCAAAGCAACGAGCGAGAGCAAGACAAAACGTCTCCGTTTATTTCTCTCTCATCTTGACTTGTAGATGCCATAGACGTCATAGACGGCTTGACGGGTAATTTCATTTCAACTCTAAAGTACACTACCATAGAGTGCAGATCTGTGTACACGAACTATGACTAGAGATTTGAAATTTGAATACATGCGTAGGGCGAGATAGGCTTAATAAGCTATTATTTTTTACTTGATTTTTTGTGATGTCACGTGCAACGATTCGGTGAATTCCCAATTTTACGCTGTATAAAATAAAACAATTCTGTTTAATTATTTTATTTTTTATTGAACTATTATTAATTAACAGGCCGGCTAGATATTTTTCTAAAATCAATATTTTATTCGATCGATCTCGACTTCTTATATCTACCTGAAAAGGGATGCAAAAATTTAATTATTGTTATTTCCTTACTTTTCAACTTTAGCATATAAATGATAAACAAACTTGTAGGGAATAAAATTTTCTATACCTAACTATGGTCCTTATTCAGGAGTCCAACATTAATTATTATATATGTAATATAATCTTGAATTTAGGTTTAATTAATTTTTATTAAAAATTCCCTATTTTCAACTTTGTAGATAAAAAAATAAATCTTTTATAATTTTGTTTACACCACTTTTTATTGGTTTTTTACATGTTTCGGGAACAATGTTCCTTTTCTCAGATTGAGCCTTAAACTAAAGTTGACAAATAATACAGATATATTTATTTATTAATAATGTCACCACAAAGTGAAAGCCTGACTTTGAAAGATGTATTCTTCAATAAATTTCTATATAACATCTCAAATGTAAAGTATTTTTAAATTATGTATTTATCTATAAGCTTATAGATAATAAATAAATGTAAAGTATATTTTACCGCACCTCATAACTGGTGCCTTTATTACGCAAAATCATTGTTTCCTTCCATTTTATTTACTCACATTTTAATGCTTATACCCAATACTTTCACTGCTTATATATGTAGTTTATATTTATATTTTACTGCTAACACCTGATATTGCTGTGTATACCTACTTCTTTCTTTGTTATATATAGAAAGAAGTATATAAAACAATATGTAAAAGCCTATAATGTGCGTAAACAAATAAATAATAAAATATTTCTTTTTACAAATAAGCACAAGTAGCGGTTTTACTTTCCCCGAAACTATATTCCTTCGAACTTCTTTAAATTTTAAAAATTAACGTCATAAAAATAGCCAACGGTTGAGCCGTCGAGAAGCGTCGCGTTGAACCGTAGACAGTTGACCATCGTCCCGATGTTTAGATAGAACGTCCGCGTAACGAAGTTGACGCGTCAACTAGTTGACGAATTCAACTAGTTGATCGTCTCGTCGATGGATGGACGTGGACGGTCTCGTTTCGTCGACGTTAAATACGTCGACGACCCATCCCTAACTGAAACTAAAACAATCTTAAAAATAAATAACCGCTCAGAAAGCGACAATTCCCTAACCACCTGTGGAGACCACAGGTGGCGAACGATCATCGATGGCCAAGAACTTACCACAAGGGCTAATTCAAGACCCGCCTCACGCTCAAGGAACCGCGCCACATCTCCTCATCGCGGGATGTCACTCTGGTAGAGTGTACACGTTACGAGGGAGGAAGTACTACAGAAATGATCCTGTGAAGTACAGTCCTAACGACGGATGCGCCAACTAAGCTACTTAACTTATTTTCAGCATCATACGTATGCTAGTTGCAAACGACACAACCGCCATCTCACGGTACAGAAATAAGACAACGCTAGTCGATTCAAAGTCTTCAAAACTAGTTCAAAATCGAATTTCAATAGCATTAAGGTACAGATACACATGCTTCTTTACTGGCATGCTAATGAGCATGCCACTAATAAGCATGCCCTAACAACTGTACACACTTGCTAATTACTGGCATGCTTATTAGTGGCATGCTCATAAATAAGCATGCCCAAAGCTAACAATCAAACACACATGCTTATTAGTGGCATGCTCTTGTCATAGAATAGAGACGCTCTTGTTCAAAATGGAATATTTGCAAACTGAAATAGAAAATTCAAGTGAACCAATAAATCAAAAAAGTTCCCGAGTTTCCATCCGCACATTTTTGATTTTAGTTTGCCTATTAATAAAGTTTCGTAAACATTATTTCTCACTATACTATTTTTACACAACGGTGACCGAGTATTCCACAGACATTCGTGATTCCTATAATAAGTCACGAAAAGTAATGTTTTATCATCTCCCCAACGCGCCATATTTGTTTCATCTGTCGCGGACTGAGAAGATCGCATTGATAATACTAGCCGCGAAGCCCGCGAATGACATAAGCATGCTCATAAATAAGCAAGTCTGTTTACACATGCTCCAAAGATACCCCTTCTCAGTGGCATGCTTATAAATCAACCGGCGGTTGATTTTTGAGCATGCCACTAGGTGGCATGCTCATTTCTAGCAATGTGCGTACACACATGCCACTAATAAGCATGCCACTGTCAAAGTTGATACTGCGCATGCTCACGTGCCACTAAATAAGCATGTGTATCAGACGCCTTATACATTTCCTTGTAGCGTTAATCTTTATTGCAATATTGCTGAAAATTTTAATTACATTGTAGAATAAAGAGATTGAACATATGAACATTATAGGGAATGATTGAGAAAATGTTGTATATCCGGTAGATTTTCCATTCGTTCTGATTTTTTGAGATTTCCAAAGCGCTTTGCAATTTAAACATATTTAATTTGGGAATATTTAAAAAAATTAAAATAATGACCTGACCTCGATAGAAAAATATCTAATGATGACTTTTTAACCCGTTATTTAGTGGACAAAGAACTAGGTAGCACTAGGTGCACTCGAATGGTTTTCGAATAAAATTTTATTCTTACGCACTAACTAAATATAAACCCAATATCGGATAAACATTGCACTTTCGTTATATTTACGTATTCGTTGATAGAGATATGTGTATGTAATGTATGCGATAGGAAGCGGGGGAAACGGGCGACGACATTGTCACTGGCGGTCGCACAGAGAGATATTGGTAGTGAATAAAATATATAATTACTGTACAAGATCGGTGTATTGGATTTCTTCAATGTTCTAAAAGAAACCATAAAATACTCAGGAAGTGAATACATCACAGTGGCGCAGCCGATAAAAAGAGATCTACACTCAGAGAAAAAAGGAAATTTGGAATTTACGTGTATCAAAACTCAGCAAAAAAAAATCTAACTACTTCTTGGATTGATTTTTTTTATATGTAACTGGATGGGATGGGACTGTTGGAAAGGAGAAGAAGAAGGATGAAGAATAACAAGGATATTCGGAAGTCTTCGGCAGAGTGAGTCATCGACAATTCAGGAGAATCGTCAGAGTGCGAGACCAGGTAAGGTCATCGGCAATCCAGGAGGAGGGATCGTCAGGAAGAAGACGACAAGGAGAAAAAGAAAGGAGCCGCCTATCAAGGACGCCGGAAAAGGGAGCCGCGCAGTGCAGAATCAACTTGGAAACATAGAGGCAAAGGACTAGGGTCTATGGAGGGTCATCTACGATCTTTGGAGTCGAGCTATCTTCGTGGTCGGGACCTTAAGATAAGTAATTATTGTTACCTGTAATAAAAAACTTAGCTAGTGCTCAAAATGGAGGGTTTTTTGAGAGGTTTGAGTCCTTTTTGCCACAAGTCTGGGAATTGGCCCATCTTCAAAGAAAGATTGGATCAGATTCTCATACTCAGTGATGAGGAATTGTCAGAAGACAAGAAGAGAGCTTTTCTCTTAAGTAGTCTTACGGAAGATACCTTTGTCTTCCTGAGTGAACTATATTTTCCAAGAAAAATGTCAGTTTTAAAATTTGAGGAATTATGTAAAATTATAGAAAAAAGTTGCAAATGTAGTGATAATATATACGAACACAGACATTTTTTTTTAATTGTAAACAGGCAAATGATGAATCAGTTAGAGAGTTTATGGGAAGATTAAAAAGTTTGGCAACTAGATGTTCATTCAACAAGATTAGATGAAAATTTGAAAGATATTTTTATTACAGGAATATTTAATACAGAAATTAAAAATAAATTATTTTTGAGTGCCGCGGGAAATAATTTGAATGAATGTGTGGAGTTGGCGTATACATACGAATATATTATTGAAAAAAAATGAGAGTTCTAACAAAATAAATTTGCATAGTAACGATAGTATTTTATGTAGAACGACCCGATCAGACGTCGAGGCCCATTTCAAACTCTCGACCAATCACAGATCAATTGGATCGAATGACGCGCTTGCGTACTACAGGGATCAAAACACCTGACAGTAAAATTTTGTTGAAGTGTTTCACTTGCTACAAAACGGGACATATAAAGAAAGATTGCTTTTTAAAAATTATAGTATGTTTTAAGTGTAATAGGCGGGGACATTATACTAATAATTGTGAAGTGATTAATACAATCACGAACATTAGTTATAAAGATTGCGATCCTATTTATCTACAGGTTAAAGTGAATGGAATTGTATTACAGATGATTTTAGACACCGGATCGGGAGTTAATGTAATGCCCTTTCATTTATAAAAAAGATTTTTTAATGAGATTAAGTTAAATAAGTGTGAAATAAAGTTATCCGGTTATGATAGAACATCACTCGAAGTAATGTACTATCGAAGTGCGAAAAAACGCCGAAATATGCATTTGCAGCGAATGTCCAGTCTTCATCGTTTTCGACGATCTTGAGATACCTTTCAAAACAATTAGTCATTTCAGAATAACTGTTTCTAGAATTAACGATCACGAAAACATTGGACGTACTTATACAACGATTCGTATCACTGTTATTTCAAAAGTTAGTGAGTGAGGTCGCCATCGATTCCACGTTCCTGAGGGAGGTTGCGGACCATATAAATATTCTTGTGTTTATTTTTCTGGACCCTAGAAGGTCATGCAGCAGCCACAGATATCGGGAACGAAGACAACATATTAACTCAGAAAAAATAAACTGTGTAGACTTGAAAACTTTTTATATTTATATTAATACAGGTTATGAATACGATTAGGACTTCTCATATTTTATAGCTTAGTAAAAATTCTATACGAATAAGGCTCGATCTCAAACATCAATAATTTAGTGTATCGAGAGGCAGTTAGCAATTTGGCAATACATATATCCCTGGGTATTCACGATTTCATTATCCGCGGATTCGCGTTTATGCGGATTATAATATATTCAATATTTTTCAACTTTTAAGAAATTTTCGCGAGCTTTTGCCACAAAATTAAGTCGATTTTTGTAGTGATAACGCGTTATTTTCAAATATTTACAAAATACGCGCATTCTATCATTTACATATTCGTGGAAGGGTGTCTCATTGCCCGTGTGATCTTTATTTTTTTTATTTTTTTTATCTATTTCTTAAGTTAGTTAATATTACACAGATATATTAACTAGTATTTTATACTTTACGTTCTAAAATCGATTACGTATAACTATCCATAATAACCTACATATTTACATTTATATCTACTTTAATCTATGGTATAATCTATAATATAATGTAAATATATACATCTTATAATATGATCTAATCTATGGAACAATCTATAATAGGCCCTGCGGGCGGCTGTCTAGGCCGCTGCGCGGCCTATGGTACCCGCCACGCGGCTATTGATGGCTGCTGCGCAGCCATTGCTATTTGCTCGCTGCTTAACAACGTGGTCGTCTATAGTAGCCGCTTCGCGGCTGGTAGTGACCGCTGAGCGGTCTTTGGTGTCTACAATTGTGGTATCTGCTTGCTGCAAGGCCATGCTGTCGGCTATGGTAGTCGCTTCGCGACAATTGATAGCTGCTGCGCTAATAGGTCTGATAGGTCTTAACGGCGGCTTTCTATATATAATAATTTTGTTGTCTCTCGGTCCACAACGTCCGTAACTTGTTGGAATTACAATTTAAGTTATTTAGAGTGTGACACGCAACCAGCCCGTGGGCCAGGTCACGCCCAAGGGTCGTTGTTAATTATACCCGTGATTTTTCACGTAGTTTAGATATAATTAAGATAAAGTATTTATTCAGTATTTCTAATCGATTAATAAGTCAGAGCGGAGTTTTAAATTTTTTTTTTTTGAACATGCTTTAAAATTTATTAATAGTTCAAGTTAATTTATCAGTTGTCAATTGTCAAATTAACAATCTTTGCCATCATATTAAAAAACATAGTCCAATTTTCTTAAAATTCTGAACAATTTTTTTTCGTATATATCAAAATCACATTTTAAAAAGGATTTTCTTGCACTAAATTTAAAGAAAGATCTATCAAATATAATTTCATCGTAAAACAATAATGGAAAGTCGCACAATGTCGATATACTAATTTTGCATTTTTGATTGTCGCTGTGGATATATTAAACACACGCAATAACCATTTGTAATTGATTTGGGGACAACTTTAATATAATGATATATTTGCCTTAATGCCGTTGTTCTTTATGGCCTCAAGTTATAAATATTCTGGAAAATATGAAATAAAGATTTTTGATTTTTATAATTTCCAAAACACGAAATTCTAACCTAAAAGACATTAATATGACAGTTAAATATCATACATAATAATGTACTGCGCGTAATACCGTAATCTAAAATCTGCGACTTGATTCAGTTCATTCACTATCATATAATATTTTTCAAACTAAAAGTAGCTTTTTAAAGCGATTAATAGTATAAAGAGAAAACGTAAATATTTCTCTAACATAGCTGTCACCGCTCCAATATGGCGACAATTGCGCCGAACTAGCGATGCGCGATTACGATTATTATAACTCGAATTATTCGATTATTGAAATGTTTCGAATAATTCGATTATTAAAATCATTCATAATTAAAATCATTCGAATATCAATTTAGCACTGCGCGATGTGACGCCAGGCAAAGCCGAGAGCCGAGTACCGATCACGCCCACCCACTCCGCGAAGCATTCAACAACGAGTGATTCTACTAACCATCCCGAATAATTTCAACACGAGTGATCACTCATGATGGTTAGTAGAATCATTCGAATGAAAATTAGGTATGAATAAAAAAGATTCTTAAGTATATATTTTTCTCTCTTTTGATATACCATTGGCTTCATATATAAGAAGAAGACAGATGATAACAGAATGTCGTAACGTATTTGACAAACGAAAACTTCTTAACGTAGACAAGGAAAGAGTTTTTATTGTCTTTCTTTGTCTAATCTCCTTACAATGTGAGTGAATGTTGGTGAACTTATGTCTTTTGTCTTTTGCCGCAGCCCGCGGCTAACTTCAGACCGAATGATTATTCGAATAATTCACTCGCCGTTGACGTCGATTATTAATTCGATTATTTACTCAGTTACTAATTCTATTCGAATAGAATTAGTAACTAATGACCGAATGATTATTCGAATGATTCACTCGCCGTTGGCGTCGATTATTAATTCGATTATTTACTCAGTTACTAATTCTATTCGAATAAAATTAGTAACTAATGTCAACGCCGAGTGAAATCATTCGAATGATCACTCGCTCCGATGTTCGCCGCGGTCAGCGATAATATTATCGTTTGTTAGACGTTGAATTTTCGAGTTTTAGAGGGATTTAAAAATAATAGACATGTATTTTTTTAAGAATAGCAATTTTGAAAAAATAGTTATGTTAAATTTTAATTATTTGGCTTTGAATAACGAATTAACATGACGCTGTGAAATACTTGGTGTATTAAATAAATAAGACAAATGTTTATTGAATTTGGCATACCTAGCTCTGTTCTTATTTTTTGAGGACAATAAAAATAATTACTTTTAATATCATTCAATGTACATTATTTATATCATTTTAAATAATATTATAACCCCGATTTTCATAAAATTAATGAAAATATCGGAAGAATCATAAAAATAATAAAACTTATTACAAAAATATTCATATTCAAATTACGATAACTAATATGCATCAACTTATCATCGCTGCATATACCGAATGTAACATACCTAGTTCACAATATTTCGTAGGTAGATCCCTGCCTATGTTGAGTCAAAAACGCTCAAGCAACCATGACCTAATATCAATAGGTAGTAACGGAGATAATCGACTTCAAAGTTTGTATTTTTCTATTCAATATTTCTGACTAATATTCTGCAAAAAAGTTGGACCATCATTCAAGTAACGTATGTATACCAAAAATTTAAATTTCAATCGCTTTAATATAGGCCAAATAAAATGAAAAAACTTTAATTTCTGAAAAAAAATCTTTAAAAAAGTTTTAATCATTTGGCTTGTGTTAAAGCATAGCAATCTTTATAAGTTAAAGCGAAAGTTTTAATTTTTGTTTTAAGTTATTTTAATGACGGTCCAGCTTTTTGCAAAAGATGAGTATAAAAATGCAAACTTTGAAGTTAATTATCTCAGTAACTACTGATATTAGATCATGGGTTGCCTCAATATTTTCGATTCATAACGTAGGCAGGAATCTACTAATGAAATATTGTGAACTAGGTCTGAGACACCTTGTATAATATAGCTCATATGTGATGTTTAGTTTATTCTGTGATAATTGAAAAAAAGTAACTGCGAAGAATAGACTTACAATTTTTTTTTAAATTACTAGGCATACTTTAACGTCACTATTTTTTTTATAGAAAAAATTGACATTTTTTGCACATACAATTACTTTGCGTACTTCCGGCATATGGAATTTATTCTGTACTGACTTACGGCCACAAAATGTGAGAGTATAGAGAAAATATTATATATTAGTATTAATTTCTTTGCGGGTAACCCGCGTCAAAGTCTGGTCCTCAGAAGGATCATTCGTCAACCGACGTTTCGCCTGAATCGCAACAGGCATCTTCAGGGTGCCTTGTTAATAAATTTCCATCACGAGGGGCAGTGCGAGCATGTCCGTTCGTATTGGAAGCTTACTACCAAGCCTTGTAGCCAGTGACATGGCCACTGGACAACGAACTTCAATGTTATTTACCAATGTTTTCGCATGGTTTGGCCATGTGGAACTGAGGAGCAAGGAAAGGTAAGGAAAATTGTTTGTCGAAGGCAGCAGAAACAGAGGGCGTCTGCGGAATTAAAATAATAAAACAATATATTCGGTGTATCAAACTCTTTTATTGTATTTTATATAACTATTAACAGGAAAATGAAAATTTTAATTAAAAAAAATACAACTTTCAATTATAATTAAATGAAGCCATATCTCTTTTGGCTTTATGCCTTTCCAAAACAACTTCGTGAATTTCCTGCCGATTCTTCAGTAGTGTTTTGAAAATCTCTAACTGAACTGCTATAATTTTTTCTCTGCATATCACTTGGAGTCGTTTTGGCTTTTATTACCTGCAAACAAAGAAAAGGTTATAAACAGAGAAACTAGAAGAAAAACAATATAGATCAAATTAAAAAACATTTTGTAATCGCAAAGACTAAATATGTAGGAAAACACGTAATTTTATCAATAATCTAACCTTCCTGGTGCATTACTTCATATTCTCGAAACTATTTCGAAAATCTGTCAGACAGTATGCTATGCATTATATTCGTTGCGTAGTGCAGAAGTAAGATCTGACGATATGAACGTCATCTGTCGAAAAATTTGCTTGCTTTCTCTGAAAAAACATTGTTATCAGTGTTTATTACCATTTAATTAACAGCATAAATTGTTGAATATCGTTAAATCCATGAATACTTTGTATCATTATCAACAAACAATTTAAACACTGTCAAACATTTAAAATGACGTTTAAATGACGTGTTGCCATGTGCAAAATTATAGACTTATGAAAAGTGATTTGAAAAATATTTTTCAAAGGTTGTACAAAAACTGGGGTATGTTGTTTGCATAAATTATTTTAAACCGAAGCCTCCCTAAGGCCTGGATGTTTCAAGTTTGAACAAAATAAGTGTAAATCCTGGGTTAAACTGAGTTTGACCTCAAGGTTACGCGAAATCTCACAGAAACAGTTGTTTCAAACTAAATATCCATAAGCGTGCTATAAATATTGTAGTTTATTAACGTTGCAGACATAGTACATTCGTATTTTTTTTATTTATGGTCTACTAGAAGCATTCCAATATTCTGATTTGATTATTGATATTTATAGAAACAATAAATACTCAATCTTTTTTCTAGGAATGCTCCGGTTTACATTAATTAATGAAACAACATACCCCGGTTTTCATACAACCTTTGAAAAAATTATTTTTTTAAAGACTTACGAATATTATAAGTTATTATTACCTTTGCAGACATAGTATAAAGTATACATCATTTTTTAAGTATAACGTCATATTTTTTTTTGGGCGCAAAAATAATCGATAACTCGTAATTTGATTACTAATCATTCGATTATGAAAATCATTCGATTACTAATCATTCGATTATGAAAATAACTCATAATCGCGCATCGCTACGCCGAACTGACAGCTGGGCATAGAATGCAGCTGGGTTGACCAGTTCATAACCAAAAAATATATAGCGAAATTTACAAATTATTTTTATAAGTTACCATTTTTATTTTACGTGTATAATATTTCTACACGTGAAATATTATCTGCATGTATTTTAAAACAATCCATACTTCTCGCTACATTATACGATTTCGCCATTTGTTTTTTTGTGCTGGCAATGGAAACACACGCAATACTACCGGCATTTATGGGGCAATTATCATATAGACAATAAATAATACATCTTATGCTCTACAATTCTATACTATTTTTACAATAATTACAGCATTTTTTTAAAATTCATTTGTCTTATTTATGTTCTTCATGTTTTCTGGCATCTCATTATATATTTTTACAGCTCTGTACATTAGACAATTCTGTGTATATACTTTTTTCTTATATGGTAATCTTATTCTATTCCTATTTCTGGTGTTATATGTACATCATCTATCATCATACATCACTATTTACAATAATTTTATTCAAAAAGTATTTTGGTATTTTGTTATTGAAAATTTTATGTACAAATATGAGAACATTATAAATAAGTATTTTTTAAATTTCCATCCAATTTAGTGCTTTTCTCATTTCTTCAATTCTGGTGTATGAACTTTTTTAAATATGATTCTCATTGCCCTGTTTCGCATCACTTGAAGTTTCTTGATGTTTCGTTCATTAACCAAATACAAGACTGTAGCACAATAGTTTATGTGGGGAGTTATTATAGTTTTGTATATTAACTCTGCACTACATATTTTTTATTAAAATTTTTTCTCAATCTTCCAAGAAAAAAAAAATTTTTTGATATTTTTTTAGAACATATTCAAAATTTGCTGCCTAAGTCAATTTTGAATCTAAAATTATACCTAAATACATACACCTTCACAATGACATCACCGTCAATATTTATATTTTTCACCATATTTGGTGTTTTTTTTTTGGCTATTTTCATGTATTTTGTTTGGCTTATATTTAATTAAAGTTTATTTATTTTTAACCAGACAGTTTATCTATTGCGTCCAATGACATAATATTATAATACGTCAATGATTGCGTCTGTATAATCCTCGCCTGATATGTAGATTAATGTATCATCCGCGAATAATCTTATTTTGCAGTGTTTAATTATTTGAGTAAAATCATTGATATATAATATAATAAATAATATAGGTCCTAATTCAGGGCCCTTACTACTGATTATTGAGGAGTTCCCAGTTCATTTTCTATTCGTTTGAATATTGAGTTACCTATTTTTGTTATTTGTTTTCCTTCACTAACATATTCTTCGGATAGGTTGAGAGCGATATTTGAAATTCCAATATTTTCTAATTTTTGTATTAGTATTTTCCTTTCTATTATTTCAAATGCTCGTTTGAAGTCTAAAAAACCGCAATATATATTTATTTACATCTATTTCGTTTTTCCATGTGTCTATTACTATATTTATCTTCGATTCGCAAGAGTTATTGTTCCTGAATCCGGATTGTTTTTCGCATAGCAAATTATTCGTTTCTAAGTATTCAACTAATCGTTTTCTTTTCTAGTACTTGTTCGTATTTTGGTAACATATTAACATTATTGATCTGAATTCTTCGTATTTATTTGTATTTTTAACTTTAGGAATGGGGGTCACCATTTAGGTTTTCCGTGTATTCGGAAATTTTCTATTTAAGAGAGATTCATTAATTATGCTCAGGAGATATATAGATATATAGATTTCGATTTGCATTAATCCTTTTATTGTTTTCCACATTTTTTTGGGATCTCCGCTTTCACTAGATACTTTATTTTTAAAATATTTACATTTTGCATTTTCAATTGTTTAGTGTATTTATTTCTAATTGATTTAAATAATATGCAATCCTGTTCTGCCGTCAGGATCTTAGATCAAGGTGTAATCGCTGCATTTATAAGCTATTGCAAGAGACGATCATTCTAGAACTTGTTCGAGGAGAATGATAATGGATCTGTTTTATCAATTACCGCAATGTGAAAGAATTATAACAAGCGAATTGTCTCATAAATATAAAAGAGTCTACTAAAAACTTCGTCCTGCACTAATCTTGTTTAAAAAAAAGCCTGAGATTTCTAATAACACTCATATGGTCACATTTAATTGATATTCTAGAGGACATTGTAATACTAGCAGTATTAGGAGTATCTGAATTGTGAGGATGTACGGGAAGTTATCGAGTCTAGCGAGGAAGAGCTTAGCATTGAAAAAATTGGCTGAAAAACTGCTTGAAACTGAAGATTTCGAAAATAATAAATAAAAATGACAACTGAGAAAAAACTGAACTGCCCTTCTGCCTGTTTTTTCGTTAGTAAATCAATTAATGGACAAAATGATTGATGCGAATTCCATAATCGACAGATCAATTCAATTTAAATGAGAATTTATAGAAAAGGATCGAGTTTATATATCAAACATGTATAGTTAAGGTTTATGTATCAAAATATTGGGATTTTTTTTTGTGTTTCATTTCAATATAATTCTCCGAGTTTCGGTATTCGCGGCCTTTTCTAGGAATGCATCCCCCGTAAACACCGAGGGATTACTGTACAAATCTATCACTGCCATGGAATATCGTGATTTCATCAGATTAAACGCCACGATATGTGTTTGCCGCACGAGTCTATCGTTTTTCAAATGCTATATATAAATAATAACACATCACGATACATGTTATTGAACCTTAAAAGTCAGTCCATACTCCATTCAAATAGCCAACCAACCAACCAACGCCCAGATCTAGTGACAACCACATGCATCCAAAATATATTTCATTTATCTATACACTAATACATATATCTTTGTTCTAATATATCTTTAGGGAATGTTCGTAGGTCGTGGAATGAAAGAGCGCTTAGTTATATTGTTGATGTTTATTTCTCCCGGAGTAAAGCTCCGGGAGCCAGTGAAAGTATAAAGTGGAAGCAGAACTAGCGACATTTCATGACTGAGCCACGAAATTTCGCTAGCTCTGTCTTTCATTTCGTCGGTCATTTCATGACTCTAGTGCTGATTCCTTACTCGAGACCCAGCGAAAGATGCAATACTCTGGAGACGTGTAATGCATGCAGGTGGTGATGGCGTACTGGCTAAATCTGATCCCTTTGTCACCATTGTTTTATAGAAAACGGGTTCTGACTCGCTACTCCGCTAAGCCCCTCTCACCAATCCTATTATATTTGCTGTGTTTATTTATTTATTTAAATCGTCAAATAAACCTGCCTACTCACAGTATGTTCATCGGCATTACCGTTTTACAATTTTCAAATATCTGAAAGTAGACCGAAATGAACCGGGTATGAAAATTTTCATTCGGTACCGAACACATCCATTTATTTTGAAATTCGTGGGAAACGGCACTTGAAACGAATCAATTTACTTTCAAATTTCCCTGCACAGGGTGATTTGAAGGGTATTTCTAAGATTTTGTCGCGGTATCGTGGCTGCAGAAGGCAAACAAATCACTAAAAACATTTTAATCTTTTATTTAGTACACAAAGTTACTGGACACGAATTTAATCGGAGGACAAATTGTCACTGCTAGAATATTTCACATAGGTTTGCATTAATTCACGTCACTAGAATCTTCGCTGCATTTTTTGTCTATCGCCGGTCGTTCTACTTAATTTCGCACGTTAGTACTCCCTCGCGCCCGTCGCTTGTTTTTTTTTCTCTAGTCAACTCACACGGTTCGACTTTCTGTGGCATTAGCCCGCTATTAGAAATAACTAACTAGCGTGCGCGCTTACATTGCTTTTATACATAAATGTTAGTTCTCGAGAATCTTCGAAAAGTTTCTCCATATTTATTGTGATTGTGGGAATACCCCAGATTCTCGTGGACCGTTCGATTGTTTTAGATTCTCATGACAATATAATAAAGTCTGTGCTTGATGGGTACAAAGACAGCTTACCGCAGGACCAAGTGCATCGACAAGGAGAGGTGACCATGTAAAAAAATTATGTACATGTAAATAAATGGTAAACAAATTGTAGAACAAAAAGTGTTGATAATTATTGACTTGTATTTTGAATTTTTGATTTGCCGTCGTATACACAGAGGCCCGAATTCATAATCAATATTTAGATGATTTAATGGTCAAGGTACGCCTTAAAAGCGTAATTTTCAGTACAAAATAACACTTTTAAGGCATACCTTAACCTTTAAATAAAGTAAGTATTGATTCTGAATTCGGGCCAGAGTGTCTCGTACCTAGTAACCCTTCGGGAGAGTCTTCATTCCGTTTTGAATAGAAAATATTATTTTTACCTTGGTTGAAATGTTGACAGTTGCGGAAATAAGCGACATTAAAGATTGTATCTTTTGTTGTCTTTTCTTTTATTTTTCTTTTGCAATCATTTGTATTTTTTGTAAAACTTTAGACCATCAATAAAGAAGTTTTATATCGAATACTAAAAATTCATTTGCTACGATACAAGTCAAATACCCTTGAAGCACCTTGAAGAAATATAAAAAATATATTTCAAAAGGTTTTTGTCATTTTATTTGACTTGTATGAAAGCGATTGAATTTTTAATATTCAAATGGCAGCCCTCGTAGCCCAGTGGGCATGACTCTGGCCTCCGCACCGAGGGTTCCGGGTTCGATTCCCGGTGAGGTCACACTTAATCTGTGTGATTTACTCAAGCCTGGGTGTTTTGTGATGTTTTTCGCTTCTGTAATTGGGCCTCTTCGCCTGTTGAAGCGTAAAATAAAAATAAAAATATAAGATACTGTGGTGATATTCCAACATTTTAGAGAAAATAAGTCAGAAATATTGAGAAAAAAAGACTTTGATTTCGCTTATCCCCGTAACTGTCGACATTTCATCCTAAGTGTAAATAATGTTTTCCATTCAATATTGAATTAAGAAGCCTTTTTTTTTTGCTAATAGCTATCCTGTGTAAGAAAAATTACTGTTGAATTATGAAACTATGTCATGAAATATACAGATATTATATAATTTACAGTTTAGTTATTCCATAAACTGATGTACATAACATCAGGAACATCGGTTAGCGGCGTTGTTATCCCCACCATCAACCTTTAATAGGTATTGGTACTCTTATTGTTGTTAATTATTGACATGTATATTTTTAATTTCTTCCGTCTTTCAGGTTCTAGCGCTTGTTCCATAGCAGCCATTTGGTTGTCCACGCATGCTTTTTCCGGGCGAGTAATATCCTTTATTGATTTTTGTAACACTCGGACCCAATCGAACGAATCCAGCCTTTGAAATAAATTATTTATATATACGTGAAAATTTAATCCCTACCAGGTAAGGTATACATACATCAACATTTTTTTTGAAAAATGAACGCTTTCTATTTCTTCAAATTAAATAGTTCACAGTACGTCATCAACATTAAAAAGCGCTAATTTGTATTTTTTTACACCTATATTGCGTTAAAATAATATAACACGACTCGCATGACTAGGAATCAGATCAGATTTTAATGCCTGCAAGATTTTTTATAAACTTGTATTATTTATGTTATTTTCCCGCACTAACACATTTTTTAAAATATGGAATTTTTCAATTTAATTAATTTTGAGTATGCACATATGTGTACCTAATTATTAATTTATAAATTATAAATGTGTCAAATGTTCGCCTCATTAAGGGTAAAGCCCGGTGAGACAAGCATTGTAAATACAACTAGGTACCTATATATAAAAAAGTATATCTATGAATAAATTTTCCCTGTTTCACTTATTATTGTTTATTTTTTAAATTTTCTATTTATTCACCATTCTTTATTTTATTTTTACTATTAATTTTTTGAACATTTTTTGTTATTGTTTTTACTTATAATTGATAACTTATATATTTTTAAATGTGTTTTAGGATGGCTTATTTTTAAATATATAAATTAAATATATAAAAGCGTATTTTTTATCGTTTATTTTTAAATATGTAGTACTAGTGATGTATAAAATACTTGCACTATGTGCCTATGTAAAATAAAGATAATTTATAAAAGTTTTAAATTGCATATTTTTTTAATTTCATTGCAATAAATTAAAATACTGATACAATTTCTACTTAACTGCATGCAATAATGACTCGGGTCATTTCATTTTCAGCAACTCTACATTAACACCCTAACATTATGCCAAACTATGCAATAAAAAGTGACTTTTGTATTTCAATCCACCCCAGCAAACAGCGAACAAAACTGCAATACGCACCATCGATCACAGTGCCAGGAACACAACACAGGCCAGCGTGGACTAGCGACAAATAACAACATCCCTTTCCTTTGCGAGAACATAATAACAATAAATAAAAACCTGGCTCCCCGAGTTGATAGGTAACTCTGAGAGACCTATCCTCAATACAGATCTAATGCATGAAGCCATAAAGCTTTAGGGGAGCGCTATTGTGGAATATTGTGGGTTTAATCGCAAACGCGGGTGAAAATTATTAAAACCCTTAACATGACGGTTGACGGTGCATTATTTTATTACTATTTCATATATTCCAGCGGTCTGTATACATCTTTTCATTTAATAAAGACATTCGAATAAGTACGCGTAAGCCGTGCCTACGAGGAACCAACACAACATTGTATGTATGTTGTGTTGGTGTATATACCCGCAAACACCAACGAAACTAAACAATGCATCGTACGCACGGCTTACACATACTAGTTCGATTGTCTTTCTTAAATGGAAAGAGGTCTACCTGACGTCGCCCGGCACTCGGATGCATTCATAATTTTAAATAGGATATATTTACTTACTTTGTGCAGGTTCAAACTAGATAAAAACCATATTTGCACAATTCTTTAACACAAGTTCGGTCAGGAAAAGGCTAAGATGTTCGGAAGGGGGCATGATATATTTTCTTTCGACCATTAGCAAATAAAATCTAACTGTCAATATTACCGGAACGAATTTGTAAAAAAATACCCACCATTCTATTCCTGAGCCACCTACTATATGGATATTATATGGATACTGTATGGATAAATGAAAGATGTGATATTCTATTGAAATCATACCGCTCGAGCAAACTCGCGCAACCTTTATCCGCAAGAAAAATATACATTTGCTCCGCATATTCCACATAAAAAAGATAGCCACATTCATGAACTATACTCAGATAATGAATGAGAGTGGTCATGCACTAAATGTAGGTATTTTTTTATGGAATGGGAACATGGACGTGGAAATCATAAGGCGAATTTGAAGTATCCGGGATTTAGATATTATAGGTACACAGAATAATGTTCAATGTAACTCAATTATCATCTTCCTAATTTATCAATTTGATTTGTTTTAAATATTATGATAATTTCTCCTAAAAATAGCAAATCCACAATAAAACAAAAACCACATAAAAAAAAACAAAAAATGAGTAGTTATTGGTCTTGTGGTTAGGACTCACTCCAGACTAGCAAGTTAGTCCTATTTTCATAGCACGAGCGTTTAGCTTAGTTTGAAAATAGTAAGAATATTGATGTGACACGTATTCCATGTTCGCATCTCTGTTTAAAAAAAAACATTTATTCATCAAAAATTAAAAAAAATATTAGTTATATTGAATAAAACTTAGCTGTGTCAAAATAAATACAAAATGTATAAAATTGTTCAGTATGGTAAAAACAGAACATCGAACTATTATAATAACATTTACACAGCACAAAATATCATAAAATTTTTCTACGCAACCTAGACTGCTGCATTTATATAAGAATCGAATGAATTTCAAAGGGATGTCAAATTGGTTGCATTCATTTGTTGACAGGGGTAAATTAATTATATTATTTTGAAGCAATAAGACAACGAATCCTTGCCTACTGACAACAATTCATTGAATAATCTAAACATTGCTCGACTTCCGTTTCACCTATTGACGTAATAAGAGGTTTCATTCAATTCAAATGTTAGTTCAATTGAAACGAAACAATGCCGGAATGAATGCCTGCGCGGAGTATTGTACGGAGCCTCATAAATAAGAATTAGGGCGGGCTTTGTCCACAAACACACTTCCCGGATTAGGGCTACAATATCACTCGGAATACTTTCCATTTCAACTGAGGTTTACGTTACAAAGCGTAGGAAACGCTCCATATAATGGCCGCCCCAACTGCTTAGCTCCCGGCATATTTCCTTATTGTGTTATAAGCTCTTCGGTAATTTGGACCGTGTACCGACCTTGGGTAAAGTTCTGCCTTTAAGCAAACTTTACATGCCGCCCCTACTATTTTATATCGTTGTTCTAACATATTTTATTTTAATTTATATAAATAAGTGGTGTTTACAAAGTTAATTTATATAAATTATAATTATGTCACCACAAAATAAATTTGCTATATTTGAAGAAGAAAATATTTTATTGTATTTGGGATTCATGTAGCTTATTTGGAATAATAACAAAATATGCGGTTCAGAGAGCCAATTACACTAGATTAACTAAAAATTAATTAAATTGAGAGTAGAAGCAATTTTAGGTATATAATATGAGTAATAGGAGAAAATAATACTAAAGTATGTTTATGAAATACAGAGAGAACTGCTGAGGAGAGGAGAGGAAGGAAGATAGAATAGAGATGGAATTATAAACTGCGTAATAACTGTTGAAAAATCTAAAGGGTTATTATTCTCTTTGTGGTGACGCTCGATTTGATTGCACTAATTGTGTTATTGAATAAATTAAGTTCCTTGAAGTGTAGGGAGGCTCTGTAGAAAAATGTATTTTGTTTGGATTTGGTATTGTAGTGTGCAAAACTAAGAAGCGTGAGGTACATGGCACTCGAATTAATATTGGTCTCAGTAGGTCCGGGCAGTCTACTTTAGATTTTACTATTTTGTATACAAAAATAATGTGAAGGTGTGATTTTGAAGATTGATATGAATTCAGTACAAAATGAACCCACCCACAATTGATCTCAGTAATTTTGATAAATGCTTTTGGTGGCATCATTGACAACTACCTGCGCGGTTTAGCGTTTAAATTTTTATATTTCCCGAATTTCCACAAAATAATATTATGGGCCCTGTCCATTGATATTTTCTGAACTTTCTTTTATATCCCGTTGTCGTCGCAACATTTTGAATAATTAACCCGTAATTCTAAAATTTGTTTTAAATCAAATTTTTATAAATTAAGCGTTGTATCGTTTACAGAGTGGAAGTTCATGATTAACACAATGTTCTAATATTGCCTCTGAAGATGAGGGTTGTGCCCTCGAAAGCGCTTAGGCTTATATAACTCAAATTAGTGGAATAAAACGTTGTGTATAAATCATTGTGTCTAATTTTTATAGTCACCAATTTACTTCCCTTTCTTGCTTTGTGCCCACGGGACGTCTCTGACTTTTATGTAACGTTCCTCGAATAATACAGCTTGTACAAAATTTCATGGCTAAAACATTTTCCGCAAAATATTTACAGATTATTTGTGGAAACAGACAACGTGTTTGTATTTATTAGTTTGTTTGTTTGTTATTACGCATTCGTTTTATAACAGAGATGGAACTAAATCTATCGGGCATCAAATAACGCACGTATCCTTTATAGCGTTACCTGCTCGCTCGTACTAAATCCTGTGTAAACAGTACGAAAAGAGATTTTCAGATACGCCTGCGCGTAATAAAGAAAAATAATGATAAAATTGTATCAACCGATACTATGTATCAACTGACGTTAAGTGCGTTGTTACATTATTGTCTAGCGTGAAGCGATCTTATAATTTGTCTTTTTCTCGCACAGATAGTGACAACGCACACATTGACTTGATTTTCAATTTATTCTCGAATAGCATGACCAAAAAGTACCTATAAAAATGATGACCTGTGCTAGGATATTGTGGTTTGAGTCTTCTGGGGTTTTATGCCGTGTTAATACGACCTTTTAGGCCAGAAAAGTCGTATTAACACGGCATAATACCCCAGAAGACACAAACAAGAAGATTCTGAGTGGCCGTGAAAACCTAAGAACATTCTGTGCTGGGTTAAGTTAGAAAGTTTCCGAAATCGCGATAGAGGATTTCTTCTTCAAAATATTTTAATGTCCTTGTATTGGCTACTTATTTATGATTTGACTGCATCGATCGCGAATAACATGCAATTTTTTTGAGGGAAAAAACGCAAATTTTAAGCAACGCACATCCAGCTTAGATACTATTCTTGAGGATTCAGCACCTTTATTTTCCACCGCGGCTCTGGTTTTTGAGCTTCAGAATTCAAGCGTGGTCGTCCACATGAGGGTCCGAACTACGTTCACGACAACCAGAAATAACTGAAATGAAAATTTACTATGCCAGAAATTGTGGATAAAATCTACGAAAAAAAGTCATTTCCAGGAGAGAATCGAGAGCTGAAGAATCGTTGGATAATTGCGTTGATCACATTGAAAAATAAAATACATTTTGAATCGGATTTATTTCGTTTTCATTGTTGTTACGAAAATTTTACAATCTGCTCATACATACAGTGAAATGAAATAGTTCTTAACAAAAATATAATGCTGATTTTACGAGAATATTTTAACATGAATTAAATAATAATAAGCAAAAAATAAAAATTTATTTATCTTTTAACACCAAACACGTTTTATTGGGTGCTCTCCCGAGATGTGAAAAATAGAGTGAAATAAAAAGCGCGATTGAAATATGGATAAAAAATTCGGGATCGTTTTATAGGAAGTTCGTGGGTGGACGATAATATGTATGAACATTTTTACGAGTATTTAATACCTTTGTAGATACGTCAAGGAAGAAATATGTAAAAAAAACATACTCTGCGTGGAAGTAGTATGCTACAATTTTTTTTAACGAGAGATGTATAAACAATATTTGTGAAGATGTAAAAGCAACAGTTTGAAATTTTAAAAATAACCTGTACCTATATATTTTACGATAATAACGTACATTTGAAAAATAAACTTTTTTAGTTTTTCCTCACCAAGTCCGCCACTTACATACAAAATTCATCCACAAACAGATACACCATCCAAGCGGGTTATAAATAACGTTTTCTACAGTTTATACATACAGATTATAATTATCTTAAATTTGAAATATTTCTTTGACATTGTGTGGTGAATCGTTTGTAATACAAAAAGTTTCTAAGCATGTACTATATTACTATCAATAAATATAAAAATATATAATCGGCCGTGTTCTGAAAATAGCAATATTGGGATCTTAAGATTTTTATCCCAAAACTTAATACACGAGAATAAAAATTATCAATACGTCGGAATTTGTTTCTTTCTACTAGAGAGAGAAAAGAAGGCAAGAAAACAAGGCGACGCGAGGCGTGACGGTTACCCGTCAACGTTAATATATACATTTTATTTTTTTTAGGAAAAGTTAAAAGCAAATCTTAAATTAACATACAAGAGATAAAAATATAATAAAGATAATAATAACATGATAAAAATAATAGAATAAAGATAAAGATAAAAATATAAATATAATAAATACAAAAGATAAAAATACGAGTCTAACGCGACAATGACAACTTTGTCATAATTTTACATCAGGACGCTGTGGGAGAAGAAATTAATAAGTGCATAATATGAACTAATATTTTTTCTATAAGCTTTAAATACAGCATTAGTACTTATTTCTTGTAATTTTAGTCGAAACATGAGAATTGTGACGTTCGTTTGCATCGGTAATCCTTTAAAGCTCTGTCAGACCAGACCGCCTGGATAAGAAGGCATTTTTCTAAAGGCATTGCAGACGTTGGACACCGCAGATAAAGGTATTTAATTTGAGAGCGATATGTGAAAATATACAAATCTTCTTATTTGAGTACGACGAACACCGAACACAATCTACTACTACTACATCTCGTTTATTTTATTTTTTATTCTCGTCTATTACGAATAACAATCTTGTGATCCCAATACCGCTATTTTCGGAATACGGCCGATTATTTTCGATGCAGCAATGTGTAGGTATTATTTTCAAACCATTTCTAAGTTTTTTCTATGAAAATATTATGAAAAGGATGATTCTTATTTGAATTCAATCAGCATCCATCATCTAATAAGAAGACGCCACTCATACAAAAATTCAATTACGGAAATCCATATTATCAAAACTCTTTGGATTCAGTCTGTCGAAATACCATATTTGATAAGAAAAACTACCCGAGCTAAGTTTTGTTACGGCCCGAAAAAGAACTTGATTCAGACAAGTTTTCTGAACGTTTGGTATAAGTACGGTTACTATTAGTCGTAGGCCTTAAAGTTTATATCATAGAAACAGTAAGGGTCGTAAGGGGCCGCGGCGTCTCAGGGGCGGCTCGAGAGTTACGGCGCGAGGTAATGGTGTCACGTGAGGAAACTTTCTAGAACATTGAAAAGCTTCCAAAGATCTAGAGCGCCGACATGTTCTTTGTGAGTTATTTCTACAGTTTGGGTCGAATTACATAATCCGTCATCGTTCTGCCTTTGGCTGAAAATTTTTACCCACTTTATCCATTATTCCCTCATTCAAAGTTATTTTCAATTTCCAAGCACTTATTGATTATTATTTAAGTTGCTGCGGTCTGCAGCCTGGCAGCCGACCGGGAGCCCGGGCAGCAAACAGGGCGGCCCGAGCGCAACGGTGTCCCGAGATGGTAGGAGTGAAAGGAATTGCACATAATCAAGAATTTTACAGCACTCTATACCGTTTATAGCGAATTGGTAATTGCTAGAGGGGTCTGGGATGGTCCACTGCATTCTGGAAGCACTGCGAGGGACGTTGATTGGTATTTGCGTTGTTCTTGACAGGCGACGTTTCAGCGAACACGCATATAAATATAGCATTACCAATCGTCAATAAATTTAACGGGTGATTTCAGTGTGAATTCTTACCGGCGATAAAGTACCTACCTGCGTGTGAGAAGTGTTCCATAGTAATCAGAGCAATTCAATCCAGTTAATAAGAATTTTTAGATACGAGTAGAAGATTTTCAAGTGACTTTTGCGTATTTTAGTGTGAATTAAAAAACGATGCTCCGATTAAATTCGTGTCCAGTGACTTAAATAAAATAATAAATCGATAATTAGTTTCAGTGTTTGATTTGCCTCCTACAACCACGATACCGTGACAATATTAACAATATATCATTCAACACTATCGACATATTTCAGATCTGCTTGGACCAAAACGTGATTTTTAAAAAGTTACAAAGCAATTACTAACTGAAAGTATTGTCCTACAATATTAAGCTAATTGTATTACTTTAACATGTTTTACATTGTTTAATTCATTATTTTTCTGTATTTTGGTTTATTTTGTCTTAATTTTTCTTTTTTACTTTTTTGCTATTTTAACTATTTTTTAACTTTTCTTTTCTACTTTTGATCTCTATTTTTATTTAGTACCTACTTTTCTTTATTTGGTTTATATTGTCGTTTCTGTTTCGCTTTGATTAATTATTATTTGATGTTCTAGTTACTTTGTTACATTGTTGTTGCGTTCTGTTTTGTGTCGCGGATCTCTGTTATTGGTTTATCAACTACATTATATTACATGGTTTATCAACTACATTATATTACATGGAAGGGATACATAAAACTTAGAATGCAGTACATTTTAAATTAATAAAAATAAAAAAAAAATTGGATATTCTTGCCTTTGCTTTTACACCCCATTCATCAATTAATGTAGTTGGTAAACCACTTTAAATCAATTTAAAGCGTTGTACTATTAAGATTAAATAAATAAGTAAATAAAATAGTAAATCGTATGTACGTATGCTTTATGCACAAAAGAGAAATCAAATCCATTACTACACGTTTTCGATTCAAGGATTCGCTTTCTGTGACTGCAAAGAATCTATTCGTTTCATTTCGCAAAAAAACTGTAAACTTTCATAATAATTATAGTATATTACTTCATATAATAATTGTCTCCCTTTTTAACTCTCAGTACTACGTGTCTATACTTACTATACTATACTATACTATACCTACCTAATCTATACTTACTTACTTACTGACTTACTATCACGCCGTTTCCTGTGGGGGTAGGCAAAGAGGATGGAGCGCCACACTCTTCTGTCCTGACATACAACTCTCGCCTCATCCACATTCATACATCTTCGCATGCAAGCTCGCCGGTTGTTGAGACTTCTAACGGGACCATCTTCCAGTATCTGGTTATGCTACGTCTTCTTGGCTTTTTGGCTCTTTCTGGCGCCATCAATACTTGCATTATATATCTTTTTTACCATTATTTTCTCATTCATTTTCTCAACATGCCCAAACCATCTGAGCGACCCTTCTTTAATTCTAATTCTGTCAGTAAAGCATTTGATTTCGATTCTATTATCTTGGGTGAAAAATTAAGTTACATTTCGATATGGGTTTGGATGAGTATTGTATTATATTATAATATGAGATTTGCCAAATTATAGAGATACAGCTCACAGTAATGAGAGACACGTTAAACAAATCCAAATTGTTTACACGATCATTGTCAACATTCTATTAGGTACATAGCAAATATTTACTGTCCCTGAGCGGCGGCGCTTATGAGCACGTTTCGAGAGCACGTGATCAATTGTAATATTGGATAACCATAACGATTCAATATTACAATTTATCAGTTTTCGTTTTGTAGTACTAGGTGCCATGCAAATCACATACATAGATTTAGAATAATTAAAACACGACAATAACTAGGTACGATATATAAATAGTTATAAACATATATGTATGTAATATATACAGGTAAATAAAAATAAAAAATTTGCGAATGTTAATCAAATCTACGGTGTACCTACATCATAAAATTCAATCTACTTTAGATACAGTACATTTATACGGCCTTCATTATCGTGTAGGCCTAAGACACTGGCTTCCCATTCTGGAGATTCTGGGTCCGATCCTCGATAAATATTTGATAGTCATATAGTATATTCGTGATAGTATATTCGATAGTCAAGTAAGTCTGGCTGAGACGCAGTCGATCCAAGGAGATGATTCCCCTTGATCTCCATGATCCTCGATTTGAAGAGAAGTGTTCTTCTTTTATCGCAACTTTATCATACAAAACTGTTTGATCGGAATAAGTTAGCAATATAAACGAAACACAAATTTCATAAAAAAAAAATCCCTGGCGTAATAAAGGGTCCAGGTTACATAAATGATGTTCAATTTTGGCGCAAGCAATTTTAAAAACAGTTATTTTAAGTTTAAAACGAAACATTTTTGATACAAGAAACCATAGAAAATTATCCTTCCTTTTCGTATCCGGTAGGGAAAAGGCCAATTTTGTGTTAAAAATGGAGATAAGCTCTTGGGAACAATAATCTCCAAATTCAAATTCACAATGATTTTTCTCAGCTAATGCGGGGCATTCATTATATTGCATGGCAAGGCAACTATCATATAGTTGACATGAAAGGTAATGAATGGGCCCACTTGATAAACGTGATTTGTCAATTTCTATGAATAGAACAGCAAAAACATATATTTTATGTGGAAAAGATGCCCAAGCGTGAAGTGTCAAAAATGTATCATTTTTAAACTTAAAATAACTGCTTTTAAACTTGCATGCGCCAAAATTTGACATCATTTATGTAATCAGGACCCTTTATTACACCAGGGAAAAAAAATTAAAGTTGTGTTTCATTTGTATTACTAACTATAGCCGTTTGATCCTTCAAAGAATCTGAAGGGGATATTCCCTTTGCCGCACCAAAATTAGTTAAAAAGAAAATTGAGAGATGCTTCTCGTCCCAGCCTTTATTGTATTCTTAAAACCATAGAAAAAAGACATAAACTAAAATAAATGCCACCTTCTTTCCTCGAGATGACACAGAAGTCACCCTCGGGCGAATTAATAATTAATACCACAGACAAATAATATTTAACGGGTCCACACACAATGTTGCCCTAACAGTGAGATCACAATACTACAAATGTAGAAATACCTATGTGATTTTCACTTTTTCCTGATTCCCAAAGCATAGACATGAAATAATCTTTTTTTTTAATTAATCTGGATCATAGAACGTATTTTTACGACTTACATTTCATAACCAATTTGTAAAATGTTTGTACAATCGTATTCAACACTCGATTAGCAGCCGTCCATGATTTTTACGATCCGAAGATGCGTCACGGCGCACTTGTTATTTTTTGTAATTGGGTTTCTTTTTTTACCCCAGCGGACTATCCAGTGTTTACAAAAAACCTATTTGTGCAACGCACTACCAGCCATGTGCAATATAATTGAATTCAGAGTCCGCTCGGGGCAATTAAAAGTATCGGTTAGATTGTTAGGCACTGCATCAATGGGAAAGGCATAAAGAACAATACCGAGTACTTCGTCCCGAAAAAGTCAAATGAAAACGCGCTGAGAACTTATCAAAATACTGAAAAACCATTATGAAATATATCCTGGATGGTGTGAATGATACACTGCTTTCTGTGTTTCGCCTCAGAATTGTTTTCTGCTCTGCTCAGCACATTCTGTATGATGTCACCCCGTAATTTTGCGGTTTTATTTTTGGTGAAAATTGGAATGAAAGTCACGCTTGAGCGCTTTATGCTGCGTGTTGCCCCAATAACTCACCACTAAATGGGGCACTTTTGTCAGGGGGGCAATACGACAACACGTGCTTGATAATATCCCCGAAATAAGTGCATTCATCATCTATCCGCAGCAGGGCACTTTAACAGAATATGTGATTTTTTTCTATTTTTTAGTATCCCGATAGAATTATTTGGGGACGTTTTCTTCCGTACGTTTCGTATTGTTATTGGTAGATAGGTATCATTATTTTGTTTTTTTTTTTCAAGTAAAACTGAAGTTCAGAACTTTTGAGCTACCTACCTTAAATATAAATTTATTTTTAAAAGTTAACAAAAAGTTTTATCTTTTATCCCAGGTAGAAAGAACCATATGAGTAGTTAGGCAATACCAAAAATCTTTAAAATAGTGATAACTATAAAGTGTATTTTTATAGAGAATAAAATGAAAGAAAAAAGATGAAAATAAAGAAAAATATAGAGAATAAAAATGAAAAATACGGAATAAGAGTCTAATCAATATTTTTACTATGTTCAATATAATTTTTACTTTTTATTTTACTTTACTATGTTCAATCTAATTTTTACTATGTAAGTGCGTGCGCTATAAAAATAAGACCAACTTTGTGATCTCGATCACTACACTAGATCATTAGGAGAGTGTCTTAACCACTAGACAAACAAGTTTCGGAAAACTATTAGTTATGTAAAATAACTTACTAGTTTCTCTCTTGTTAGCATTTTATATATTTTTTTAAATACTCGTAATCTAGAAATAAAAATTGAAATGTATACACATAATGTGAATTATGTTTCAAGTTATTTTGGTTAATTTTTTGAGGCGAAAAAGAAGGTTGATTAATTGAAAACATCTTTTCATTTCATTTATACACCGTGCGTACGAAGCACATTGTTTCGTTGTGTTGGTGTTTATACCCGTAAACACCAACACATCGAAACAATGTGCGTCATACATAGGCTTACACATATTAATTCGATTGTTTTTCTTAAATGAAAAGACATATACTTATCGCGAATTTTGAAATGACGGAACAACTTGAACAGCGATATTGCATTAAATTTTACCAAAAGCTTAGCGAAACCCAGGAGTAAGCCACGCAGGCTTTAGAGGATGATGTTTTGAGCATCCCATAGATATGGTGGAGTGGAGGATAGAGTGGTACAACCGCTTCAATGATGGCCGCACATAGTGGGCAGCGAACTGCGTCCCGGTACGCCGTCAACAAACCGAAACACAATGCTCCAAATGACCAAGTGAGGACTTTGGTCCTGCAGTATCACAGTCCGAGAACTAGATGTGTCGTATGTAAGCGGTACAGTACGAGTCCTGTGTCCATGAAAGGGACTCGATTTTAATTAAGCGGAACGTGACGGCCCAGCTGAACGCCATTCCAAAAAATGCGTTTCCAATAATGGCGGGACCACTAAGAAATGTGTACGTTACCAAGGAGGAGGAACGTTTGAAGGAGATTATGGTAAATATAGTGTGTATGAATAAATGTGTTTCTGCCGCCCAAACGTTCGACATATTTTGAATCAATGAAGGTGATCGTGGTATACCAATGTAGTTTTATATGTTCATCTCGGCAATCTCCAGTGAGACATTAAAATGAGATCGCTGCAACGAAACAATATAAATATTAGATCCTTACATATGAAATTGGCGTTTTGCCGTACTGGCAAATTTGATCTCAAATATCTTCTTTTTGGTTAGGAATTCCAAATCCAAATTTATACAGCTATTTACTCATGTATTTGTGTTTTGAAAATTATAATTCATTTGTTTTTTCCTCAATTGTTTTTTTCTTTGCGTCACTCAGTTTACAAAATGAAAAACTTGAAATATCGCGTTATTTACGAGTACGAGTTCCACCGTGGCACCAGTGCTGCAGAAACGGCTCGAAGGATTAATGATGTGTATGGCGACGGTGCCGCAAAAGAAAACACAGTGCGTTTTTGGTTCCAACGTTTTCGTTCTGGAAATTTCGACCTGCAGAACAAACCCCGTGGATGGCCGGAGACCAAAGTTGATAATGAAGAATTGAAGGCTATTGTGGAAGCAGATCCATCGCAAACTACATCCGAGTTAGCTGCAGGCTGCGGTGTTAGTGATAAAACTGTTTTAATCCACTTGAAGCAAATTGGTAAGGTGAAAAAGCTTGAAAGGTGGGTACCTCACGAATTGAGTGAAGCAAATCAACAAACCCGCGTTGACTGCTGCGTTGCATTACTCAACCGGCACAATAATGAAGGGATTTTAAATCGAATCATTACCTGTGATGAAAAGTGGATCCTGTACGATAATCGGAAGCGCTCATCGCAATGGCTGAACCCTGCCGAATCAGCCAAACCATGCCCCAAGCGAAAATTGACTCCAAAAAAGTTACTTGTGAGCGTTTGGTGGACTAGTGCTGGTGTCGTTCACTACAGCTTTCTTAAATCTGGCCAGACGATTACGGCAGATGTCTATTGTCAGCAACTGCAAACCATGATGGAAAAGCTAGCTGCTAAACAACCGAGGCTGGTTAATCGCTCTAGGCCACTGCTGCTTCATGATAACGCTAGACCACACACTGCACAACAGACGGCTACCAAATTAGAGGAGCTTCAATTGGAATGTCTAAGACATCCACCGTACTCTCCGGACCTTGCCCCAACAGATTACCATTTTTTCGAAATTTGGATAACTTCTTGCAAAGGAAAAAATTCAACTCCGATGGGGCAGTCCAAACCGCCTTCAAAGATTTTATTGATTCCCGTCCGAATGGTTTTTTTAGTAAAGGGATCGATGAACTACCTATGAGATGGCAAAAGTGCATAGATAGCAATGGTACATACTTTGATTAAATAAATTTATTATAATAAAAAAAATCGGCTTTATGTTCCTCCCATACTAAACGCCAATTTCATATGTAAGGACCTAATATTTGGATATACTAATATATACAACCATAGAGAAAACACGTCCTTAACAATCTAAAAATGTAATTGTACTCATTACACGTATGCAGAGTCATAATGAAGTAAACACAACCGATCTGCGAACGTTGGTACTGAACTGTTACTTCTTAAGAGAATAATAATAACCCTTAAAATGACCCCATAATAACACTTATTGAATCAATCTTGCCTTTTTGGAGAATTGCAGTATGAAAAGCTTCGCAAATGTTCGTAATGTAAAGAAGGGAAAAAAACCAATAACAGCGACGAGGATCACAACATGATAGTGAATCTTTATCTATATTGTCTCTTTTTACTTGTTACTATAATTTGTTTTACTTACTACTGGGTGTCGATTTGAAATGTTTACTATAATGTTATTTATCTACAGGATGGCACACTTTTTGAATTTTACTTGTTACTACAATTTTCTTTACTTATTACCTACTACCGAGTGTCGATTTCAGATGTTTATTATAATTTTATTAAATAAATAAAACTAACTTAGTCAAACACCACTTATATTTATTTTCAAATCCAACCAGGTCGCTACGACCGTAACTTCTTCAGGGAGCATCTTAACTGGTTAGAGTTAGATTAAGATTCGTAGCGAAACCTGGTTGGATTTGAAAATAAATATAAGTGATGTTTAACTAAGTTAGTTTTATTTATTTAATTATAATGTCTCACCACCAAGTGTTTGCTTAATTCGAAAATATAATTTTATTTATTTACAAGATGGCACGCTTTCTGATTTTTTTTAAATAAACAAAGTTTTTAATTCTTTTTGTAATACACATACATTCTGATTTTTTGTTTTTGATGCACATTTTTTTTAATACACATAATTTTTTTATTGTGGTTTCGTGAGACGCAGTCCCTACAAATTATAAATATTATAACACTATAAATATTATAAAATATGACTCATTCTTGAGTTATATTTTATAATATTTACTCTCAAAGAACTCAATGTGTGTGTGATACAAAGTAATAATAATAGTCATGTTGCCCTATAAAGTAACAGCAGTGCACAAAATGATACTCATTTGTTTATGTTTAAATGTAGTGGAAAGGTTGTAAATAATGTTTTTACTATGTGAATTGTGAATTTATATATTCCTAATTATTGCAGTGATTCAGTAATTCAATAACTAACTAATCAGTTTATGATTGAATCAATTAAAAATAACGGACTTTTTTTATCTAATTCAGTGAACGACTGACATTTTCTGTATGTTATATTTTGCAACACTCAATGTTTTTCTATTTAGACATAGAAAACCAAAGAAAATTTCTATCAATTTTATAAGAAAAATAATCGGTAAACACTCGAAAACGAATTGTGTATTATATGGAATCATTTTCGTCCAAATCTAGTGTCTCTTATACTAGTGGAAACCTTAAAAAATACACTTAGAAAAGTAAACCATTAAAAATAAAGATACGGCCTTATAGTAAGTAGCTGTTATCCGCCAACGCGTGTTTATTTCCGATACTTATTAGTAGGTATAATCTAATACCCCGGTCACGTAAACGGGAGGCCATCTTGAGACACAGAACACATTGTGAAGTTTGAGAAGGCGTGGGAATGATAGAAAATAAAAATCAGCCTTTCAATACGCATATTACGAAAAACTAAATATATATTGGTAGGTATTCTCAAAATAATAAAATAAGTTTTAATACTAGCAATAACAACATTTTATGACGTCAACTCCTCTACCGCCTACTGGCAACACTAATTTATATTTTTTACGTAAACATAGTTCATTATTCGCATTAAAGTAGTGCATACATAAATATTTACCTATATACAAAAGAAACATTATTCATCTATCGTCAAATATAATCTATCTTAAGTTTACACAAAATATTTAGATTATAAATTTAAAGATTTTTTGTTACTTTCTTATTTTCTCTGGTATTAAAGATTCTTTCTTCAAAGATTTCCATCGCATTGTACGTCATACTCGTATATTTTCGAATTTTAAATTGGAGTAGCTTATCCATTAGTCTAGTGGTTCTGACTATCGCCTAGTGATTCTGTGCTCGGTGGTTCGCGTCCCATTCCATGAGACTGGCAAATTAGTTTGAAACAGTAAGAATATTGATGGGACTATTTTTGTTAAAGAAACACACTTCTTTCTGAATGGCAATCTCATTTTATCCCTTCATCCTGCATTATGTTCGTGCTCATCTTGATTTACATCAATTTTTGTATTAAATTCTGCTGACTGATATATTAGTAGACTTATACTATATGTGGGATATAAAAGCAAAGGCATCAATATCCAAAAAATTAAAAAAATGTTTTGATTGTAGCCACCGAGGAATTGTAGATTTTTGTCTATCCCTTCAAAAATCATGTTTCCTATTATTATTATACTATATTATTAAATATATAGGCTGTTTCCTATGAAATCTCGAATTCAGTATTATATTATTATATACTATCTATAAAAGCATACACAAATTAAAACGTACACAGCGGGATTTTAGTCTATGTCTTAGATTTTAGTCTATCTCTTCAAAAATCATGTTTCCTATAAATGTATAGACTGTTTCCTATGAAATCTCAAATTCAGTATTATATTATTATATACTAGCTATAAAAGCATACACAAATTAAAATGTACACAGCGGGCCACGGAAAGGCAGATGCTCGGCGTGACCCTTCGAGATAAAATCAGAAATTAAGAAATAAGACGCCGAACAAAAGTTGCCGATATTATGGGCCGTATTGCGAAACTAAAATGGCAGTGGGCTGGACATATGGCTCGACAGGAGGATACTAGATGGGCACCCAGAATCCTACAGTGGAGGCCCTGGACGAAAAATAGAATCGTCGGAAGACCTCCCTAGTTCAGCAAGCAGGAAGAACCTGGATGCGAAGGGGGAGAAACAGAGATGAGTGGAAGAAAATGGAAGAGACCTATATCCAGCAGTCGAGGGAAAAAAGCTAAGGAAGAAGAAGAAGAAAAATATATACCAGCTGTTCTTACCCGGCGTTGCACGGGTAAAGGACTAAATTGAAAATAAATTTGTGGGGGGAAACAAAGGTTCAATTCGAATGGTATAGATTTGCTTCGAAAATATATCAGGGAGAGGGGAAAGTGTAAAAGGGGAGGGGTAAAATATCACTTATCTTACCCGCCGAGTCCTAAAGAATAAGTTTCCAAATTTTGAGTTCGATTGGTCGAACGGTACACATTTTCATCCAAAATGTATTCGGAGGGGAAGGGGTAAAAGAAATATCTTTTCCCAAAAATTTTTCTTCCCAAAAATTTTATTTCCCAATTTTTTTTAATAAAATATATACATACTTATTCCTTAGGAACCGACATGTAAAAATACCGTCCTTTTTGACGGGTTACAGCTAGTTTAATAGAAACGTTTACATAATAACTTCAAAAGAAATGTATTCACATTCTCGCCGACATAAACATGTCCATTGAATTCGAAAGAATTGTTTATACCTATAAAAAAATTTAACGATTTAATTATGCATTTCACATCAATCATTGTATTTATGTTAATCTTTTTCCAGACCGAGTTTTGTGTATATTAAATCATTATTTTTAATTTTTATGTAGCGTGGATGTATAAACAGTTTTTTTCCAGATAAATTGTGTTGTATTTATGTATAGTACTATTTCAAGACGAGACTCCAAATGGTTTTTAAAGAACTTTGAAGAGAATTTAAAATCACTAATAATAAGTATTTATATCAAATACTAGCTGTTCATACCCGGCGTTAAGGATTAGATAAGGTCGGATTAAGTGTAAAATAAATTTGTGAGAGTAAACAAAGTTTCGATTCGAACGGTATAGATTTGCATCGAAAATATATCAGGGGGAGAGGAAAGGGTAAAAGAATAGGGGGGAAATGTCGAATATATTACCCGCCGAGTCCTAAAGAATAAGTTTCCAAATTTTGAGTCCGATCGGTCAAATGGTACAGATTTGCATCGAAAATATGTCAGGGGGAGAGGAAGGTGTAAGAGGATAGGGGGGAAATTTTTCCTATGTTACCCGCCGGGTCCTAAAGCATAAGTTTGCAAAATTTGAATCGAATCGGACAAACGGTATAGAGAACAGACAGACAGACAGACATTGAGTTTTATAGGTATAGATCATAAATTCATTCGCTTTAATTACAAATTTGAAATCAAATAGAATGATTTAAACCAAGCAGAATTTAAGTATTATAAATATAAGTATTATAAATATTGTAAGGTTTTTTTTTTTTCATTTTATTTGACTCGTATTCTAAAAGCGAATAAATTGCATATGAATATTGCATTTAAGTTAATGTAGTGGTTCGAACGTTTTATAGACGATAAATCAGAAATATTTAAAAAAAATGTAAACTTAGATGAAGCTTATCTCCATAAATATTGATTAAATTAACTTAAACATTGTTGTTTTTCAATTTCCGACTTATAATTGGACGTAGTTATACAGAAAGCATCCAACCAAAATAAATTAATCATATTTAATTCAATTCAATTATTGTATATTTTCTATTGCATATATTTTTCAATATTTAATTCGTTATTGCATTTTTTTGCATAGGGCTCATTGTACAGATATAATAATAAGAAAAAAACTTTAATTTACGAATATATGACGCGTTTTGCCGATTGGATTATTTATAAAAAATGTCTAAATGTACGACAAACAGTAGTAATTTTTTGTATGTGGATTCTATGTTCTATGAATTTGACAAATCATGAAAAAAGCCGTAACTGAGGCCCGAAAAACTTTCGACCCCCAGTAGATGTTTTCTGAAAAACTATTATTTTTGCGTTGAAGGCAAATGCATATTTCAGTGTTTTTTTACGAAAATGTGAGATTTTATTATTCATTTATATCAGAATGTATATTCTAGACTGCAAAATTTTTAAGGCAATAAAACGCCGCTGCCAATAGTATTCTGCTTTATAATTACGTCATTTATTGGCATATTTCATACTTTGGAATTTTTATTTTTAAATAATAATTAACGTATTTTTATTTAAAAAAACTTACTTTTATTTAGTAAGTATAGTCTCAAAATACGGGAATAAATAGAATATACTCTTTAAAATCATATCTTTATATAAATAAATAGAGATGATGAAGTTGAATAAGAATTCAATGAAACGAATAGTTTCTCGGAAAAACATATGGTTCGTATAAAATATCCGCAACCAGTTTCAGTTATATATATCTAACGACCGTAATAACAACCCTAACTCTTAAATAAATAGAGTTTTAAAATCAACAAAAGACGTAAAAATTTCTTGCAAATTTAAAACATTTTAACTTTATAAATATTGAATACTTCTTAATTTCCTTCGTACGGATTTTAGATAATGAAGTATACTTTATACGTAAAAAAACATATTATGCGTAAAACATATCATTAAAACTTTGCACCGCCTAGGACACTAAAAACGATTTTTTTGACCGCGGCCTGTCGATTAATACTTATATTTTCTTAATTATTGTAAATAATGTTCAATTTATTACTTTTATATAAGAAAAAAGGTTCTATCTAAGTTAATGCTCTAAAAAAATTGCAGTCTCGAATATACATTCTGATATAAATGAATAATAAAAACCCAAATTTTCTTAAAAATACGACGAAATATGCATTTGCAATGAATGTCCAGCCTTAAAACGGTGAAGGCCGTGATGTTGGTCAGAAAAATATTGAATTTACAAAAAAACTATAGTACTTAGATCTCGGAAATTTTTAATGCATAAAGATATACATAACACATTTTGTTGGACATGCTTTATATTTATGCTTTCTGCTTAACTACGTCCAATTTAGGTAGGAGTCCACCGATAAAGAATTGTGGACTAGCTCTGTTATACCTATACATATGTATTATATAAGGTGTAGGTATCTGAAACGTGATAAATAATTTTTAATGTATTATGTATGTTGTATCTACGCCTTTGTACACACTGTTGCTAAGTATATGTTAACGATAATTTATATTTAATTAAAAATTGCGTTAAGAATTAAGTGTATTAAAGTGTGATGAAGTCTCTACATGACAACGTCGAGCAACCCGCGAGCAGTGAGGGTGGCCGGGCGCCGCGCGCCGGGATGGTGCTGGCGCGTCCTTGCTAAAATTTTTTCAAAAATCGTCGAATACAATGAAATATATTAAATATATCGATTTACCTACTTTTATTCCTCGATACGGGAAAAGAGTTTACCACAAAGTATTATTACAGATATAAATCTTATATATTGAAAACTGTAAACCACGCATCGAATGATTTGAAATTAACCAATACTGTATACCTATAGTGCAAAAGATAAAATTGTCGATGAAAAACCACATTTGTATGTATATCATATATCATAGACACCATGTTAATGAACGTGATACCCTTAAAAAACATACATGAGTTATATTATTGATGGATTTGGCGGTAACGTTGTAGAGATTATTAATGATGATCATTAAATTGGTGAACTGTGTTATCTCTTTCTGAGTTAAATTAAAATGATATATTTTACTACTTTCGAGAGTGGCGGGATCATACGTAAGTGATGTTTATGAATCATTAACTCAATTATGTTAATCTTATTTTTATCGTACCCTTTTTGTACTGACATCATTCTCACACGATTGGTGGGTCTTTTAATGATTTTCTATGGTTACTTTCAAAGCTCTTCACTTCTAAAAAGTGATCTAAAATTATAATTGACCCTTTATCTTCGTAATTAAAGGTTGAAACCAACTCACTATAATGTCATATTATTTTTATCTTCAGTTTACCGTCATTATTTATAGGTGGTACCGTGAATCATTTTGTCTTTAATCTGCTTCGCAAGGCGACGTTACATCATTTGTGATAACTTAAAAAACCGATCAATATACACGCACATCTAACGCACACCCGTATATATGTACCTATATTGTATAAAAGTAGCTTGTTGGTCTTGTGGTTAGGACTCTCGCCTCGTGATCTAAAGGTCGCAGATTCGAATCTCACTCCAGACCTGCAAGTTAGTCCTATTTACATAGCACAACCGTTTTGCTTAATTTGAAAATAATAAGAATATTGATGTGATTTGATTTATTATAATACACAATTAAATAAAAATAACCCAGAAAACAAGGATTATTTGATGATGTATATAAAATATAAAGAATTGATTGTGATTATGCAGGATTCTGAACGTAATGAAGAACATTGAATGGTACCTCCCCATTACAAGCAAAAGCCCCTACATCTGTCTTGCTCATTTGTCGCCTGGTGGACGTTTCTTTAACGATAATTAGCAAGACCGTACCTACTGCCCCGCACCGGTCGTACAAGCCAGCGCGATGCGGCACGGAGCATTCACTGTCCGTAACAGTATTTATTGTAAATTTATTAAATAAAAGAAATACATAAATTAAATACATAACATAATATGCGGGGTATAAAAGTGACGGCAGCAATATCCAAAAAACTTTAAAAAGTATAATGAATGCGTCATAAAAGATAATTAATTTATAATGTATTGAGTTCTAGATTTTATATATCTATGTTTTATACCCTTCCAAAATTATGTTTACTAAGTCCTACAAAGTAAAATAAAATAAAATATAATCAGGAAGAACCAAACATCAAGTAAATACAAACTGAAATAAAAAAATAACCGAGAAGAAAGAAGAAGAAATAAAGAATACAACATACAACAAGAATACAACCTTGTTACAACACAAATAAAATTAAGCTTTCCGAGAACATCACTCTCTTTATTGATCGCAGATTGTACTTCAAAGCCAATTCTCAGTGGCCCATCGAACACCCCCCACTGCAGTTAATACCACTCAATCTCACCCCTTAATTTTAAATAATTCGTCTCGCTGGCAAATAAGAAAAACTAACCCCGAGTGTATCACCCCTGATATTGATTTTATCCATGTACGAATGAACATAAGGCAAGGGGTAGCTAATCAACCCCAGTTGGCGAATAAAAGTAGGGTAGGTTGAGTTCGGCGCCAAGATACCGTTCCATTTAATCTTCACAGACCTTCTAACCTACATTTCAGTTAAGTCGGGCAATGCATATTTATTTTCAGTTTTACCTTGAATACGTTTCTCGCGTGCGTCTCGTGATAACAATACAAATAATAAATAGTACAAGTAATTCTGAAGTATTCATTTATAAATATGTAAAGAATATTATAAAGGAACATCCTTGAGAATACAGGTCGGGGGCTCGATTCGTTTCATGAAAGTCCTAGTTACATGCAATGATATAATAAACTGTAGTTACGTTACAAGCGTGAATGCTTGGCAACTCAAAAGTAAGGTTATTTATTGCCTTACTTGCATTCGTTATCGAACGGACCTTCTTTGTAATAGGGCGCGACACTACGCCGAAAAAAAAGTCCCAGGGAAAAAGGAACAGAGTAATTGTAAGAATGAGTATGTTGTTTTAGTCACCGTGACTAAATTTGGTTTTTTAATCAGATTTAGTCACCGTGACTAAATCTGATTTTTCTGTCTATACGCAGAGCGTTTGTGAAATAAGTGTGCCGTGATTTGTTGTCTCAATGTAATATTTGCTACATATGAAAGCCGGCGGTATAGGAATAACGTGTCTATATTATTATACGTCAATGGTTACATGGCACTATTTTAAAACATAGCTTATTTTAAAATTGTAAAATATTGAAAGTGACTTGTTTTTACATCATTTTTATATGTACAGGTATTTATTTACAAAAAAAAACATTGAAATATTTTATAATTTTAAAGAAATGACATTGTATTTGTGAAGTTACAATTTTGAAAGACAATAAATCCGTGATAAATAAAAAACTTTATAATTAATTACGTATATGTATCGAAGAAATACCTACATGGGAAAGAAAAAAGTAGACGTTTGAGTAATACATACACATAGATGAAATTTGAAAAATTTTTGTATGGTTATTGTTGCCTTAATTTGCAAAGCTGTCGTCTGGTAATATAAATTAATTTGTTTTAATATATCATCGTTAGCATAACACGGCAAACTCGAATGATTTTTTCCATAAAATTATAGCTTTACGAAAGCTACATTTTTACAAATATACTGAAACTGTCTGTCTGAAATATATCTGCCAAGATTTCTCTATAGTTAGAATATTTTCCACGGAGTTCTTCAGTTATCTTTCAAGTGCGGATTGGATCTCGAAGACTGGCAGTCTTAAGCGAAGAGTACTTATCCAACCCTTCCAACTGTCATCCTTTTGCACCCACCTCCAGTCTCGGTGTGGTGTTTAAATTATAGGTAATATATTAAAAAATAATTATATAAATTACTAAAAATATATTGAAAAAAAAATTAACAGCCACAGTACTAGGTGCGATCACAGTATATACGTATGTACCTATTAAACATAACTAACTATATTTGAGTAGGATTGAGATAAGAGAGATTGACGTCGTGAAAGATCTTTGGGTTTTAAGAAAAAATACCCCATGCTTTAGATTTCATTGACATACGCATTAGGGATGGGTCGTCCACGTCCGTCCATCGACGAGACGATCAACTAGTTGAATTCGTCAACTAGTTGATCTATTTTCAACTTTATAGATAAAAAATAAATCTATTATAATTTTGTTTACACCACTTTTTATTGATTTTTTTACATGTTTCGGGAACAATGTTCCTTTTCTCAGATTGAGCCTTAAACTAAAGTTGACAAATAATACAGATATATTTATTTATTAATAATGTCACCACAAAGTGAAAGCCTGACTTTGAAAGATTTATTCTTCAATAAATTTCTAGATAACATCTCAAATGTAACGTATTTTTAAATTATGTTTTTATTTATAAATTTATAAATAATAAATAAATGTAAAGGTTTTTATCATTTTATTTAACTTGTATTGAAACGAATGAATTTTTCGCAATCGATTTGAGTTAGTGTAGTGATAGTCCAACGTTTTCCAAAAAATAAGTCAGATATATTGAAAAAATTCAAACTTTGATGTCGCATATCTCCATAACTATTGATATTAGGTCATGATAGCTTTCGACTCATAATCAAGGCAGGAATATAGTCCTGCGAGGTTATTAATATTTTCCATATAATCCTGTACACATGTAATATGTACCTAATATATTTTTTTATAAACACATTACTGCTTTGTACTTATTTATATTTTACTACTTACACCTGATATTGTTGTGTATACCTACTTCTTTCTTTATTATATATAGAAGGAAGTATATAAAACAATATGTAAAAGCCTATAATGTGCGTAAACAAATAAATAATAAAATATTTCTTTTTACATATAAGCACAAGTAGCGGTTTTACTTTCCCCGAAAATATATTCCTTCGAACTTCTTTAAATTTTAAAAATTAACGTAATAAAAATAGCCAACGATGGTCCGCGTAACGAAGTTGATGCGTCAACTAGTTGACGAATTCAACTAGTTGATCGTCTCGTCGATGGACGGACGTGGACGACCCATCCCTAATACGCATACACTGTGATCGGGTGATTCTTTGAAAACGAGTGTTTTGACTAATTCGTCTGGCTCTCATTTTTTTTGCTATTGGATCTAAATGAAAACACTAATTTTTCCAAGTACATATAATACAATAAAATATTTGAAATGCGTTAATTTTCTCTCAGTAGTTTATGATTTATGATGTACAGATGAATTGTTCAGCCAGATGAATAATAACAAAAGCAGAAATATTAGGTTTTGCATACATTAATTAGAATAATATAGATAAATGAGAAGTAAATGTTATTTTAAATCAGTTTATTATAAAATCAATAATGAATTCAGAAATAATTATTTTTACATCCAGGGGAGGACTGGCACCCTTGAAGCCCTCGGCTATCTAGAACCAGTGAAGGGGCCCCTGACCACATGTTTTTGGTTATTAAATTCCGATATTAACTACTTAATACAACAATGGCACATGTTACCTAAATAAAAAAATCAAACATAACATCTTTCATTTAAATTATGATAAATCTTAATAAATCACATTCATACATTTAAGAAGACAGTAATACATACACATTAACTACCTATTTTTATTTTTAGCCTCTAGCTATACAGTAATAACTAAGCTATGTAAGTAAAAATTAAACATTTATTATAAAACTCCCAATATTATGAAAATTTGAGTGAAGATACGCAATAATATTTATTACTTTTACATACGTGACTCAATAATTAACATTTAATTCTTTTTGATTATTTCATATATAATATTGTTAGTTAGCAAAATAAATCTTTTTCTACGCGTCTCTAGCACCTCAAGTCAAGACACATTTTCTTTCTAAAAAAATGACAAAAATTAAATGAACAATCCCCGTGAGGGTCCCAATTGTGTCGATAATTGTATTGTATTAGCATGCCCACAAATTATCGTTACCCCCATATGAGGCAGAACTGTTTCTATGCTTTTCCCTTAAATTCCGATCAGTAAAAATTCATCTGAGGATTTAACATTAGCCACTATACTTTTTGGTTAAATCATCTGGTCTTATGCGCCAGATGAAAACCAGGTTAATGAGAGCTAGATAAATGAGGAATTCGAAGATAAACGAATCCTGTTCATTAATTTATAAACATTTAAAATCAAAGGGTAAATTAATAGTAATAAATAACCTGATTAGATACTATGGTTAAGTTGCAAAACAAAGTAATCGCGTACACAATATCCACAAACGAAGACAGATTAATTATGCTACTTACTTTCGCCAGATGACAAGTTTTCGTCCTACTTGGTCGCTAAAATACGCACTGGCACGAGCCCTCCGCATGACGGCTCGGCCCCGAGTGGCACTACCAGTCAGAACTCGGCATAATTCAACGGAATATCCCGAGAGTATGTGGAATACAGGCTTCGACGTATTGAACTAGATGAATGATTACATTGTCGCGGACAATTTTAAAAGTAAGGTAATGCTGAGAATAGTGCTTTAATTTGGACTTTAATTTTAAAATATCAAGAAACGTTTATTTAAATACCAACATAACTAACTAATTTTATTATATCGCGATATTTAATTGCAGAAAATAATTCTAATTCAATAAAAAGCGTCATTCGGATGCGCCAGATTAAGTAGTTTTTACTGTTTTCAGCTCAAACAAATTGGATTTGTTTTAATTATTTACAATAATCTATATAAGGCCTCAACAGACATTTACTTTTTACCTGAAACCTGAAAATGATATTTCAATTGGATATTATTTTGATGTGTTCTTCAGTGAAAATCATGTTTTAAATGTGTTTCAAAGAATCACCCGATCGCTCTAAAAATATACATTTACTCTCCTTTTTAGACACTTTTTATAAAAGCGTGTTTTACATATATATTTATTTTAACCTCAAAAGCCAAACGTCACTTTTAAGATAATGTAAATCGATATTACGTATAATCTCCGATAAAATTACGCGTTAGCATTTTAATTATCATCATTCAGAATAGGTCTCTTCGCCAAATTTCAGAGCTATTGTTGGCCAGAAAGTGGTTCAAATATTGATTACAAGATTCTTCTCGAAACTTAATAAAATGTATGGATAAAAAAATATAAAAATACGACAAAATATGAAAAATCTATGCCTCGATCACATGCTGTCCCACTTTCCATTCGAGCCAATCTATTGTTCGGCACACACCGGACCAGTGGACCACTCACTTATCCGATTTAGAACAGCGGATCGGACAACTGTTTACATTGTCAGTGCAGAGCATAACAGATTTTTCACAATGAAATTTACATCCAAATTAGTTATCAATGGTATAGGAACGGTGCCTTACATTATCAGATACCCATTTTGAGTCACGCAGTTGGAACCAGAATGCAGTTAATACCGAGAATATTAAAACGTGAATTCTGAGGCTGGGAAGCAAAAACAGTAATTCACACGAGGATAATCAATCATTTCACGCATTTGAGAAATAAAGTTAAACTGTGCGGCCGCTCACTTATAAATATTTGTCTACACACACGTACTCAGCCTCCGTACACAAAAATAAATATACGAAACCATATTTTAGGTTAAGGGATTATGTCTAAACCTAAAAACATAAAAAATACATTAAAATTAAAAATATTGACGTAACTATTGCACACAAAATACATTGGTTAATATTCTCCATTAACAAATTATTTTGAAAATTTCAAAATGGCAGAGTTATGTGCTGTCCCGCAAAGGTGACGCGCGCAACTGGTGAGGATAGTCATATCACCAGAGTTCGAGTGAATTGAAAAAGTTAATTATTTTTTGTTAAATAATGTAATGTCTATGATGATATCATTTAACAATATACATCTAAAAAATATATCATGTATCGAAAAAAATATACATTTTTTGTGCAAATGAGATGAGCCGAAAATAATTTTAATTTTTTCCTTATAAAAATCGAAGTTAAAAATTCATAATAAGCAAGCGTTGAACTTTATAAATATTCGCACACATTGGGCCGTATTCTGAAATAAGCAATAGGTACTGCTATTTTTGCGTCTTGACAATTATTGTATATCTTACATTTTAAAGCCGCCAATTTTGACGATTTAAGTTTGACACTTTTGAAATTAATGAATTCGATCAATCAGAAAGCTCTAAAACGTAAAAAAATGTTAAGTTATTCACAATTATGAATAATGAGCTTTCTTAGTGATTGAATTCATTTATTTCAAACCTATCGAACTTAAAACTCATTATACATACAGCGCTGCGAGATTAACCGAAAAACCGATGAATTTTTTTATATGACGTCATCATGGAAGAGGGCTGTTTTTTTATCGGTGGGTCTGTTCGCAAAATGTTTACGTTCCGCATCCAACGTCGTGTTGAAATTTAAAACGACGTGGGCAATGACTACTTTGAAATATTTACGGCTACGGTAAGGCAATCTCCGTGCCACGCGAGGCGCGATATTTTGGTAATCTGTCAACAATAAGTAAGGAAAAGACCAACGTTAAACAAGCGTCAAATTAACATTAGTGAAAAGTAAATATTTGTTTTAGGAAAGTGATTAACTCTGGCCAATTTTAACTTATTAAATCAGGGAGCTGATATATATGTACACATACATCTAATGATAGATACCTACAACACATACGCGATCGGATAAATACACACTCGGCCGACATCTTTGATTTTTCACAGATTTCTTGAATACTGAATATGACATCTACGATCGACGCAATTATTTGTTTTATACACAAAATAAAGTATGAAACACATGTGAAGGTTTTTATTAGATACGAGCTTTACTAACTGACTTCTTCTAGATTTGAATTCTTCATTCATTCATTTTATATTCCCTTATATTTCACAAAAAAGCGCTGAAAAAACTGACTCTTGCAACAATGAAAGTATCCGAAATATATCACCAGATATAGCTAGACCGCATTCAAAAGAATGTGCGCAAAAAATATGTGTGTTGTTACGATGCAAAAAATGAACACAAAAGAAGTTTTTCTAGTAAGTAAGTAACCTTTTTTAAACGAAAAAATATATATTTATTTGGAATATCATATCATATACTTTCTTCTTACCGGACAAAGCTAGGGAATGGTCTTTTGATTGTGGTCGACCTATTTTTTAATTTTTTTTAGAAACCCTTTTACATCGTTCGCAAATATAAAAAAAGTAACCCATAAAAACCAAGTTCTCTCACTTACTATTGGAAACTGGTTTGGCGCTTAACCTACGCTTTGGTCGAGCGACGCTACGGAAAGGAGTAATAAAAATTTAAAAAATCCAAAATTATACTATAATCAGGTTCCGTGTCTACCAGACGCGTTGAAATAATTTCATACAACTTAGTAAGTTGTATGAAAAAGCGATTAAAAATTTTAAATCCAAAAATTTATTAATTATATTAACGAAAGTTTGATAGATCTTCTTGATTGTCGCCACGAGTCTACTAGCCAAGTTTCAGCTCGATTGGATCACGGGAAAGGGGTTTAAAATGGATCCAAAGTTTTTTCGTCAGACAAGAAGACAAGCAGACGCCACGAGTTAATATAAAGGGAATAACAAGAGTAGATGACACAATTTTCGTTTTACAGAGGGTAGATATCACCACTCACAAGTGACCCTACCTAATGTATAATGTACAAAATAAAGTTTAATTCGTGAATCGTTGACCACTTTAAATTAAATTAAATTATGTTTGAAAAATGATCGAAGAATGAGTTAAAAGGATCTAGATCTAGAACATCGATCTACATATTAATCGAATTCTTGATCGTCGCCACGAGTCTGCTTGCAAAGTTTCAGCTCGATTAGATCATGGGAAAAGGGTTAAAAATCGATCCAAAGTTTTTTCGTCAAGCAAGCAGACGTCACAAGTTAATATAAAGAGAGTAGCAAACACACACCGCCAAAATATATAAACATGAACTAATAGAAATTTCTTGGTGCACGCTAGGTTCCATCGCTGGTTCTGCTGCGTTTAACTTATTTAAAACAATTATATGATTGTTAAAAGTGTACGGCTAGTAATGTTGTATTATCGACCATCTTGAATTTAATAGCAATCATAAAGCAAAGCTGTTTTATCCATTTCGAAAATTATTCAATTGAAAATTAGAACTGTTTATTTGATTAATCGCATTATATGTCTGCGATGTTGCGGCGATAAATATTTTCGAATCATCGTGAGACGTCGACTCGAAGACATTTATCTCTTACTAACTGCCCACGCGGCTTCGGACGCGTAGATTTTTAGTATTGTTTGGATCGTCATAGAACTTTCGCGAACCTTTTAGAACATTCTCCTTCTAGAACTTTCAAGAAATTTATTGAATGTGCAGGAACCTCCTAGACACGTTCCGCCACTCAGTTTAGAACCTTATAGAAATTTTGGGAATTTTCTAGAACTTTCTTCTTCCAGAACTTTCTAGAAAAGGTTTTTCCGGAACCTTCTAGACTCACCGACACAGTCGGCGCGCCTATTTTGAAACAATCTGAAGCATTTACGGCCTTCCCATAACAAAACAATGTGCTAGAAAGCACATTTTCGTCACCCACTCCCACCCACGCACAGCCACCTCCAGCAAACTTGCATATTTTACATGTGACAGCAAGGGCTATCTACCACCATAACCACCAGGGAGTGGTAGTATCTGGTTGTGAAGAAAACTTGGCGGATAGGGAAACACGGGTTTCTTTATATATATATATTATATATATATATATATATATAATATATATATATATATACTATATATATATATATATATATATATATATATATATATATATCATTCTATTAGTAGTATACATTTTAACAAATACGTAAATATTAATTATCACAATCATGCTAAAGAAGTATAGCTTCTACCGCGCGTACGTGAGTACACGCTCCTTCAATTTTTTGGACATTCTTCTTCCGTTTACGAATTTCGATAATAATTATTGATAGGTAGTAAATTAAAATATTTTTTACTTTTGTACAACATGTTACAACAGGCCATGATGAACGTGAATCATATATAATATATTTTTACTTTTAATGTTACAACAGGCCATTATCAACGTGAATCATGGCCTTTTGTAACATTGGTTGTGCAACTAACATGCAATTAATGGTGAATCACGCAATCGTAACACTTCACAAAATATACCTAAGCTTTAGAAAATCACATTGATGTATTGTGACCGAATCCGAAACCTCAGGTATGAGAACCCGGTACCGTTCACACTGGAGTACGAGTATGCAAGTGTTGAGTGGTTTTTTTTATAGATTTAGGACTTGAACTTGACCTGGTTTAGGAAATGAAATAAAACACATAAAAATCGTGATAAAGACTATGGTGTTGGCGTTATTGAGGGGATAATTTAATGTCATCAGTTATGATATAAGTCAAATATGATTACGATAACACAATTTTGGAAATAAATTTCCACAATTTGCAAAGTTCTTCTGCCTTGTATGGTTTGCCATTTCACCATGAAAGTCTATTCATGGAGAAATGGTAAACCAAAGTGAGCGCAAATCTTTTGTCAGCTGACAAATTGGCTATCGCTGTAAAAGTGTTGAAAATTTGAAAACAGATCTCTAAAAAACACTCTTGTCATAAAACTATCTTTCCAATAAAGCCAATACCAACATCATTACTACGATTTTTATATGTTTTATTTAATTTCAATGTTCTATGTATATTTTTAAAAAACACCCTTACCCATTTAGTGTTATAGTCATTTACTCAACAGCTCCACATTAAAAATCATTTTGACTGATTAGAGATCGTTTTTATTTAAGATGATTGATTGAAATGTACATAAATATGTACAAACTTTAACGTTTTTTTTACAATTACGTTGAATTTCGCTGTTTTTAAAATACAACGATGCTAAACTGACAACATATTTTTTTACGTTACTGCACGGCACGGGCGGAAGGAGAAGTTATATTTTTATTTACTGACTACATATATACCTACACCGACATATGAAGATTGAATTTGTTTACTGGGAAAAGAAAATGGAACCGGTATGTAAAAATTGTAAAACTTATTTTGGAGTCTGTTTTTCTTTTGTTTGTTTCGGGGATAACGTATTTTATTAAAATACTTTTATTTTACTTTTTCGTTTTCATCTTATAAAAGCAGAGGATCGGACAAAGGCACGATCCCATAAAGCACACTCCGTATTTTTAAATTTGAAAGCATCTTCGTTGGCATTGAATTTATTGGATATTGGATCCATATTTGTCACTTCGTATTCAAGACGGTTGCCAACGTTCTATTTTGTATTATTATATCATATGAGGGGTATAAAAGAAATTGCAGCAATATCCCGCTGAGGTGTTTCTGAGATAAATACAAAAAACCTGCCACTATTTGAGGAAATTTCTCTGGAATCTATGAAACCTACATCTTATTGGAAATTAGTTTTTAAAAACAATTACCACCTCAGTTTTCCTTTTATGATGTGTACAAATAAATATTTTAAATATTGATACAGCTGAGCTTGCTACTAAATAGTAGGCATTGCTGCTTTTGATCTTTACATAATTGTAATGTTTCATTCTAAAATCGATATCAACTCCCACTTTTGTATGAAGCGGCCATTTTACCACGTGATACATCCTTAAGGGAAACTATGTATAGCTCTTTGCTTTTTACACTACGAGGATATTGTTATCTTTGCATTTAATAGTGTTTTAGAAACTTGATTTTTATATTTCCTATAAAATCTCGAATTCAGTACATTCTAAATTCAAAACACCTTTTTTTAGAAATTCCTGCCTTTGCTTTTATACCCCTCATAATATGTATTATCAAAATATTTTTATAAAAATGTTAGTAAAAATAGTTTTTTAGAGATAATAGTTTTAAAGTTCTTAATTTTGATTTAAGACAATGTGAGCAATATTCACCTCTTTTTCTCAGATCTTCTCTTGCGTTTTTTATCACATTTTTGTATGGAAAGATATCAAGTTAAAATGATTCATCAAGTTCCGTATAAAAATGTCCTCAGGTTTTCACGGCCGTTCAGAACCTTCTGTGTGTAATTTTCTGGGATATTCTGCCGTGTATATCTGACCTTTCTGGCCGAAGGATCCCATTGCAGGGTCCATCATCAAGGCTGATGTGATAAGTATACACGGCAGAATCAGATATACACAACAGAAAAATCCAGAAAACTACACACAGAAAGTTTCATATACATATATATTAAATACGGACATCTTCCTAAAATTATAGAGCTTCCTTATATAATTATAATTATAAAATTCCTAGAGCTAGAAAAAAATCAGTATTTAATTAAGATGTATTATAGATGTCTCACAGAGACGAAGCTTTTTATAAGGGAATGTAGGTATGGAAGTCTGGACGTTTACAGGGGTTTTGAACTGTCAATGCTGGCTTAAGCTTCACTTACATAATGTAAGTTCACTGATTCCATGATCGACCACCACATCTATCAAATTTGTAAAGTTGTGTATATAGTATTTATGTACTTCGCTTCACTTTATTCTATATAAATTTACGCTATCGCTATTTATGGTTTAAATTTGTCATTCCCATATAATTAAACAGCATTTACCTAGATGCCGCCGTTGCGCTGGTAATGAGACTTCTATTTTTGTGTGTGAGATGTCTATAATATATATTGACGGTAACTCTCGGGGTGAAAATCCAGTAATTCTGGATTTGAAAAATAAATAAAAATATTGTGAAAATTAAATTATCATTACCTATGACTGATGGGCCCCCTTAAATTCTTCTCGGTGCTCCTATCCTCGGCCACAATCTTGTTGGGGAAGACGTACTTTTCTGACGCAGTGTGAGGGTAGCTGAGCTGGGAGTAGTCGATGCTGCAGGGTGCGCTGAAGTTGGAATCCAAGTAGGATTCGAAGATATCGGTGGAGTTGGCCGGAGTGAAGGTGGCTTCTAGGATGGCCAGGTGAGTGTCCAAAGAAGGACACGTTAGACGAAACCGATTATCGTGACAGCCTTGTTGCTCGACTATCTCTGCAATGAAAAAAATACTTATTTATTATAAATTTATTCGGGTACGGAAAAAATCAATTTCATTTATAAATAATTTTGTCGACAGAATATTGGCACACATTGATATTGTCTATTTGTCTCATGAGGGATTGGGGAGTCCTACAAGAAATAATCTAGACCCTGTTATCAAAGCTCAGAAATCTATAATGAGTCACTTCTTCTTCTTCTTCCTCAGCCTTCATCTCTCCACTGCTGGATATATAGACCTTTTCCATACCCTTCCATCCTTGTTATTTGCTGGTTGTGGCCATTTTTTCCTCCCTACAGCGGCTATATCGTCTGCCCATCTCTTTTGAGGCCCTCCGACACCTCTTTTATTTTCCCAAGGTCCCCATTTCAAAACTCTGGGAGTCCATCTTGTAGATTCTTGCCTTGCAACATGTCCTGCCCATTGCCATTTTAGCTTCACTACACGATCCAAGATATCCATTACATCATTTATAATTCTATCTTAGGCGTATCTTAGGATCTCTCCATGGATCGTTGTGTGCATTTGAGCTTTTCTACACTTTTCTTTGTAAGGGCCATCGTCTCCACTTCACACGTCATTACTGGCAGTATGCACAATTCAAATTCTTTTCTTTTTAAGCTAACTGGGATCTCTTTGTTTTCAAAAATATGTTTGAGTTTGCCAAAAGCAACCCAGCTCATTCCTATTCGTCTAGGCAATTCAGCTGTTTGGTTCTTTGATGTTTTCACTTATAACTACTAAGTCGTCAGGAAATATTAGGTGAATTAAATAAGTGACATCTATCTACACACCTTTGTTATCTCAATTTAGGGTCTTAAATACATCTTCTAATGAAAAGTTTAGGCGTGATTGTGTCACCTTGTTGGACGCCTTTTTATATTTTCTATGAGAAAAAAAATACGAGTCACATAAAAAAAAATTGCACACGACAAAGCAACTCTTTAAATCACTCGGTTTACTCAAAATTCAAGAACATTACTTCAGAACAGCAATTATTTTTTTATCACAATAACACTGCTTCGCTCCATACAGCAACACACTATTACATCACTAGAACCGTGTCTCAAAATAAAATACAACTTCCATATAAAAGACTACATTGGACAAAGAAAGACACTTCCTTTACCTAGCAACCAAAATTTGCAACATTTTGGATTCCAACACAAAGCAAACATGATCACCCATCTTTTCAGAAAAAAAATAAATGAATGGCTCAAGGAAGAATTTTTTAGTGTTTATACATATAACACAGTGGCTTGAAAGCGAATGATATCTTTCAGTGTGAATTTTTTATTTATTTTTGTTTATCAATACCACCTTATTTCTATTTTACTATTTTATGTGCATCTAGTTTCTAATTTAGTTAATTTGTCTTATATTTTTTATACTGTTTTCTTTTACGGTGTTTATATACTTTGTTTTTTGTACGTGTCGCATCAATATTTTTTTGTACCTACTATTTTCAAACTAAGCTAAAAGCTTGTGCTCTGAAAATAGGACTAACTTGCTGGTTTCCTGGAATGGGGCTCGAACCACCCACCACCAGATCACTAGGCGAGCTTCATGACCACTACACCAACAAGATTTTATTATTCTTCTCAATATTACACGTGATTTATACTGCTTACAATACTTACAAAATGTGAACCTCTAGAACAGAACTGTGAGATGTCTAGAATCTCTACAACAGGCCTAGCTTAAGTGAGATTTCTGTGAACAATAAAAAAAATACACGAAAATATTATCATTTTTATTTATTCCGCGCATTTAAATACTTTTGTGAATATTCAAACTGAATTTGGATTTTGAAAAGCAAAATTGATGTATGAAACTGGCTATCTAACTCGGTCACATGAGCTTATTAAGAGTATGTTACATAAGTATTTGGGAAAATCTAACTAATTTTTTAATAGGTGAACAATTCTTTGCCTAAAGGAAAAATACTTTCTATCTTAAATAAAATATTAAACGATGCAATATGGATATACAATATATTTAATTATTTTATAACGAGATCAAAAAAAGGTTGTCGGAAACAATGGGTTTGTGGAAGCGCTTTATGGAGACCAAAGAGATAGCTGGTGATCAAAGAACAAAAGAAAAACGAATTCATTGTTTTTATATTTATATTACACGAAGCAAAATTTAACACACATTTAATAAATAAAATATGACGTGTGACAAAATAAAAAAAATCTCAATTTGTGCGCAATATAATGCTGTCTCTCACAAACCGTCTAGCATCCAGCACACACATCATCCTTAAATAGCTCTTTATTTTTCCATAAAACTAATATCGAACGCTTCGATGTTCTTCGGATTGTACTGATTGTCGCGACTGTTGTCCAAAATATTTTTCAATTTTATTATCTAGAATATGTTGCGCTAAAAACGAATCGAGTAATGCGTTGTTTTCCATTTCCAGCTTCCAAAATTAACCAAACCTTATTAATTTTTTTAAGAAGCGAGGTACAGAATGTGCATTGTGTAGAAATATTATATACCTATTCATTATTTAACATTCACTCCTTCTTACTCATTTTACTTTAAGGCGAAATATATCGATATATATTTTTTCTTACGTCAATTGTATTTTTCATGCAGGCAATTTGACGTTTAATTTCTAGGTTTTACTATACGTATGGGTGGATATGTATCAAACTTGAATGCATACACGGTGACATGATTGCTTCTAAAACGCAGTACGCAACGCGTGGTTTTGCTATTACAAGTGTAAAAAAATAACCAAATCGTATGAAAAGCAGCAGGCATTGGCGATAGCTAATCGCAGACACTAATAGCCGCACAGCGGGTACTATACCGTATTATCAATAACATTGAGAAACAAAAATAACTTTTTTAGCACAGAGCATAGTAGAATGTATTTTTCGCACTGAATTTTTGTGTCATCACCAACTGTTTTGTTTGTTTTGTGGCAGTAGGAGAACTTTTATATAATTGCAATTTTAATATGCAATTTTTAAATACATCTAGATCACTGTTCTAGCTACCTAAAATGTGGGGTTTGTTGTTTGAAAAAATGTTATTACACCAAAACTGCGGGTGACAAAAAAATTATGACAATACATCTATTTGAAGAGTAAAAAGTTATTTTAGAAACACAATAACACTGTAATGTGCCAAAATTAGGTTTATCAGTGTAATTAAACGTGTAGGCTAAAATATTAGCATCCTTTATTGATGAAATCTCAGCCTAATCTTGCTCTAGATTTTTTCCTCACGATTCATTATTCCCACCGCAAGATTGAAGACCACAGCAAATACATTGATCCCACCATAATGGGCCTACCACACGCACAAGTATCACCACACTTTTGCCTGCGCAGGCCGGTTTGTGTACGGGGAACACCGAGCGTGTAGTTGGTAATACTGTGAGTAAAACTGTTCACGCGAGAAGCTTGCGCAGGCAAAAGTGTGGTGAAGTTTGTGCGTGTGGTAGGCCCATTACCACATTCAAAATGGCTAACTGGTCGCCTCGCGGTCTATTCGCTGATTGTACAATTAATTCCAAATGGCGTTTTGGTTACGCTGTATATTCTAAATAAATAGGTTTCTTATTTTAATTACACATTTAAATTAATTATTAAATAGTGAATTTTCAATGCGGTTTGCATAAATAAATACATTTTAAAGCATGGAGGCAGTTTTAATGACTTATCGCTCTTTTTTCTGTAAAAATTAATTCTTAGGCTTTTAATTTTTATTAATAAAAAGAGAACGCTAATTAATTAAAACCACTATTTGTTGAATAATCGACATGTTTTGTGGCCAATGCCGCTTCATCAGGATATATATACTACATATGTATACAGAACGTATACTAAAAATTAAAATTGTAAGTACCTATAGACATTAACAAAAATTAATTAGTAACTAATGTAAAAACAAATTTAAAAAATACAAAAAATTTTAACTATTTGCAAAAATGATTAATTATATTGATTATTCAATAAATAGTGTTTTTTAGAGTTTTTTCTTTTTATTAATATTAATAATGTTACCACAAAGTTTTTTCCAGCGCGTGACTTGCAAAATGCAAAATAATAAGACCGTATCTTTCTAACAGTAACAAAATAACTCCCCAACAAGGTAGTTTGGTAGTTATTTTCAAGGCGTTGGCTTAGATTGTTTTAGGTGAAGGTTGCCTTTATCGATACACTTGAACATTACAATGTTCTACAATATATCAGGCCGTTAAGTTTAAGGGAGCAAGCCGATACTTGGTCATTTAATATTGGTCCCGAGCCGAAAAATTATTTTTGTGACGTTGAAAAAACTGAACTTCTGAAATATTCCCAGATAAATCACACAAAATTAAAACTTTATTTACATGTCTATAATCTTCCTTATTCTCAGTCATATTGCAATGATATTGTTGCAAAAAAATCTGTAATCTTTTAAAGATAAACCCACTATTTTACTGCATGAAATTAAGTTATAAAAAATTCTATTTATATATTCAAGAACACGTTCATATTTGTGAAGGTCTAATTTTTCAGAACAAAGTTCTGTGAAATTTTTTTTATCACCAAATTAATTAATCAATTAGAAAGACATACAGAAAAATCTAATTCACGAAAAAATATTAGGTTACTACTGGGATTCGAACCCAGGTCACCTCCTTTCCTGGGCCGGTGCTCTGACCACTAAGCTATAGCAACCCTCTATGTTTCCGTGAATATATCGACTTTATATGTAGTTCTAATTTTTATTATTTTATTAAAAAATAAAAATTAATCAATAAAAATAATTAAAAAATAAAATTATCACGTAAATCGTGGTATGTTTGTGTTATTAGTCTGTAAACAACTTAATCCGGGAGCGTTAGTGGCGGACATTGTTATATAGAGAAATAATTATGTGTTTTGAATGTTTTTGCCTCAGTAGTTCAAACTTATTATTACTACAATACTACTAATAAAAATTAAACAAAGGTTTATCTTATTTAGGATCCCATAGTCGATATTGTTACCATACAAGTATAACATATTAACTCTAACTAACTAACAAAACACCATGCAAGTATACCATACTAACTCTAACTAAAACACACTAACAAAAATTAAACAAAGGTTTATCTTATTTAGAATCCCATAGTCGATATTTTTACCATACAAGTATACCATAAAGTAATGAAAATTGACAACTCTCAACTTGGTATATGATTGAGTAAAAATTTCTGAATACTTTTCCAATTGTACTGTTTTGAAAAAATAAACAAACAAAAAATAAATAAATATATTTTTCTTTCTTATTTTTAGCTTAGAAAACCATATTTTCTGTTTTAAAACTATATATAGAAGATTAATAATTCTTAAATAATAATTAAGAATTATTTTCACGTATTCTACTGACTCCTCGGGGCCAGTCGTTTGATCAGGAGTAAGAGTAATAGTTAAGAAAAAAGCATAGATTTTTGCGTTCTCCACCAATCAAAACACCCGTTTTCGTAAAAATCTATACTTTTTGCTTAACTCTTCCTCTGACTTCTGATCAAACAACAGGCCCTTAGTCTTGTTATTTATGTATTGAGGAATTGAGGCCTTGCCTAATCTAGTGGACATGACATTATGGCTTATACAAACATGGCTTCCCATACTGCGGGTTTCGGGAAGAATTCCTTGTGAGGTCACAATATACATATGTGACTTTATCAGAGCACGACTGTTTTTGTTAAGTGTTTTATCACAGTAATTAGGCCTCATGGTCTGATGTAGCGTTTAACACTAAAAAGATAAGCTGTGGTCAAAAATTGTCATTTTCAAAATTTGCATGATTTATTATGTTACACTTAATTATTTCGAGTTTTATGATGTAGAGCAAACATTGAAGCAAAAAATTAAGAATTTTTATTTAAAAAATATAAATCTATCAGTATCCTGACTATTATATTAATCACCCTATACGTTTATGGATTAGTTCTAATCCAACGGATTATATACAAATGGCACCCAGATTACATTAAACAATCTAAAATAGCTCCGCGGTACGCCGCAGTAATTGCGAAAATAAAATCCACACGGATTAATTCTTGAACCACTGCGCTCTGAGAACTAGTATCGTCGCGCGCCAGCGATACGTTCTCATTAGCTTAGCGAAAATGAAATTTAGATAGAAGTAATGCAACCAAAGAAAACTTTGAAATTATTTTGTATCAGGTCAGAGTCTGGCTAAGTAGTCAGGGCCTAGGGAAATCACTGTGCATAAGAATTTTTAAATCTCATTTTTAACCATATTTTATTTTAGATTTTGATATCTTCCAGTTCCGAGCGATCACCCCAAAGATTAGAATAAAATTAATCTTAAATTATATTCCCATATTTATTCTTATTCGTTGGTCGAGTGGGAGACATTTTTTCAGTTGGAGCGCACCGGAACGGCGCGGCGCGGCGCGCGGGTTCCGGAAGCTCTTTCTAAGAACTACGCGATCTGGAAACGGAACCGCTAGAAAATTTGTTGCTATCGTATGTTTTTTTTATGTAAATGTTTAAGGCTCGGTTGCGCCAGCAGAAGTAAATTTGGTTCGAGTAACATTGACCCGAGTAACTTTTTTTACCCTCAGCTCAGAGTAATCTCGATTTCGGGTTGCACAAACGTCTTTTTTTTACCACTTTCAAACCAATAATAAGGCTAATAGAGTGCCAAGCGGAATAAACCCCAAATACCGCATTTGTCTATGGAATTTGATTTATTTCAGTTTTTCACCACTGGCAATACGTACTTTTGCGGTTCAAAACCAGTTCAAACAAACCACTTTATTCTATGAAACAAACCAAACAAACGCAAACCATCGCTAAAATAACGCGAAATTAAAAGATTCATTTTAATGTTTACAAATTTCAATACGAAAATGACAGCGACAAAATTCAAATGACAAGTACCTATATGGATAAATGACACATTTTCAAATCAGCTGTGAGAGGACGGCCATTTTTTTAACCAACGTTTTTACCTTTACCCACCTATCTTGGAGAGTAAAAAAAAGTTACTCATATGTATGTACTTCGGCGAGTTAAATATTTTTACCATAGATGGCGCAACCCGTTTTAGTAAAAAAACGTTTATTCGAGTAACTTTTTTTACCTTTTCTTTAGATGGCGCAACCGGGCCTAAGTTTATTATTTTGACTCCGTTTCAAAATTTAAAAATATACGAAGTACCTTTGAAAGAGACTTCCAAAAACCGCGAATAACAAAAATCTACGTAAGTCGTGGATTTTTGTTATTCGCGACCGAATCGGTCTTATATATATATATATATATATATAAGACCGATTCGGAGCTACTGGTATGTCTATTCGAGTTGTTGCGTCATTGGACCGATCAATTTTCTCGAGCTAAAAAAATTTCGAATCTTCGTTTCTGTAGAAGAAAAAATTTGCTTCGAATCAAACCTAATAATTTTGTTGTTTGTCCGTCCGTCTGTTTGTCTGCCTATCTGTCTGTCTGTTTGTCATTCCGTTTGTCATTCAACGCCGGTCGCTTAACGCATGTTGCTACCGTCGCCTCTCCGTGGACCGACAAAAAGATACTATAAATATATACTAGGCGTTGGCAACGCGAACTATTTCATGTTCCGCCCAGCACAATCGCCAGTGTTTAAAATAGTACCATTAACTGCCGGCAGGGGAAATTTACAAAAAAAATTGTTCTAATATTTTGATAAAAGTAGCGTCATTTTTGACGGGATACAGCTGGTAAATTGAATAAAAAGAAAAACAAATTTTTAAAAATAACGGTCAACTTATGGAGTTTACTGTAATTAGGGTATATTTGTATAAATCCTGTGTTTTTATCCTTGTTTCCTTCTAGTTCAGTAGCCCTTAACTACATAATTTCCGACAGTCATTTCATTAAGCGGCCAACTCCACTTCCCGCACGGTACGCCGCCGCCGCTCACTTTATCTACCGACGCCAGAGCAATTACTCTTATTTTCCAAAGTTTGCGAATTTTATCATTAAGAGGCCCCAGTACACGATTTTCGTATTTGCTCTCGATTTGCTAAATTTAACGTAAACTTATTTTCCAAAACCCATAGCTAAACAGGCTTTTAATCCATTTTATTATGATAGATCAATTTACTCTTGAAGCGTTTCCAAAAAAAATATGAACAAATATAAATATTGTTATATTGTAAAAAATTATAACCCCGAAACACTATTTTAGTTTTCATGCAATAGTGTTATCTTTGGTACACTTAATCTCTATATTTTCAAATAAAACCATATATTTTATTTACAAATTGATTGTATAAAGTTTGAAAAAGAAGTGGTGCTATTCAGACATTAATATTTTTCGACAAGTTGTTAAATATATCGTTTTAAAAAAGACAAAAATTAAACGTTCTTTTCCCTATATTGCAGTATCCATAAAACCATTAATCATCGATTATTTTAATTAAATTTTACATGCATACTAAGAAAATTTCACTGTCATTAATATAAAAATATTCAAAAAATTGTACCTCATACTCAAGAATTCGAAAAATTAAATTGTATAGTCTGTTAAAAATCACTTTTCTTTCAAATCAGACTTCCGGTTGGACAGTCCAGCTATGGGTTTTGAAAAATGATTTAATAAGTTTACGTTAAATTTAGCAAATCGAGAGCAAATACGAAAATTGTGTACTGGGGCCTCCTAAGTTTCAACCAATTTAATATACTTAAACAAATTCAGTGAAAAAAGTTGTTTCTCTTGATAATATCTGTCGTCCACTTTACACCTATAAACTTTCGTACAATATAAAAAATACACTCCAACATACTCTGAGCACCTTGATTGGTCTCGTGGACCTTAATACCCTCGCACTTTAATTCGTCGAGTATTAATTAATACATCCTAGCCCACATCGTATATACTACAACTAGTAACTATCTCCATTTTTTTTTCTTTTATTTATTTATTTTTTTACAAATAAATACTAATTCTTTAGGAACCGACATGTAAAAGTCTATTGCAACTAATTATGAATGCTGTTGTGCTTATTTTCAGTTTAAAACAACTACAAAATAAACAACAAATATCACGCATGAAAAATGGTGCTACGTGTTCTCCATATAATTTTATGGAATGAAAGCGTGGACACTTGCCAAGGAATCGATAAGGTGACTTGAGGCATTCGAGATGTTGATCTACAGAAGAATACTCAAAATAAACTGGATGGACAGAGTTACGATTGAAGATGTTATGATTCAAACGAGTAAAGAAATACAGGTAATTAAAAGAAAAAAATACGAAAACTTGAATATCTCGGACATGTGATTACACATCGAGAGAAGTACGAGATTTTGCATATCATAATGCAGAGAAAGTCGGGGCTCTGGAAGAAGGAGAACATCACGTGTGATTACACATCCAGAGAAATAGAAGATCTTGCATATCATAATGCAGGGAAAGTTGGGGCCCTGGAAGAAGGAGAACATCATGGCTGAAAAACCTGAGACAGTGGTTTGGCCAGGTAAAACTTTTCTATTATGATTGGCAACATCACTTAGAATAAATTAAGATAAATTACAGAAGTCTCAAAAAGACGAAGCTATGAATATGAAAAACGTGTGTGGAAGTCTTTTAAGAAAGAAAGATATAAATAAATAGAAATTAACCACTCAGAGTATTAAGAATTTAAGACCTATAGAACCCCCCTGCTGTGATATTGTGAGCAGCGTTCCATAACTTAATTTCCCATTAAAATAGCACTGCTTGTGTCATTAATCACCCCAATATTTGACACTTGATCTGTCCATCCGAGTTTACACGCTAGAAATATTATCTATACATTACTTTCGACTGCATTTCAAGTTACATAAACAACCGAAAAAGGTAAGTAGGTTGTATTACACAGTTTTCATATTTCCAATAGTATATACTGACAAATTATACAACCAGCGTGTAAATTATATTATTTATGTAGATATAGTAGTAATTAAAATTATTTTTTCCCTTCTGACAGTTGACAAAAATTATTATGATAGTCGAAAAATTAAATCTACATGATTAATCAATGTTGTTTCATAATATGACCAAAGTAGGTTAAAAATGTCTAACCACAAAAATTATGTACAGCTGCTTCGTATATCACCATTTTTACTATTTTTTTTATTTATTTATAATTATTTGGAGTAAGTAGAAAAAAATATGAGAAACAGGAAAACTTAACCAATTAGATGAATCCGCCTTTACTCCGTTTATCCACACCAAATTTATTTTCCTTCCTTCTTAATCTACTTTATCCTAATCGGGCCAGGGGCCTGTCGCTTGGACAGTACTCTTCCATCTCTCTCTATCTTACGCTGTGTCGGTCGGTAGGGTCTGGTACTGATAGTTAAATTATTCTTAGCAGAGTCCTTCCATTTAATTTTTATTTATTAAAAGTTAAAAAGTTTCTATATCATATAATTTAAACAATGCGAGATACCCAATGGCGTAGCTTAAAAAATGGGTCCCAATTCAAAATAAATGGGCCTCTGTATACCTATTACACATAAAATTTGACTAGCTCATTGGTCTACTGGTTAATACACTGAAAAAAACTTTGCTCTAACTAAAAATTCTTTGCAATTTTCGTATGGCGACAGTAGTTTGGTTGCTAATCCAACGTATTAGTGATGTACTATTATAATCGTACACCTACATCAATATTGTTTTCACTTTTTTTGTTGTGGACGTGAGAAATTGTTTTTTTTTAATTCAATAATACCGTTTCTTGCGGTGGTGAATTGTAAAAATTATTTATTACTCCATATTAGCAGAAAAGTATCAATCCCAAATGTACTGTAGAGCATAAAACTTTTGGGCTTCTGCATTGGCTGGACTGGTGTATGGTAGGTATATTTAGGCAAGCCACTTCTACAGTTCCTGCAGAGGTGGCGCCGCTATAAAAAGAGTGAGCACAAGCTCTCTCGTTAATTAGCTGGCGCGTACACAACAAGATTTTCGGTGAGTCGGTTGCTGAAAACACCTTTAAAATATTAATTGTTTAAGCATACCTACAAGGATACTACAAGATGGCCTCCCAGAATTCTGAAATGGAGACCTTGGGAAAATAAAAGAGGCATCGGAAGACCTCAAAAGAGATGGGCCGATGATATTTTCGCTGTGGGGGGAAAGAAATGGCTACAATTAGCCAACAACAGGGAAGAATGGAAAAATAAGGAAGAGGCCTATATCCAGCAGTGTAAAGACGAAGGCTGATGAAGAAGAAGAAGAAGAAGCATATCTACATATTTTTTATGGTTACATGAATCACAATGTTTCGAGTGATCCTAAAAAACTCACTCCACGTAGCTGATCCCCGATTTTTCGATTTTAGACCCGCGTCGCGTCGCCTAGAAATCACTCTCCCCTGTTCCTTTACCGTACCACTGTTACCAGTTTATATTCTTAAATATACTTAAATGCCGCAAATTTAGCAGAACCTAACTACTGCAATACCGCCTACACACAATATTGGAACCATCAAAGTCAATTGACAGGGCATATCTATAATGATTGTCTGGCCACCGCCAGCTGTCTGCCAAACCGCCGGCGCCGTGAGGGCAGAGCAAAGCGACATAATATTGACAAAAGTTGATGAAAATGTACTGTCAGGGACTAATACGTATTATGTATTTAGTACTCATGCGTAAGTACCTACCTACATAATGTCAAATCTCTCACATTACTCGGCCACAAACGGCGCAACATCACTCCGAGCTGTCACGCGTGGCGCTTGCCGCCAAATTGTGTCAATGTCAAATTGTTTTTATTGATGTTGTTAGAATAATTATTATTATACCCCGATAAGTTTAGTATTTCATCACATAACAATCTAACATAAAATAACAATCTAATCTAAGATTTTTGTTACAGCGGAAGGCCGCTGCTGTGTAAGCAAATTTAAATACACGCACAAACATCAAACTTGAAGTTTAAATAAATGCGATTAATATGTACATCGATGTTCTAGATCTAGATTCTTTTAACTCATTCTTCGATCATTTTTCAAACATAATTTAAAGTGGTCAACGATTCACGAATTAAACTTTATTTTGTACATTATACATTAGGTAGGGTCACTTTGTGAAAGCCACTTGCATTGGTGTGAGTGGTGATACCCACCCTCTGTAAAACGAAAATTGCTTAATCGTATTCTTTTTTTAAAGCTACTCCATTGGCCAGTTGGCCACTTTAGTTTTGACGATGACGATGAGTTTCTTTGTTTAATATTTTTATTTAAAGATATGGTGACTACAAGACCATGATACGGTGATCACAGACTTTAATAATTTTAATATAGATGAGGATTCGGAGTCCGATACAGACGACAATTGTTTATTTGATTAAAATTACGTAATTCTAAAAATTTGAAACCATTTTACCACAATTATAACTAACTAACTAACTTACCATCACGCCGTTTCACAGTGGGGGTAGGCAGAGAGGATAGAGCGCCATACTCTTCTGTCCTGACATACAACTTTCGCTTCATCTACATTCATACATCTTCGCATGCAAGTTCGACGGTTGTTCAGGCTTCTAACAGGACCATCTTCCAGTATCTGGTTAATCTGGTCATACCACGTCTTCCGTGGTCGCCCTCTCTATACCACATTTATACCTGCTTATATACACACCAATTTATTTTAAACCAGTTATAACTCGTCAAAAATTACTACTTTTATAATATATTTCGGCTGCCAGTTAAGGGGTTACGTGTAGCTAGGATTTTCAAAAATTTGATTTTTTTGCATTTTTTTAAAGTAATATGTTTCAAAAATATTCTCTGAAAATATCAACTCGATCCGGTTATTAGTTTTAAAGATAATATATTATATAATTTTCCACGATATTCCAACGATAACTGTAGGACCCTCTACTGCCGTCCGCGCTGACACGCGGATGGCAGAAGAGGGGGGCCCGGCTGACTGACGGCGCGGCCGCTATGGAACGGGGTTTTTACCTGAGTAATTCTAAGAATATTATAAGAAATTTATTTTATAGTTCTACTTTTAGACTTAAGACCCATTAGGCTAACTGAAATTTGATTTAGTGTCAGTATTTCAGTGGCAGTGAAACCAAGCAGTCGATAGATAGTTGTACGTGTATTATAATCATTTTCAAAAATTTATAATGGGACGTTATGAAGGTATGCAAGGAATATGAATGATTGCCAATGCAATAAGATTAAATTGTGGTCATAATTCACACAGGTATGCTGAAAAAGTCGATATAGAGCGCATAAAGATTGCTGATCAACGTGCAAATGAGCTCACTAGAGAAGGCAGAATGAGACGTAGACAAAAACAAATCGACATCTTGGAAGCTTACACATCGGCAGAATATTTATTATATGGACCAGAAATAGATGACTCTACGTAAGTCATTTTATAAACTGTATTTGTATTAATTGTTTATGTATAAAACTTTAAACGCGTTTCTCTCAAAATAACGTTTTCAAAAACGGGGTCCACGATATTTTAAAAACCACTCGACAGATTTAAATGAAATTTATACATCATATTCTAGATATTAAAAACTTGTGCTTAATCGAAGGATTGGTTTTTTACTTATTTTTTTTTTGTAAATGATAAATGAGTGATTTTTCCCTCAAAATTCATAATTAAGCTTTCAAAGATCGCCATTGAAAAAAAGCCACGATTAAGCACAAGATAAACTATTAAACTACTATTTTTTTGTTTCATTAAATTTAGACAAACCACTACGAGGTAGGTACTGATGGACACCGTGAAGCACTATTTGCAAGACAAGGGTCAAGAAGCGAGCTGCTGTCGTGGTCCAGTATTAATAATTATATTTGGTATTTTCGGTTTAAATATAGTGTAAAACTATGGTGTTATGTATTTAAAAAAACCGTTAAAAAAAAATCATGAAACTGTATTTTTTTCACGCCTCTGACTACACGTAATCCCTTAAGTCTATGAGAACTATCTGTATACCTAATATCTAGAGTAGCGTCTTGATAACGTTAGTGATGAACATTATTAAAAAGCGAATTATGCTTTTTTGCTTACACCTCATTATTATATTATTATGCATTATTACTGCCATAGCCATCTGGCAGCGTTAGTGATGGACATTGTTACGTGGATAATTATATATTTTGATTAATGATTAATACCAATGACACATGCGATCAAGTGATGTATTCACTTATTAGTTATAATTTTAAATAAACTGAAATATTAAAAAAAAAATCGAAATACATATTTCTATATCTATCTATCTTTATATATCTACATCTAAATATAAAAAAAAGAATATAAAAAATCCAATTTAGAATATTTTCTTAAAAGGCATAAAAAAAGCGCGTCTCAAAGTATTCATTTTATTTAATAACAATTTTGAAAACGGAATGAGATTTTTTTATAATACAAGTACCTACCCACCTACGCTTATTTCAGGTTTAGAAAATAAAATACTACTCATATTTATCATGTACTCAAAAAAATAATGTTACGAGTTTTTGTAAGTTTTTGCAAGTGGGTTTCATAATATAAATTAAACGAAAGTACTTATACATAAAAAAGTACAATTGCTGAGTTCACCAGAGCTTTCTTGCATTTCATTGGTCAAATCGTTTTTCCAGGAAATAAACAACATGCATTTTACATTTTATATTATTGAAGGATTTGGGGTTTACATTGTTGAGAGTCATTATAATAGATAATCAAAAATACTTTATTTATTTATTTATAATTTACTATTAACTAGTAGTGAAAAAATAAAATCATTGTAAAAACTTAAGTAGAGATAACATAGTAAATATAATTAAATATTTTCAATAAACTAACATGCATTTTATTTGCACATTTAAATTGTTGAGTATATTACAAGGCAGGAAGTTCAATCAATTTATACAGGGTGTCACATAGCTAGTAGCAAAAACTTTACAAGTGAATTCCTGACTTGATAATGAGTCGAAAATATTCAAGCAATCATGACCTAATATCAATGGTTATGGATATGCATCATCAAAGTTTGCATTTTTTTTCAATATTTCTGACTTATTTTTTTGCAATAAGTTGGAGTATCATTACAGTAACATATATTAATTATGAAATATTCATTCGCTTTCATACAATACCTTGCAAAAATTAAAAATATATATTTTTTACAAGTTTTTAGCATTTTATTTGAGTTGTATTGAATTGAATGAATTTTTCATAATCAATATACGTTACCGTAATGATAGTTTAACATTTTGCAAAAAATAAATCAGAAATTTTGGAAAAAAATGCAAACTTTGATATTGCTTAACTCCATAACTATAAATATTAGGTCATGGTTGCTTCAACACTTTCGACTCTTTAGCAAGGCAGGAGCTGCAAGGTTTTTGCTAGTAGCTATAAGACATCCTGTATATTATAATCATAATTATGTATGTAAACTACAATATTGTATAGCAATTAAATTACCAAACTTAACTTTAATATCACAAAATCGAAATGACTTCACAATACACAACATAACACAGAGAAAACTGGAGTTATAGAATATGGTTTAAGATAGAAATACAAATGATAGATTTTCAGTACCTACTATTTTTATGTGTAGGTATTTACGGTTTTTAATATTTTCTTTTTTAATACAAATAGATACATTCGTAACATAGAAGATTTAATTCTTATTTATTTTAGCGAATTTTGATCGCAATAGCTTAAAAATATGAAATACGTCTCGAAACAGCCAAATTTGTATTATTTAACGACGTGTTTATTGAAATTACCATCTCGCCTGACAAGGACGGATTCGCTCGGACTCCCCCGGCCTAACGCGTGTTGAAGAACCCAAAAAAACAGCAATCTTCATATTAGTTTGAAGTTGATAGTTTTGAAAATTACTCTATTGACATTAGAGCCCCGGGGCCCCGTTTGGGGTCCCTGGACCTTTAGCTCAGTACTGAATCCAGGCTTGTCACTATACTATATTATATTGCCTATCCTGAGGTAATCCATTTTAAATATTATAATAAAATTGTGCTTAGAAAGAAAAATAGCCATGTAAAAATTAAATCAGTGTTCAATTTATGTGCGCTTAATTTTTGTAATTTTGACATAAGGTTTATGTGTAACATTTTTTGTGATGAATGTTAGCAGATTATAAATAAATCTAAATTCTTTATTTTACGTAGAAACATTTCAACGTTAACCGTTATTTATCTACTTAACTTAATAATGAACGTGTAAGGTGAAATGGTACCTAATGAAAACCCAAACAATAAATTTTTCAAGTTTTATTTATACATTCACATTTCAATAAAGAAAAAGTAAATTGGTGACAAAAAAATTCAGTAACTATTCATGACTATCACGATCATGTTCATGGCCAACTTGACACATTGGTTTCATCACGGCCGAATATTGAATAATACTTATTAATTTATTTATATTTTAGATTTCATATTGTCGCCAATTATAAATTAATTTTGGAAAGAATCGTGTTAGGACAATTAATAGTGCAAAAAGATTACAATTAATAGTCAAAATCTTGTAAAAAAAAAAAGTTAAGTTTACATATTCATATATTATAAATATTTAGCACGTATGAAAATGTGTAAAGGTAAAATTTAGTAAGCTTTATGAAAATAATTTCAAGTGTAAGCTCAAGCAGTGGCTTTTTACCCATTCTAAGTCAGGCGTGCTGTGTACTTAATTTTAATATTTAAGTCGCAAAGGTTATCATAACCTTTGTGGCTTATCATAACTTATGATGTTGTGCATTTAAAATGATCTTAACATATATTTTCAACATTCTTCTGTATTTGATCAGTATCTAGAGTTGAATATATGATATTTAAGGTTTTTATGATATACATCGATCGCATCTTAGTGTGGATAAAAGCTAGTAAGTATATTGTAATGAGATAATAAAATTAGAGCGCGCTTAACATAAACCGCGGTGTAAGATCTTGATGCGATACAAGTAGGTAGATACTGGTTTGAAGGTATCTAGGTATTGATTTCACCGTGCAGTATATGGTTTAACCGCAAAGTGGTTTAGTTATTTCAAAGCTGACATTTTTCCTAAACTGTACGGACACTGATATTAACACAATCGATAGGGCATGAAATAATAATAAGGGGAATCCGTTGTAACTTATACCCTATTAAATACTCCTTTGTAAGGCTTTTGTAGAATCAAATAAAGTAGTGTAGTAGTAAGTGTAGTAGATACCTACCTGTGTACGTACGAAGACACAATGTAAATGGATTCCTCTCCCGTTCACTTGTAATTCATTACTTTCTTGTAATTCTACCGAAATTACTATATATGTAGTATTAAATAGGTAGCATTTTGTAAACTATAGTTATATTATGGACTCTAAATTATGATTATTATTAGTTTTGATCGTGCGTGTATTTCTAGTATCTATATTTATTTAAAAAAAATAAAAGACAAATGAGACATTAAGGGGTTAAGTCAGGAGGCCCAAAAAAAGCGATTTTTCAATATTTTTTTCTGAGAAGACTTTTAAATTTATTAATGTGAAAATTTTTACACATATTATGGTTACTTTTAACTGTATTTTAAAATTTTTGTATTTGTAAAATAATAATTTTGAAAGCTGCTATAGCTGATCTCCGGGAGCTCCTCTCAAAAAAGGCATCTTGCGGTGACAACGATATCTCTGGACTGGATCATCGAAAATGAAAAAACCAAACGGATTTCGTCAAATTATTGTATTATCTTGTAATTAATCGAAGGAATAAGCAAAACAATTTTTTTTTGACAAAATGGCTACTTCTCAAAAAAAAAAACGATTTTTCACCAAAATTTTGGCCTTAAATTGTTTATAAAAATATATATATTTATCGGCGAGGAAAAACCTTCGATTAATTACTAAAAAATATACTTAATAAGCTTGTGTTAAAATTTGAGACTGATCGGTTGAGCCGTTTCCGAGAAATCTTTGTCACCGATCTTAAAGAGACAGTTTTGAGAAAAACGGCTTTAATGTTTCAAAAGCGCTTTACATAGAGTAAAAAACATTTTTTTCAACTTACATCGAGTCGTCTATTCCAGGGCCATACTTTCACTTTTGTCATCTGAATACATTAGAAGGGAACATTTACAATGGGCAGGTAAATAAAAGGTACATCGTTTACAATAGGTAGTTAAAAATAAAAAGGACTGCTCTCTGGGTGAGCGCTGGCTCTCCGGCCTCGCGAACGATTACAAATATGCGCGTAACTTTGAAAATAATCGCCGGATTGACTTGAAATTTTCTGTGAGTTTACTTAAATATGTGTACATTACGAAATTTTAATAAATAAAAAATAATTTTTTTGAAAATTCTAACTGTATATAACCCCTTAAGGCCTAAAACGCACTAGCGGCTGGTCGTGGTGCGACGTGCCGAGGCGGCAGGCCGCAGTATATACGGTTTACCGCAACCGCACGCCGTATTCCGGCTAACCGTATCGTCTCGGTTCTATCGCGGTCCGCCGCAATCGTCAGAGATATTGGACATGATGAACGTCGAAGAAGTTGCTGCAGTTATTTATTTATATTATCGTGGAAAACGTCGTCATAAAAATAAACATAGATTTTGGATACACCCTCTACTGAAGACACGATATGACAGTAGAGAGTTTAATATATTAATTTCAGAACTAAAGAAATTTGAAGATAAATTCTTTAGATACACTAGGATGTCAGTAAAATCGTATGAAGAATTATTATCAAAACTAATATAAACACACGCGCGCGCTGCGTAGGTACAGTGTCTAACGACTGGGTGGGGCGAGAAGCGAGCGGCGATTGCGGCTAACCGCGCCAAGCGCGTTGAAGGGATGCGGCGCGCCGCAAAACCGGTGCGACTCGCCGCAGTCCCGAGACAACCGAAGCGGCTGACGGCTGGCCGCAAGCCGGTGCATTGATACCATGCGGTTTCATGCAAAAATCCATGTGCGGCCTGCCGCCACGGCCAGTTGCTAGTGCGTTTTAGGCCTTAATCCCAATAAATAAGTTGTATCTAGGTATACCTAGGTATGTGCATGTGTACCGACCATGTATCTGCCTATAGGTACAGACAATTTTTTGTTTTAATTTATTGTTTCATTAATTTTATAATGATTTCGGCCTAAATAACAAATATTTTAAGACAATATTTTTAGCTTTATCGAACAAAATAATTTTACAATATTTTGAATGAAACTAGAACAAACACAGTATCTTATATAATATTTAAGTAAAATATCTATATAAAAATTGGGTCAATTTTCGAAGTTTTACTTCTTAAGGCGCGTTTGGGGTGAAATGCTAGTATGCATATTAGTATCTAGTAATTAATATTTTTGTATTAAATACGCGCGCATCACACGGCAGAAGTTTTAATACCGTAATATTTAATTAAGTAAGTTTTAATAATATTTAATACATTAATAATAATAATGAAGTTAGACATCAATGAGGGTAAAGTATGTATATTTCATATATTGGCTACTTGCACTTTCACTTGTAAGTGACCCAGGTCTGACTGCGAACGTACTGGGGGCAGGGTTAAATGCGCATGCGCATTCTGTGCTATGTTTCAACGCCAGGTATACAACACAGTACATGGTTTATTTATGTATAAAAAAGTATAACTTCTAACGCATGTAACTTCTAACGCATTAGTACATACATCCACATTTTTTGTGGGATGCATAAATATCACATCTGACTTTTTTTGTAGACTTTTATCGATGTTGAATTATTCAGGTTTTTCGTACTATTTGAATGTGTCTTAGTTCATATAAGTACAAAATAACAAATACATCATATTATAATATATATAATAAATGTGTTGAATAACTTAAGATGGATAACTGAAGTGCATAATCATAATATTATATGAGGGGTATAAAAGCAAACAATACCTCGTAAGCCACTTAAAACAGATTTTACAGGGGAAGCAAAAAAATACATAATACCTAGATTCTTTACAATTAATAGATATGAGGAATTACTTTAATGGGATAAGAGACACAATTGTTTTTAAGATACAAGCTTTTGCCAGAATGCATATCCACATATTTTGAAGACAAATACACAAAAAAACTTAATTTTTACAAAAGTGCGGTATACGGGGTATTGTTTTATCAGCGAAATGCATCAATAAAAAACCTGTCACTACTCAAGGGAATTTCTCTGAAATCTATGAAAGCTGTGTCTTATTGGAAAAAGGTTTGTAAAAACAGTTGCCACCTCAGTTTTCCTTTTATATGCGTAAATAATTAAATATTAAACTTTATAATATGGATATTGCTATGATGTTTCAGTCTAAAATCGATAACAACAATCACAACGGATATCCTCAATGCTGAAGCAGCTACATTGGCTTCGCCTGCCGGAGCGGATAAATTTCAAACTCTCTCTGATGGTGCACAAAAGTCTTCAAAGAAAAGCATTACAATATTTGATCGACCTCTGTATCCCAGACAATATCACTGGAAAACGGCTCACACTGCGGTCAGCTAAATCTGCAGGCTGGTAGTACCAAGGACACCTGGAGCCACCAAGATTGCGGAACGTGCTTTCAGCTTTGCGGGCCCAGCTATGTTGAATCAGCTGCCTCCAGTGTAGCGATCTATGGAGAACCAGGAACTCCTCACCTGTAAAGCGCCCTTGAAGGGTGTCTTATGCAAAAACACCGCTATATAAATTAACATAAACATGAAACTTCCTCGGGGGTGATACTGGTTGAAGTGGATATTGTTGCCTTTTCTTTTTATACAGCGAGGATAATGCTTTCTTTCCTTTGCGTCAATAGTGATTTGAAAACATGATTTTGGAAGCGATAGAGCTGTATTTCCTATAAAAATATCGAATTCAGTACATTCTAAATCAATAATCCTCTGTCCGAATTCATCGCATTCAAAATATTTTTTCAGTTTTTTGGATATTGCTGCCTTTGCTTTTATACCCCTCATATATAACCAAGATATACTCATTTACATGTGACTTTCGCGTCTTTTATGAATGATCAAAGATCGTGTCTTTTTGTATCCAGATTTATTTATTCCCGCGTCCAGCTCTATTCACACTCAATATGAACTTCAAAAGAAGGGTGCGTCCCCGCATTTGATTTAGGGATAAAAGTTACCCAAGCAGGCACTAAGACGCAGCCATCGTCCGTCATACGGAAGTCTGCCGTTAAATTGTCAACACGTCGTGAAACTAATCGCTTCCGATGTCCTTTTACCCCAGGTACATAAATTTAAAATGTTATTCAAATTCACGTTCATTGGGGTGAATAAGGTATCGTTAAAAGGAATAAGTCACTGTCGACGGGATTGTTGTGAGTCGGAAGTAAGAAATGTTTCAAATATTTTTTCGGTAATCCTTACACTAGTGGGTATTTATGATAAATAACAGCTATAACTTGTCAAAAATGACAGTCTTTTTATGTTTGGGTTTAATTACATTATGGACATTAATTATTTATTTATTTATCAGTTTTAAAAATTGTAATTTAACAGAATATTAAGTTCAGATTAGAAATTAAGAGGTAATTAAGCTCATCTTGTAACGATATTGGCCTATTCAAATAGACATTGCTGAAAAATTATACGAAAATATCTATCTGCTAAAGTTTATAATAAAGAGAAGCTTCACAAACCGTTAAATACGCTATAATTAAATATTTGCCGGATAAGTAGGTGCGGACGAGCTTTATTATTTCTGCACGCGGGCGTGTAAAGCAGGCTTTATGTTATTTTAGTTTGGCGAAGCGAGCCAATCAAAGGCGGTTATCCGCGTAACGAATCTGACCAATTACAGGTGCGCCGTTAGCACCGAATCTGACCAATGAGGATGGTTCTGAGAGTTAGACTTTGACTTTTACACGCGAGTTGGAATCAAAGATGGCGCGAGATAGGGACTATTTTTAGGCGTTACAAATTAGAAAGCGGCACTTGAGTTTTCAGCTTGAAGGTCGGCGGAGGCTTTGTCGAGGAGAGTCCGAAGTATGGAAGATAATTTGGCTGGATCCAGGAAAAAGCCAGAGGTTGATAATAATTCAAAGAGAATTGGAACAGTGAACAGATAAGCATTTCCAATATTATTTATTTCTATTGCCTTTTTCGTGTATTCAATTTAGAACTTTCTGGATCGTAACAATTATTGATACATGTTGTGGATTGTTTTGTTACGTATTTTGGGCCTAGGGATAATTATTACTATACGCGCTTCAGATTCAATATACAAATCGTAATATGGCGACTGTGATAGTTATTCAAATTATTGCATAACGCTTATGAAATATATAATTCTGTCGCTGTTCATATGAAAAATCACTTAAATTTGATATTCATATATTACCAAAGATATAAAGGCTTTAAAATGGAATACTTTACTGACGAAGGGTGTTTCGTGTTTGTTCGTGGGTTTTAAAATTCAGTATAATTATGTATATTCAATGTCGCGAGGTTCGGAATGTGCGAGAGGTTCTTCAGGGCGGATGTATTCTTATGCTAACGAATGCTTTGTTATCTATGCTGGCGATTGAATACACGGATTTCTATATGATTTGTGTTATCTTGGGGATAATTCGGAGTATTATGTGGTTTTGATATCACGATTGTAAGCGTGATATAGATTCAAATCGTACGAGGAATTCCCTACAAATAATATATTTTAAAAATGCATCTGGATTTTATATTTATTTTATTAAAACATGAATGTGTGGTTTATTTGAACTCGTTTCATGTTTGTATTGCGTATCATTATGCAATCGTTTTAAACACGAATTATTCCTATCGAGTTCTTATAAAAACGTATTTCCTATTGTACATATTGTTTAGAAATAATTAATTGCGATGGTTATTCATATGACATTGTTTTTATTCATTCAATATTAGATATTTGAAATGTTTTTTTTTACAACATATTCCATTATTGTGGGTCGTTTGCGGTTAGATCAGATCAACCTTCGGTCTTCCGTAGCCGTGATGGTTTTTCATGTGACATTGTTTTATTCATTCAATATTAGATATTTGAAATGTTTTCTAGAACATTTTTCACTATTGTGGGCAGTTCGCGGTGTGTTCAGGGGTGGTTAACCTTCGGCCATCCGTAACCGCGATAGTTATTCATATGACATTGCTTTATTCATTCAATATTAGATACTTGAAATGTTTTCTAGAACATTATTCACTATTGTGGGCAGTTCGCGGTGTGTTCAGGGGTAGTTAACCTTCGGTCTTCCGCAGCCGTGATAGTTCTTCATATGACATTGTTTATTCATTCAATATTAGATATTTGAAATGTTTTCTAGAACATTATTCACTATTGTGGGCAGTTCGCGGTGTGTTCAGGGGTGGTTAACCTTCGGCCATCCGTAATCGCGATAGTTATTCATATGACATTGTTTTTACTCATTCAATATTAGATATTTGAAATGTTTCTACAACATTTTCCATTATTGTGGGCAGTTCGCGGTTTGTTCAGGGGTAGTTAACCTTCGGTCTTCCGTGATCACGTTATTTACTTATATGACAGATTGTTTTGCTTTGTTCGTTTAATATAAGTAATATCATATTTTTATGAGTTACCGTAATTATTTATCTATATGATTTTATTATTGAGAGTGATGCAACGAATACTACCTTCACGAATACGAATATCAGGCTTACTATTCGGTGAATACGAACGCGAATATTTCCACCAAGGTGGGGGGGGGGGAACTTGAACATATTTGTAAATACAATAACCTTGATGCAACGATTACTACCTTCGCGAATACGAATGTTACGCCTACTATTCGGTGAATACGAATGCGAATATTTCCACCAAGGTGGAGGAGAACGCAAGCATACTTGTAATTGTATTGTTTATGTCTGCTTGTGATATCACTATACGGCGTAGATGAACTAGTTTGAAAGGGCTTATGTTCTGTATGTGCTTGGCGTAGAGGGAATAGTCTTCTTGTTTCTAGGATCTAATACAGTTTTACAGGTGCTGATATTGAAATATATATACAAGGAAAACACTATTTTGGGAACCATTAACTGGATGGCAGATATTGAAGCACACATACACACAAGGAGGACGTTATGTTAAATACATGACTGGAAAGTTGTTATTGGAAAACACAGGCGTCCAGTCGGCGGGACGCAAGCATACTTGTAATTATATTGTTTGTGTCTGCATGTGATATCACTGTACGGCGTAGATGAACTAGTTTGAAGGGGTTTATGTCGTGTATGTGCTCGGCGTAGAGGGAATAGTTTTCTTGTTTCTAGGATCTAATACAGTTTTACAGGTGCTGATATTGAAATATATATATATATATATATACAAGGAAAACACTATTTTGGGAATCACTAACTGGATGACAGATATTGCAGCACACATACACACAAGGAGGACGTTATGTTAAATACATGACTGGAAAGTTGTTATTGGAATACACAGGCGCCACTAGAAGATATGGGCAGTTTGCAGAGAACTTCAACTTCTGTCAGTTAAGGACCTTTTACTATTACTATTCTTTCGCCTTTTTGCATAACCGTGGATGAACTAGATTGAAGGGGTTTATGTTCTGTATGTGCTCGGCGTAGAGGGAATAGTTTTCTTGTTTCTAGGATCTAATACAGTTTTACAGGCGCTGATATTAAAATATATATACAAGGGAAATGAAGGGCTACACAGGCGCTGGTAATTGCTCAATTTTGGAGAGGACCCGTTATATTACTTCGGATCAGGATGCCATCTCAGAAGCAGACCAACTACAGAACTAAGATAAGAACCTTTAATATTATTTATTCCTGATGTTTTCTTATGTGTATCAAATGGAATGTTCGTGCTATATAATTTGTCATTGTCACATGGTCACTATTCATTTCATTACGTGGGTTCAGAGTTCGACGGTAACGGACGCGGAAACAAATTAGTACTGATGTCGGGACGTAACGTCGGGATTATATCTTAATTATCTTTAGGATAGAAGCGAGGTCATCATACGTGCATTCTGCATTTCAAACGTCTTACTAACATATATAAATACATATTATTGCGTTTTACAAATTGAATAGGATCGCGGAAAATAGGTATTTCGCCCGGTTGTGCAATATTAACTTCCAACGTAGCATAATGAGATCTTATTACCGGCGCTAGACTCTTAAGGTTAGGCACGCGGGGATTATAAATGGGATAATGAACGAGAACCGAATGGGGAAGTTCGTCTCTTCATGGTCGGGAGGCGAGGAGTCGTACGTCTTTCACGCCCCGTGATCTTGGGAGGCAGAATTTCGATTGTGGAAAAAGATGAAGTTGGATCTACTCGCGTGGCAAGACAGGGTCGAATGTCGGAGCGCGCGTTCTCGGCTATGGAGTCTGATTAGATTGGAGAGACACCTTAGGTCAGGGACTAGGTAGGGCCATCTTAACTGTATCTACCCGGTTGTGACTGGGTTTTAAAGCCAAGAATTACAGGATGGTCTGAAGGTCTTGATGCGGTTACCCCTCTAACATCTAAGGGGAAGAGCCTCTCACGTCTTTTCAGTCCCCTTGGTGCGACGAGCTCGGGCCCTGGTTATGAATGTATGTGAATGTAATAACTCCGTACTCAAGGACGAGATAGGACGTTCCTCATGAACGAGAAATTATAAGAGGCAGGTAGCAGTTCGACGATCAACACTTATGCTCGGGACCGCTTTAATGAACGAGATCTGTCAGCAGTTTAACAATCAACTTTATGATCGGGACCGCATTCAGGAGCACGATGGCATTACTAACATCATCATTCTCATCATTCACCACCTTTTCTAACTTGCTGTATACAGAGACCTTCGGGGTTCTCCCTTCCCGGCCAGCGAGAAACATATCAGGAACTACACAATCAACTGTAATAATCATGCTGTTTTACCATCATTTAATATCTCTAGTCAATAAGACTACACCGTGGGATCAATCACATCAACTATATTTGGCGATGCTAACATGGCTCTGACTGACGCGCTCAAGGGAGAGTCTTTTCCAGTCACCCAGTTAGTTCATTCAGCCCTTTAATCAGCAGTAAACATCATAATAATCCGGCTCATGTAGCCGCAACGTGGGATCCTCATCATTATACACCAGTCAATTTGACTGCCCCGCGGGATAATATACAAACCTTAATATCAGACGCGGGATTTCTTCCTGATATGTTTGTCGCCGGGAAGCGAGGACTTCGGGGGATTCCAGCAGGAGCAATAGAGTCTCGGCTTGATCTTGGTCTGCAGCTTAGTGTGGGAGGTTATGTCTAAACAGGAGTTAACCACCGGATGCGGCGATGCTCTGGGGCCGCATCCCCCTCCCCCCTACAGGGGGGGGGGGGGCATCTATAATCCACGTTTGAACAGAAGTGGTTAGACACTTCTTAAATTTCACTTACAAATCTGTATCTTCCATTCCCTTAGAATCTCGGGCTGCGATAATGTCAGACAAAGCTTGCCCTGAGCCTCTGTTGCGCCTAGTTGTTGTGAATATAAATATGTTTGTCTTCCCCTACTATGTACTATGAACAGATTGAGCAGATTGGACAACGTGGGACGCGCTATCGGTAGGTTTCTTACTTGTGTTTTGAATATAACGTATGCTATTATATCTTGTAAATCTGTCGTAAATGGGTGCCGCATGTGGTTGTGCTGACACTGTTCTAAGCTGCTATTATGAGGTATTGATAATCAAGGCGGGCGGAATCTTTAGCGTATGCCGTTAACTTGGCAACGATTGTATTGTTTTATATTTCAGTATTTTAACCCCGGTGGTATTATAGTTATGACTGTACTATGTAAGGAAGTTTTGCTACTAGCGTTTATTCCTAAGCTACGCCGCATATAATTGGCTTTTAGGCCAACTCCGGACGTGGACGATATCGGCTATCTCTCATATAGGCGAAACTGTAGAATTCTAGAGCGGTTTCTAGAAGGACGAGTACGGATTAGTTACGTGCGGTTGTTATTTCTATAGTTAGGTAAGAATTCGTTCTATATTAGTCTAGTCGCGTTAATAAGAATACGAATTTCACCACGTATCAAAAGAATTTTGGATAGCTACGGACACAACGGAGGAGGAATTTTCCTAACCACTAGATAGATCACGACTGGCCAATTTTTAAAATATAAATTCTTAACAAAAAAAAAAAAAATATTAGCTTTCATGTAAATATACTTCCAAAGTTCTAAGTTCGACTTAAGTTTTATCTAGAAGCTTAAAGCATAAAGTGTGCGCTTAAAAGTCACAAAAGTCGTAATAAAGCTTAATTCGGTAGCTTAAAGTCTCAAGCTTTGGGCTTTTCGTAAAACTTATATTATTAAACTTTATAGTTAGGTATTTAGCTTAGGTGTACAGGTAGATACGTTACAGTTTGACAGGACTGTAGACAGAGCAGCCGCCATTACTAGTTTGTTTTTTTAGTGTTGCCCAACAGAATTTCTATTATAATATCGTAATATATATTTGTCCATGTACCGGCCATTCTGTATATTATGTATTGTATAATAAATTTACACCCGGGCAACTTCTGTTTCGCGACAGGGACGCCCTCCCTTGCACGCCAATTTATACTGGTGGCATTATAAGAGTGACAACAGTATATGCGTATATCATGCCAAAAGCATGGGACATTTTTCCTCAAACCTTTACATTAAATCTTGAGGACGGACGCAAAATCAGGGTGTGTATTCACGGCTTTTACCTTCAATCACAAATCTATTCGTTTAATTATGCTTAGTTATATTTCACTTATATAAAAAATTGCTCATATTCATCCCACGCTTTCGATTTTATTGTTACATATGCATGATTATTAAAAAATGTATTTTATATTTTTTTTGTAATTTTTTATAAAACAGAATTTTAATTTAAAAAAATGTAATATCTATAATTTATTGTAATAAATTTGATTTAATATAAAACTCATTTATTAAGATAAATTATAAAAGTCTCACAGAGACGAAGCTATTTATATGGGAGACATATATATATCTATAATATATAGATATATATATATATATAATCTTAATAGGGTGGCCACAATGCTTATGGCCTGTGTTAAATGGCTTAAGTGATCACTTTACACAATGTAACGTTCTCCGATTCCAACATAAAACCATCCACAGTTTATGTAATTTTTGAAGTTGTTTATGTGTGCTTTATGCTATAACCATCTAACTATTCCCATGACAAAGTATACACAGATGTTTCTGCTGGTTAATATACATCTATATTTTTAATGTGGAGAATAAAGAAATGTTCTTCCTAATTTTTTAACATACAAAGGTACACAAGAATATAAGTGTAAAATATTATTTTAATTTTTTAACTCATTTTAGAGACCAGTTTATATTTTATATGTAATTATTAAAACATGTAGTTAAAAGTTAACTGCGTCATTTTATCCCAAATTTTAACTTTTCTGCGACGAGCCGCAATAAAACCTTTCCCTGCCAAACTATCCCATGCAGGCAAATACGAGAGCGGAGGGGGAAATTAGCACAGCTGGTAAGCCGGTCCGACCCACTCGCAGTTAAGCCGAGTTTAAACTGAACATCGCATAAACGCGTGACAATATGTGCCGGGGGTGGCTTACGGAAGTGATGGCGCAACTTGGTTTTACTACCATCCCTTAAATTAATACGTGAGATGAGTGCTTGATGCTTAGGGATGTAATTAGGGCGATCATTTTTGTTTCAGTTGCTGCGGAACGCCCTGTATTCAATTTTATACGCCTTTTCAGCTATTAATTTCAAAAGGGGAAATTACAACACTTTATTTTATCGCTTTGTTAATTACTTCGATATTGACGTGATTTTATCCATTGTTTTATACGTGAGTACTTGAAGGTTTCGGTAGATAAAGGTGTTAAGGTACAGATACACATGCTTCTTTACTGGCATGCTAATGAGCATGCCACTAATAAGCATGCCCTAACAACTGTTGCTTGTAACAACACACTTGCTCATTACTGGCATGCTTATTAGTGGCATGCTCATAAATAAGCATGCCCAAAGCTAACAATCAAACACACACGCTTATTAGTGGCATGCTCTTGTCATAGAATAGAGACGCTCTTATTCAAAATGGAAACTTTGCAAACTGAAATAGAAAATTCAAGTGAACCAATAAATCAAAAAAGTTCCCGAGTTTCCAACCGCACATTTTTGATTTTAGTTTATATAATTTTTATTGTGAGATTTGAATCATTCATGCCTATTAATAAAGTTTCGTAAACATTATTTCTCACTATATTATTTTTACACAACGGTGACCGAGAATTCCACAGACATTCGTGATTCTTATAATAAGTCACGAAAAGTAATGTTTTATCATCTCCCCGACGCGCCATATTTGTTTCATCTGTCACGGACTGAGAAGATCGCATCGATAATACTAGCCGCGAAGCCCGCGAATGACATAAGCATGCTCATAAATAAGCAAGTCTGTTCACACATGCTCCAAAGATACCCCTTCTCTATGGTGAATGACAGTGGCATGCTCATTTCTAGCAATGTGCGTACACACATGCCACTAATAAGCATGCCACTGTCAAAGTCGATACTGCGCATGCTCACGTGCCACTAAAGAAGCATGTGTATCAGACGCCTTATGTCCGTGAATTTAAAATTTTAAACTCTCTTTGATGTTGTAGAAAAGTCTTCAATGAAATGCATCACATTATTTGATGGACCTCTGTATCCCGAACAATATCACTGAAAGGTGTCTCAGACTGCGTTCAGCTTAACCGGAGGGACTTTGCAAGAGCCACCGAAGTGCTTTTAGCATTGCGAGCCCAGCTATGTGGAATCAGCTGTCTCCAGTGTTGGGATTCATGGAAAATCAAGAACCTTTGAAGAAGAGGCTAAAAACTCACTTCTTCAAAATGTCAAATCCGTTAAGCGCCTTTGAAGCGTCATTCACGCAAAAACGGCGCTATAAAAATTATTCCCGACATATGTACAACAGTTTCACATCTTCAATCTCATTTTACTCCCTTTATATTAACTCGTAGCGTCTGCTTGTCTGCTTGCCGTCGAAAAACTTTGGATTGATTATTAACCCTTTTACCGTGATTCAATCGAGCTGAAACATTGCAAGCAGACTCGTGACGACGATCAAGATGATCTATCGAAATTTCGTTAAAAAATAATATATAGTATAATTTTGGATTTTTTAATTTTAAATGTTTTTTTCAAACAAGTTGTATGGAGATTCCGACGCATATGGTAGACACGAAACTCGAAAATGAGAAAGGGAGTATTGTAAAAACTTGGTTTTTATGGGTTACTTTTTAACTCTCTTTCTTTTAACCGTAGCGTCTGCCGAAAAAACTTTGGATCGATTATTAACCCTTTTCCCGTGATCCATTCGAGCTGAAACTTTGCAGGCAGACTTGCGACGATGATAAAAATTATCTAAAAAAATTCGTTTAAATTTTTTAATTATAATAGTATAATTTTGGATTTTTCGAAATTTACATACAAATGAGAAAGGAGCCCGACGCGTAGAGAAGGTGCGAACCCTGTTTCACCTAGTCTGACTCGAGCCATGGGTCCGATCAGTCGGATATATGTTGATAGAATATCAAATTGGAAATAATACAAAAGAGAAAGGGAGTGTAATAAAAACTTGGTATTTATGGGTTAGTTTTTTCAAAATTATTTTATTATTTACAAATAATGAGTACATAATATCAGAGTACTGACAAAGTTGGGTCAAAAAAATTCGCATAATTTTTAATTTCGCGGGCTGTGTAAGTCCAATCCTCACAATTTGTTATTTATTGACTTGTATCTGACGAATATTGAAATTAGTAGCCATATTGGGTGTTGGCTCTCGAAAATGTTACATGTGTTTTGGTTTCGGTGATTTTTACTTATGGAAAGTTTTCAAAATTTTTGGTAAAAAACTAACCCATAAAAAAAAAGTTTTTATTATACTCCCTTTCTCATTGAAACTGGTTTCGCGCCTAATCCACGCGTCGGGCTCGAAAATTAAACAATATATAAATCGTTAATATTTCAAAAAATCCAAAATTGTACTATAATTATTAAATTTTTAAACGAAAATTTGTTAGATCATTGTTATCGTCGCCACGAGTCTGCCTGCAAAGTTTCAGCTCGACTGGATCACGGGAAAAGGGTTAAAAATCGACCCAGACAAGCCGACAAGCAGACGCTACGAGTTAAAAGAAAGGGAGTAAAAAGCAAGACCATTATGATGTCTCAGCCTCCATATTTGCGATATAAATAATGTATTGTCGTCAATGTCAACCATTTTAACCTATAATAAAAACTTGGTTTTTATGGCTTAGTTTTTTTTATCATTGAAGACATCATTAACTACATTAAAGTGTTATCAATTATATTTATCATCGCCCTAGACATCGTATTATTGTATTAATATATATTTTCAACGAATATGTAAATATCCATCATCACCATCACGCCGAAGAAGTATAATTTCAACCATACGTACAAGATTAAACGCTTTTCCAATTTTTAAATTAAATCATACACGAATGGCATATAACAGAGCTCTGCTTCTGTATCCAAGTAAAACTACGAAATGAATTCAGCAGTGCGTCTTAAGGCGTCTTTGAAGTGTCGTATTAGGGTCGCAAAATATTTGAATATTTTAAAATACCCCTTTAAAACACTTCAAAATAAATCTAGCCGTTCCTTTCAACGGGTGATTAATGGGAATTTAATGTAAACAAAATAAATCCGAGTAGAATTTATTTACGGCTCAAGGGTTGTTTGTGACGGGAAAACTTGTTCAATTGTTGGGAAGCGACTTTTGAATTTTAAGAAATATTAAAAGCATACGGTCCCAAACAAAAAGTCTCCATTTATCATCAGACAGTCCCTACCGGTGAGGCTGAAGAATATTTAATCTGAATAAATAAAGCAATTTTTTAACTATCACCAAAAATGCGAGAAATATTGAAATATTTTTCTGGTGTGATGCTACATAAGTAAATTTATTCTAAGATTACGAGTACACGTGAATGTTGTAGATTACAAAAAAACTAAGATGCGTTAGTGGACAATATAAAAAGTGTGTATGTTTTACCTATAGTCGTTCAGTAAGTATATTAACATATAGATTAACAAAGAAAAAATTTCAAACTAATGTTTATGTTATTTTATATGGCGCCATTTTTGCGTAAGAGACGCTTCAAGGGCGCTTTACAGGTGCGACATCCCGAAAAAATGAGGTTTTAGGCTCTTTTTGAAGTGTTCCTGGTTCTCTATAGATCGCAGCACTGGAGGCAGCTGATTCCACATAGCTGGACCCGCAAAGCTGAAAGCACGTTCCGCCAACTTGGTGGCTCCAGGTCTTCTTGGTACTACCAGCTTGCAGAGTGCCTCCGATTCAGGTGACCGCAGTGTGAGCCGTCTTCCAGTGATATTGTCTGGGATACAGAGGTCGGAAACCAACTAGTTACAATGTGTTATAAGCTCTTAGGACTCGTAACACAGATTTTAGAATGAGAAGTGCATCGAGCAAATGTACAATTTCATTATTCGTTCAAAATTGTAATATGGAATGGCAGTGTGGAGCCCACACCAAAGGAAATACATCGACATGATTGTATGTTAGTATTGAAAGCATCTAGCAGAGGATCTCATCCATATAGGAAATCACTCCAAGTTATAACTTGCATTGTAAATGGAGCTATCTGTAATGCAAAAAAAAAGTATTTAAATGATAAATTGGATACGTGTACTTATTTACGCGCGTTAGAAGTTATATGAAGCCGATATGCAGTGCATGGTGGCTCAAATGTCCGGCGTATGCATTAAAATGTTCGATACATGTATCCTACCAATGTTTACATATGGCCTAGAAACAGCAACACTAACAGAAAAAAGCATATACAAATTAAAATGTACACAGCGGGCCATGGAAAGGTAGATGCTCGGCGTGAGCCTTCGAGATAAAATCAGAAATGAAAAAATAAGACGCCGAACAAATGTTGCCGATATTATGGACCGTATTGCGAAACTAAAATGGCAGTGGGCTGGACATATGGCTCGACAGGAGGATACTAGATGGGCACCCAGAATCGTACAGTGGAGGCCCTGGACGAAAAATAGAAGCGTCGGAAGACCTCCCAAAAGGTGGTCTGACGATATTGTCCAGCAAGCTGGAGGAACCTGGACGCGAAGGGGGAGAAACAGAGATGAGTGGAAGAAAATGGAAGAGGCCTACATCCAGCAGTGGAGTGAAGAAGGCTAAGGAAGAAGAAGAAGAAGATGCATGGTGAGTGAATTTTAGATGAATATAGGCAAACGAATACAATGTTTTTTTTCCAATAATTGTTTGTAATCAAGATCTTCAGCAATAATAAAAATAATGTTTCAAATAATTTATAAAAACAAAAGACATTATTCATTTTGATATTTTGTCATTATTTATAAAACATCCTGACGATTTTTTTTTCGGTTTTTCCGAATCATGTAGACGTAATTAATAAAATATAAGTAGATACATACAAATAATAAAATCAATTTTCAGAATGTGATGGTGTTCGAGAGAGTGACTATGTGTGATATAATGGTAAACAATGAATGCTTAAAACAAGCGAACGAGTTTATGTATTTGGGAAGTATGTTTACTGGAGAGGGCAAGGTTGAGAATGATAAAGAAATGTGAAAAAGAGTGAATGCGGGAAACAAAGTGAATGGTGATTTGAATGCAGTTATGGCCAATAAAAATCTATCAAAGAAAGCAAGATTAGCGGTATACGATGGAGTTCTGGCGTCAACCCTGATGTATGGAAGTGAACCCTGTAGTTGGCAAAAAAGAATGAAAGTAGACCGAATGTGATAGAAATGCGGTCGCTTAGATGTACGTGTATAAATTTTTTGTACGATAGAGTAGAGAATGAACGATTTAGATGTTAATGTAATGCTGGCTGTAATAATATATAGAATAAAGAAAGGCTCAATGAGATGGTTTGTCCACGTAAAACGGATGAGTGAGGAAAGGATGGCAAAGAAAATTTATGAGACGAGTGTTGTTTCAATAGAAGATCGAAGAGCGTGCATGAGAAGATGTATGAAAGTGGATGCAGCAAAGGTGTGATAGGACAGTGTAACGTTATATCCTCTCATTAGTTAGTTAGAAGTTAAAGTTCTCTAGCATATAAAAAAACTGCTGTGTTATATACATTGAGTTGGAATACTGATTGCGCACGCGCATTTTACACAGAGTAAAATTTACATCTAAAGAAAAAATAATACAGTGAGCACAGAACTCAATCACCATTATAACACATTTAAAATTTGATCATAATTATATTACGAAAAATCACCATCAAAACTAAAATACAAAACATGTTGGTTTTTCGAACCTTTAAGATTATTCAATACATTTCTAGTATTCGCGAGAATGTTATCTTCGCTTCCAGACATCTCCCGAATGTTTTAGATAATTCTAGAGTGTTATATGGCGTTACACAGGATTCTATAGTTTAGTTGTCTTCGATATAATACGAGGGATTCCGATCGCGCATAATATCTTCGAATTTTTTCATTACGTTACAATATACTGTGCGTATAATAAGAATAGTCATAAGCATCCGATAGCAGTTTATCAGATGATATGAGACAGTCCCTAGCCCAGCCAGAATATGCCACTGGAGCAGTCAGTACTAACTGAGGGATATAACATATAAATATAGGTACTAAACATGATTTTTTAGTATGCTAATAATTTCGGCTACTAAAATTATTAATTTTTTTTTTTTTTTTATGATAAAAAAATTGTCTGGAAATCATGCCGTATTCTGGCAGGTTTGGCTGAATGTGTCTCCCGAGAAATATTAAAATTTTTAGCTTAAATTGTAGGAAAATCTCATTGCATAGGCATAGCTTAATATGCCACGATTAAGCCATGCCCGTGCCGTGCCCGTGCCATGCCTATCCCATGCCCATGACATTTCGGCGCAATGCCTGTGCCATGCCCGTGCCATATCCGTGCCATGTCCGTGCCATGTCCATGCCGTGCCCGTAAAATCACGGGGTCATGCCCGTTCCATGCCCGTGCCATGCCAGTGCCATACCCATGCCATGCCAGTACCTTGCCCATGTCATGCCCACGCCATGCCTTGGCCATGCCTACGCAGTGTTACGTGTTAGTGCTATCTACGCCACACCTACGCCACGCAAATACGCCACGCGTACGTCATGCTTACGCCATTCCTACGCCATTGCTAACTCTACGTATACGACATGCTACGCCTCAGCCATACCTTCGCCATGCTTACGTTATGCCTACGCTATGCTTACGCCATATCTACGCCATGCCTATGATGTGTATATGACATCAATATGTATACACGTTAAGCCTACACAACGCCTAATCATCATTTTTAGTTGCCTACGCCAAATCTACAGGATGTCTTTGCCATGTCCTCGCCATGTCTACGCCACGTCTACACCAAGTATTTATTTGTACCATCATTATCATCATTTGATCATAATTTACATAACTTCTATCACTCGCAATCTCCAAGAATTGGAGATTGCGTCTTATACAGTCTTTCTTATTATTCTGTTCAGTTAATCTCATTATTGTAAAAGCCGTTCCTCATAAATCAAGATCTAGGGGTGTGCACACAACGCTGTAAAATTAAGCCGTAACTAAATCTTGCGTAAACAATATTATTATTTGAATTAATTAAATTGCACAGACCAGCGGCGATCTCTGGTGACGCCATTAATGTTGTACAAAGGCCCGCTTGCGTGGCAGCATTTGTCCATTGTGTTCGGACGTCGTCTGGAGCTGTCGTTATTTACGAGCCGAATAATTTTTCCAGCCCAATTCTCGACATTTGGAACTTTTCCAGTAATTTACGAATTTCTGAGCTTCGGAATAGGCGGAGCGAGACATTTCAAATTAGTTTTCTGATTAGATCGCCATTTCACAAATGCGTTATTAGCAAGTTTGTTTATCATTTTGACGAACGTCGCATTATCGTGATAACCAACCGATGTGAAACACTTCATGTCATCAGAGATGGTAAGATAAACTTATATTTGAACACAAAATATCTAACAAAAAAAAAACAGCAAAAAGAACTTCACTTTTGGGAATAATCTGAAGATACAGGGCGTCTCATAGCAGGCAAAACTTATTTACACTTTGGGTGAAATGATAACAGTAATGGAGATAAGCAACATCTAAGTTTGTTTTTTTTATATTTCTTACTTTTTTCTGGGAAATATTAGACTATTGATAAAGTAACATATTTTAAATATTAAAAATTCGTTTGCTTTGATACAAGTCAAATAAAACGAAAAAAACCTTTCAAAAAAAATATTTTTCAGATTCCTGCAGAGTTTTAATCATATTATTTGACATGTAACAAAGCGAATGAATTTTTAATACTCCCTATAAGTTACTGTTATGAAAGTCCAATAAAAAAAAGAAATTAAAAAAAAATGCAACTTTGATGTCGCGTATAAGTGTAAAGAATATTTTCTATTCAAAATTCAAAAAGACTTTCCCAGTCTTGCAAAAATTAAAACAACAATAATAGTTTCTCATGTCAAGTACTGTGTTTCACTATTTCTATTATTTGATTAAGCACTGATAATAAAATTAAAAAGAAATCAATACACAAGGATTAAAGTTATACTAGAAAGACTGCAAATAACGACACTAAGTCAAATGATTAAATTCAATTTTTTTAATTTTAATACTCTGGAATCGTCTAGAACACTCTCGTGAACGCTGGAAAAATCGAGCGATCACTGGAATTGTGAAGAAAGTTGTCGAAATATCGAGAAAGCAGTGTCACCTATAAAAGGCATGGCGTAGACGTAAAAATCCAGAGAGAATACACTATGGTGAGCGAGTGAGGGCAAAACGCTTTGCATATTCCACTTAATTCACTATAATTAAGCGGAATACCTAACTGGCGTTTGAAATAAGTGCAACCACATACGTGTAAACTCACGTGAATTCTCTGCGAACCTGGGCGGGAATATTTTAGCAAGCGACAATAAAGTGTTCCACGAACAAACAATTAATTGCGATGTACCTAGTGTGAATGAAAGAAGAGCGCTTAAATTAAATTCGTTTCCAGTGACTTTTTGTTAAATTAATGAAAACTTTAAATTGTTTTAGTGTTTAATTTATCGCCCACAGCTACGTCCCCTGATAATATATTGTAACAATACTGTAGAAACAGAAGGAATTACACGTATTCGAGGATTTCTAAGCACTTTAGAAGTTTTAGAGTGAATCGGAAAACATTGGTAGAGTCTGGAATACACGAGAATCTTCTGGAGTACCGAGAGTATAAATAAAGATGCAAAACGCGCGGCAACAATAGTTATTTTTGACAACGCAAAAAACCATAAAAAGAGTGAAACGGACAGCAAAATAGGGTGATTTCAGTACGGATACCGTAAAGTATGTAAGTACGACATGAATCAGAATTTATTGAGACAAGTTGAAGATTCTCGAGTGACAAGTGCGAGATTTAGTGCGGAGTACAGACAGTGCTAGTTTAATATATCTCCCACCATCGCGATCCAGTGACAACATACTAAAAGCAGAGAATACAACATTTTCCCCTTCGTTTTCGATTTGTGCGCGATGGTAGAGATTTCTTAAAAATGTGCCCCAAAGCGAACCGTGAACGGCCGTGTGTTCCGAAACTAATTGTTTGTTTTGGGAAACAAACAATTTAATTTGCGCGAGAACTGGATCCGCTGCTCCTGACAGAACGTCCGGGGAATGGCTGACGCCAGATAAAATTGCAGTCAGCAAAAAAATAATACAGAGGGAACACTTTTGAAATTGGGATACAGAAAACGTCTAGCTCCAAATTGTTGTAAAATGAAAGCGATTAAATTGGACAGTGGTTCTTTGTGGCGAATATGGGTTTGTTCAAATACATCATAATTGATTTTAATCTGGGTTCAACTGGTGTTTAAATCAATATTTATTTTAATTTGGAATACAGCGTATCGGTAGTAAATTGGCAACAATATGAGAAAAATAAAAAAATTAAGCCATTTACATAATTCCTCTCAATTATCATGGATTAGTAATAATGATGGTCATTATTCGTATACGACGACAGTTTGATGGGATAGTGATTTTTCAACGGTTAGCAAGATTTTAATTATGATATCTGAAATTTTTTAAGATTGTTTTGATTCAAAATAAATAAATAAATAAACACACAAATACACACACTCACACAAACTCACTATTGGACATGTTTTTTCTTATTCTTTTATCGATTGTATATATGTGTTTTCTTGTAATTGGCCCAAAACTCTGTACATCAATTATTGTTTTTTTTCAAGATTGATTAATTATATGGCTGTAAGAAAACCAATAAATGAAAATAAAAAATAAAAATAAAATAAATCTGCAGCTTCTGCTATGTTTTTGAAGTCCACTCTCAGTATTTCACGCAAATTTGCTGATATGTTTTTCACTCTTTTAACCTTTCCCACACGGTGCTAAAATCGAAATGGGCGTTTTTGTAGACATTTTTCGATTTTAAATCAGATAAATTGGATTATTTTGCATATTTTTCTTAAATTAATCTATAAATAATTGTTGAAATGTATATAAGTGAATATTTGTATAAATTATTGTGAAAAAGTGGTAAAAATGAAAAAAAAATGGTTTTATGAGAAATAGCTCCCATATCGGCCCCACACAGTACAGCATTTTTTATGCAAAAGTAGCCATCCCACGCCACTTTAACTCGTATGAATGTAAGCGGCGCGGTGAGGCGAATGTCAAATTTGAATAAGCCAATTAAAATTAATAAATTCGAAATCGAAATAATTTTTCATTCCTGCTTCCTGTTACGTGTTTCCGTTGTAGCTTTCAGGAAATCACTCCCATAAACCAAGCGTAAAGATGATACATAAAAAAAAGACGAAAAAAACAGAATTTGTATATGAAAAGATTGTACAATCACGTATTGATAACTCGCCTTCACTTTCGCCCACTGTTGCAACAGAAAAATTAGTCGAATTGATTAAGGAATTGCCATATTCATCCTGTGTCAAAATTGACAAAAAAAGATTTAGGACAAATGAAGAGATGGTAGGCAAAACGAATTTTGAAGAGTTTGCGAAAGATTATTTTTCAAAAAATGGTTTTGACAAATTGGAAACTCGCTGGACTAAGTGTTAGTGGGATTGTGGTGAAAAGCAAAATACATTTTTTATCGTAAAATAAATTTTTCATTGAAAAGTCACTCTCCCGTCAAACCGCCCATGTACAAAAAGATTAAAAGAGTAACAGGAAATAATAAAAGTCATGTTAAAAGTTTAACGGTTAAATAATTTTTCGAAGGAAAGAAAACAATGCTTACAAATACAAATTGCTCATAATATTGCCATGCACAAATTTAAAAGTTTGGCATATTTTTAATATATGAATATGTGAATTTTTATTAAGATAAACTAAAGAGACACAGACAAAACTATTTATATGAGAAACATGTATTGAAATGTTTTTATAGAATAGCCCAGGGCTTTTTACACAATGCAACGTTCTTAAGAACAACAAATTATCAAATTTTTTAAAGTTCTATATATCGAAAACTCCAAATCTGAGAATTTTGCATTTATTTGAAGGTACTATGTTAGAGACATCTGTAGTCTTTTCTCATGAACTAAGTATACATAGATTTCATGACTGGTTATGATACCTCTATACTTTAAAATGAAGTATTAAGCATTATTATTTTTAATATATGCATGATATTCTTTCGAATTATTTTACGTATAAACTAGAATACCCATTCAAATTTTTATTTTTTTAACTTCTTTAATACACCAGTATAAATTTTAACATAATTTTTATATTTATGTAGATAAGGTCTGAGAATACATATAATGCATATATTTTGTAAGCCCAGGGTAATCATAAAAAAAGACTTCCATACATGTCTCACATAAAAACAGTTTCGTCTTTTGGAGACTTCTACAATTGATCTTAATTAATTAATCATCCCTCTGGGGATAAAATCTAGTAACCGTGTATTCATATTTACATATATAAATATTTTTCACGCAAATTTTCCCCAAAATTACAGTGAAAGCCACCGGCCACCAAAATATATAGACCCGGACTTACGTAAATTTCTTGGTAAGCTTTAAGTTCTGCAGCTGGTTCCACTACTTGTTTAAAAGATTACTACCAGCTCGTATACTTTGCAACAATTAAGAAAGCGTAAAACTAAATACTCTTAAAAAGGGATGACATTGAACAAATGTGTATATTTTCCATTTTGCCCAATAGTGCCAGAATTTTGGTAATTTTTATATAAGTAATTTTTCAGCTCTCAAAAATTAATAAGTGCTCGTTATAAATGAAGTATTAATGTAATTTCTATTTTTTTTAATTAAATGTATTGTGCGTTACAAAATACACGATTGAATCCTACAATAATGGTGTTATATAAACAAGGATCCATTATACGCCGAAGACGAAAATTCAAAAGCGCTTTGAAAATAAAAAAAGTTCCATCAGCTGAACAGGAAGTTCTGTCCCGAACTGATATTAGATTACTTGGAATAATATTCATATCCGGAGCGATGCTGCTCAGCATGGAGATAGCTTCCCCGAAAGTCGTAACCATTGGCAGATTGGATCTGGATATTGGGAGATGAAACAATCTACGTGGCCGCTGTCCAGGGTGTGTGGTCATCAGACCAATGTTTCTCTAACTGTCGTATCACGCGTAAAAATTTGTAATAGTCAAAAAATTTATAATTATAGAAAAATAAATATTTGTTAACTTGCACACAAGCCTAAGAAATACACTTGGTAAAACATTTTTTTCATTCCAAAAAGCGTTGAGTTCTTCCAATTTCAAAAAATCTTTAAGGACCACATATCGATCAAATGTATAGACATTAATTTATGTGAATTTTTTGGTACACTGTAAGGTTTGACTGTTGGTTCCGCTACGCTTGACTTGTTTAAAAAAATTAAAATGAGCCTGTAAATTTTGAAACAAATATGAAAAATCAAAACTCAGTATTATTAAATTGAAAAACCTCGTGGTATTCGGCGCTGCAGAATCAATTGAATCCTCGAATCCGCACAGATTATTATCCGGCACTAGATGGAACAGTGACGAAACGCCACGAAATTATTGACAACACCTGTCTCCGACACGGTATCTGCTTTCGACACGGTACAGCAAGCCAGTACTAAACCTACACATCAACACATACTCATTACATCAGCCCCGGTGACGGACCCTGTAATGGGATCCGAAACGTCGGCCAAAGAGGTTACATATACACGACAGAATATCCCAGAGAACTAAACACAGTTAATAAGTCGCGCTTTATTAAAAGATTTAATTACATGAAGAGACTTGGTTTGAACGACATATTGAGTATGAATCAAAAATGTTCAATATACCGTGACCAGAATATATGAAATATAAAAGTTTACATTTCTCTCTCAATATTTTTGATATTTTTTGTAGAACTATCATTGTAGTAACTTACATCGATTATGATGAGTAAAATAAAATGAAAACCTCACAAAAAAATATTTTTAGCTTTTTTTATAAAAAGGTTTTTAACATTTTATTTGGCTTGTATAGAAGCGAATAATTAATGAAATACTTTTTGCAAAAGTAAGTTAGAAAAAATGCAAATTTTGATATTGCATACCTCCGTAACTTTTGATATCAGGTCATGGCTGCTTGAACACTTTCGACACCTAAGCAAAGTTACACTCTCTATATTAGTCTTAATTTAAAATTGTTTGTGGTAAAACGGCTCTATTGGTAGAACAGACAATAATTAAGAATCTAGCAGAGTTATCAACTCAAAAGCGATTAAAGAGGGTGTTTGAACTCGGATTTGTACGAGATATTGGGAGATGGATTGGTTGGAGGTTATGGAGCGGTCAGTTAGTTGTGATGAAGGGAATCCTGCCCTTACTTTGTCTTCCTCCGAATCCAGGTAGAATTCGACACAGTACTGGTTCATCCCTTATCAGAAGGGCGGTATACCTCACTAAAATATTGTGGCAATTTCTTCTTTATCAGAAGGTCTTGTATAATCACGCACAAAAAAGGCACCATAGAACCAAACAATCAAGGCAGAAATGTTACAAAGAAAAGAAATATTGTGTTAAGTCATAGAAACATTAATTTAGTATATCGTGCACTACGGAAAGGTGTGGAAGAAGATGGATGTGTTAAGTTACATCTGGTCTTGTTGAAAAATATTGAATAGAGAGTGCAGGATTTTTTTCAAAGTGGTCAACGTATAAGGCACTGAAAAAATAAGTATCTATAATCGAATATTTTGTTTAATATAAAATCACATTTTTCTTTAAATTTGCCAACCATTTATGTAACGCATTTTTTCCATTTTTCTTCTACTTTCGTACTTAATTCACGGTGGTAAGACCGAGAGATGCTGTTATTATCAAGGTCCGTCAGCGTTTGTATGATGGATGTAGGCCTGTCAGAACACTTTGCATGACTTTCACCACAGTAATAAATTTCTCCCTGAGAAGCAGCAGACCTCGGAGGCTCGGTGAAAATTCAGGATGAAAATTTAATTTCCTTTCAGAGTTGATAACTTCCGGCGACAGGAGCGCACCTAGCGGCACTTCTGTAAATAACATCAAATAACCCCCCCTCACCACGAGTGGGTCGAGAGACGTTTAAAAAACGACCTGAAATATTCCAGACGTTGCGAGCCAGAAACTCAACTAAACGCTCTGCCTCTTAGGAATATTTTGAAAAAATTCTTCTGGTTTTTATTAGTACGTTATTTACAAAAAGAGTACCTTTAAATATTTTTAATTTTATTAATATTTAAAGCATTAACTTTGTGGTTAGACATTATAACAGATTGTTAGTTAACTTTGTGAAAACTACTACCAAATTTTAGGTCTACCGGTTTCGAGACGTACCCGTTTCTTCGTCAAGACCAACACTACACCATTACATTCACACTACACACCTCAACAATAGTATTGTTACACTTCCCCATTTTCATTAGGCTAATCAGTGCATGTTTGTCCCTGACAAGACTAACACGCATGTAAGTAATTTGAGTAGCTTGTTGGTCCTGTGGTTAGGACACTCGGCTCGTGATCCAAAGATTGCGGGTTCGAACCTCACTCCAGACTAGCAAGTAAGTCCTATTTTCATAGCACAAGCGTTTAGCTTAGTTTGAAAATAGTAAGAATATTGATGTGACGCGTATTCCGTGTTCGCATCTCTATTTAAAAAAAAAATATATTGGTGGAAGTGTAACAATACAATGGTTAAGGTGTGTAGTGTTGTGAATGTAGTGGTGTAGTGTTGGTCCTGACGAAGAGACGGGTACGTCTCGAAACCGGTAGACCTAAAATCTGGTATTGGTTTTCACAATTTACATAACAATCTGTTAAAATATTTTTATTTTAAATTAGAATACTCACTGATTCACGGTTAAGTGGCTAGTTAATTAATAAAGTAAGATGATTTAATACAAACATTAAAAAATTACTTAAAAACGTATGACCAGGTACAACCAGGTATAATCAGATAAACGTTATAGGTAATGGAAGACAACCATGTTAATAGTTCTACACTTTTCTAGATTATTCGAGGATCGTCCAGACCCTTTCGGATGCTTTTTTTATTGAATTAACGTATTTTTGTTTATCATTTTCTGTGAAAGATAATTTCATTTTATTTTATAAAAAGACACCATCCATTATGATTATGATTTTTTAATGTGAACGATGTGATTTTAATATGAAAAAAAATAAGGTACAATCAAAACTATTGAATTATTCTGAAGCGCCAACTATAATATTGTCGCGAGATGGTAGTAGAAAAAAGAATTGCTCGTAATTAGGGATTTAACACCACTGTACATCTTTTAAAAGTAAATAGGAAATTTCTACAAAGGTCTGGAATAATAATAGATTCTAGAACCATCGCAACCCGAGTTGCCTATAAAAATACATCTCATCGCGTACTTTCACAACAACGCACTAACTGCGTCACATTGGCATCGTTTCGTTTATATAAAGTTTCTTTATTTAGTTCATTTATTATAGACCTTTCTAGCAATTTCCATTTTATTGTAAAACGTCCGAAGTGCTAGAAAATCCTCGATTGTGTGTAATCGCTTCTGTTTCTATGGTTTATCGATAGGCGAGGATGCAATAATTTCGACACGTTGATAGAAAACGTTAATACGTATTTCATGTATTTTTTTCGGAAAATTATAACTTAGATATATTTTAAGTAATCATTTTATTCACTCCAGTAACATTCATTCACCACTCTTATTTCCAGATTTCCTTGTTTTCCCGCTTCTCAAACACCACCACTTTAATTCATTCAGCAGAATTTCACCCCCTCCCCTTCCCCCGTGCATACATCGGACGTCCGAGCCACAGGCACTGTAAATCAGTCCATCTGACTATGTACTCCGGAGGCTCTGAACTAGATTAGAAATCTTCCCTCCGAAGCTAACAGACCCGTGGGGGATTTGGAGAGTTGGTCTGGATGAAAATGAATGAATATTAAAATGTGGGCTTAAGAGTTTATTGTTTAATCTGTATTCAGGATCAAATCCTTTATAAGTCATCTGTCTACACGAATATTCCTATTGTACTTTTGTATATATTTGAATATGGTTTATTTATTTTCTACAGTGCATAAAGTATTAAAAAATGATATTTATTTTGAATCTTCTTTATTAGTAACTAAAGATACAATTTGGAAATTAAAAAACATTTGAAATAAATTACTACATAAATGTATGCAAATATTAATTTGAAAGAACACATAAACACATATGTTAAGGCTGGACATTCACTGCAAATGCATATTTCGGCGTATTTTACGAAAATGTGGATTTTTATTACTCATTTATATCAGAATGTAAAGTGTAGAATGCAATTTTTTTAGAGCATTAACTTAGATAAAACCTTTGTTTTTATATAAAAGTAATAAACTGAACATTATTTACAATAATTAAGAAAATATAAGCATTAATTGACAAGCCGCGGCCAAAAAAATCGTTTTTAAATGGTTTTGTGTCCTAGGCGGAATAAAGTTTTAATGAATATTTATATGTATGCAAAATACGATTTTTTAAACGTATAAAGTTAATTTGATTATCTTGAATGTGTACTTAGATAATTAAGAAATGTTCAATATTAATAAAGTTATAATATTTTAAATTTTTACAAGAAATTTTTACGTTTTTTGTTGATTTCAAAATGCTTTTTATTCATATAAAGAGATGATTTTAAAAAGTATATTCTATTTATGCCCGTATTTTGAAGCTTTACTCACTAATTAAAATTTAAATTTTATTTATTAAATTATTTATTCTAGTTAATATTTATTATTTAAATAAATTTTATTTTTTTTATAATTTTTATTTTATTTTTATAAAATAATTATTATTTAAATCATCATAAAAAGTCTATTATGAAATTATTTCATATTCACAAAATGTTCACAAAATATTCATATTTTGTACTCTAATGTCACTCTAGGACCACCACAAACTGTGACAAAATGATGCTAGAATAGACTGTAGATATATTGAAAATGCCGTTTTCACCAAGGTATATTCATTGTAAACTCATCAATGTATTATTAAACTCGTATATCATGTATATATTATACTCACGTATCTACGTTCCCTACGTAAACAAGTTTTCATTCACACAATTTTGTGTACATGATATATGTTGATGATGATGATAATGGTGATGATAATGATGATGATAACATTGATAATGGCGATGATGATAATTATTACAACCTGCTTAGGAGTAGGTACAGAGTGGGGCAATAAACTGTATATTAATTTTAGAAGTCTTACAGGGAGGAAACTATTTATACAAGAAATATGGAAGTCTTTTTATAGGACGGCCCAGGGCTTATGATCAGTATGAGCTGGCTTATGTGTTCATTCTTCACAATGCGACGTTCACCAATTGTAAGAAAATCCCAACATTACAAGATTTTTTTTACTTCTTCTTCTTTAACTTCTTTAACTCGTAGCGTCTGCTTGCCTACTTGTCGTCTTGTCTGCTTATTTGACGAAAAAACTTTGGGTCAATTTTTCTACCCTCTTCCCATGGTCCAATCGAGCTGAAACTTTGCAAGCAGACTCGTGGTGACGACCAAGAAGATCTATCAAATTTTCGTTAAAAAAATTATTAAATTTTTGGATTTTTCAAATTTTGAATGGTTTTTTCATACATAAGTTATATGAAAATATTTCAACGCGTCTGGTAGACGCAAAACCTGATTATAGTATGATTTTGTATTTTTGGAAATTTTTTACTACTCCCTTTCGTAGCGTCGCCCGACCGAAGCCCAACGCGTAGATTAAGCGCCAAACCAGTTTCCACTAGTAAATGAGAAAGAGAGTACAATAAAAACTTGGTTTTTATGGGTTAATATTTTTGTAAGTTTTATATACCTATGTATGTTCCAAATCTGAAAACCTTTCGTTTATTTGAAGGAATTATACTGGAGACATCTGTTGTCTATTGCCATGAACTAGTGTAATTTATAAATTTCACAGCTGGGCAGTCCAATAAAAATATATTTCTATACGCGTGTTTAGTCTCTGTGAGACTTTAATGATTTATCTTAATTGATTAATCATCCCTCTGGGGACGAAAAACAGTAACTGTGTTCTCAGAACATACCAAATCGACTGCCCCAACAAACGAGGCAGTAACTCAATATTTCAGGTATTTGAGTTAGTACCATTTTTAGGTTTAGGCCATGATTGCCTACCTACAGCAAAGACAGTAGTATCTCAAATGCAATATTTAACAGATAAAAATATGAATTTTACAAAACTAGTAAATCAGTTAACCATTTTTTTCCATGTAATATCGAAGTAGGTAGGAATGTAAATTATAATAAAACATATCAATTAATAGTAAGATCGTCTTAAATATTACCTACACACACAAAAAAAAATGAGATATCCGGTTCGAAACTTAAAAGTGTCTCCCTGAAAAATCGATTTATTTGAGTTACTGTCTCGTTCGTTGGGGCAGTCGATATATAAAAATATTGGTAAGCTCTGTTTTGATTCGTTTTCGTATATCGTCACCCATTCAGCTCCCCTACAACGGCATTAATATGACAAGTTGAAAACCGCAAACTCGATATGAATCCGTCTCAACTTCGACAATATACAAGTTGGATATTTAAATTATCGCCACAACTCCCACGTGTGGCGGCCTGCTGGTTCAACTTTCCGCCGCGCCGCGTCGCCCCCGTCGCTCTGATTTTTCCCGCCGAATCAACCCCCGCCCCCTCCCCCGATCTCCCTCTCCCGCTCCAGTGGACCGTAACGACTTTCTATCTAATTATGGAGGCAATAACAAGTTTAATTACGACCGGGTGCCCCGGAGAAGTTTGACTTTAACCACCCTGTAGTCTGCGGCGATGTTGTCCTGTCGGCGAGTAAACACCAACAGGGTGGGGCAGACGTGCGAGACGTGAAAAAGTGACAGCCTGGTTACTCCGAGTACCACGGCACGGTATTCTTCTAATCTGTATCGAACTCGCCTAGCGGCCCGTGTCTAAGGGATGAGATAACTCTCAATACAGTGTACACGGTTGAGATATTGGTGAGAAAGGATATACTCAAAGTTCATCGATCGAATTTGGCAGGATTTTTAGGATTGATTCTTCGAAGAATATTTTTACTTCTGAATGAAGGTTAGAACTTTGTGGTGACATTATTAAAATAAAACAAAAATCACTCTGTTTTCACCACTTTATTATATATACCTGATAAGAAAAATGTTCGACACATGTATCCTACCGATGTTGACATATGGACTAGAAACAGCAACGCTAACAGAAAAAAGCATACAAAAATTAAAATGTACACAGCGGGCCATGGAAAGGCAGATGCTCGGCGTAAGCCTTCGAGATAAAATCAGAAATGAAGAAATAAGACGCCGAACAAAAGTTGCCGATATTATGGACCGTATTGCAAAACTAAAATGGCAGTGGGCTAGACATATGGCTCGACAGGAGGATACTAGATGAGAACCCAGAATCCTACAGTGGAGGCCCTGGACAAAAAGCAGAAGCGTCGGAAGACCTCCCAAAAGGTGGTCTCATGACATAGTCCAGCAAGCAGGAAGAACCTGGATGCGAAGGGGGAGAAATAGAGAAGAGTGGAAGAAAATGGAAGAGGCATCCAGCAGTGGAGGGAAAAAGGCTAAGGAAGAAGATGAGAAGATCATATATATAATATACATGTTTTGAGAACAATGTTCTCTCCTTCAGGATTGGTTTTTTTTTAAATGGAGATGTGAACACGGAATGCGTGTCACATCAATATTCTTACTATTTTCAAACTAAGCTAAACGCTTGTGCTATGAAAATAGGAATAACTTACTGGTCTGGAGGGAGATTCGAACCCGCAACCTTTGGATCACGAGGCGAGAGTCCTAACCACAAGAAGTGAGGTACAAGAATTGGGGAAACGATCGAAATTCACAATACTCGCGTACGCCGAGGACTGTTGTGGATTTCGTTGACCTTGGAAACCCCGCACTTTATATTTGTGCTGTGATTTTACATCTCGCAGAACTTTTTAATACATAATATAACTTTTGTACTTACTATGTACAGTGTTTCCAACTTCTCAATCGTATACAAAGCTAGTTCAAATTACTTTACAGCTATTAGCTTTATGTTTAGTCCAAAATGTTCAAGCAATAATGTCCTAATATCGAAAGTCATGGAGATGTGCTACTTCAAAGTTTGCAATTTTATTTCAAAATTTTTAAATTATCTTCTGCAAAAGGTTGAAATATCATCAAAATTTGGTAAATGAATAATCCTTCCATGTAAAAGGCAAGGGCATATAATAATTAAAAAAAAACTTTTTAAGAATATTTACTTTAATGCGAGCGAAAATTAATTTTTCACAAAATTATAATCCTTTATTTGACGTATGAAAGCGAAGGAATTTATTATATTCGAAATAAGTTACATTTCAACGTTTAAGAGAAAATCATAACTATCGATATTACGACATTGTTGCTTTAATATTTTTGACTCATAATTTAGGAAAAAACCTTTCTGTGTGGATTTTCTTTGTAACGCCTTCTGTATGTTATCCCCGTAAATAACATAAAATATTTTGAACGACCTATTGAAATTTTGATGTTATCCTTCTTAGCGCGTTTATACAAGATTTTTTTTATTCGTTGATGGACAACTCCCATTGTTGAAATTGAATTTCTATTTATACACCTTAAGTTGGAACATAGCTGTCCAGCTATGTATAGTTTTTTAGTATGCCAAAGAAAGATAACTTCCAATGCGCGTACATATATACCTGCATTTAATATTTTTAGTACAAAAATTGCCAAAGGTAGGAAAAAATACTGATATGTTAGAATTCCTTGAAGAATTATATTTCATTTTTAGTGAAATTTAAAATAAATTAAATTTTAATAAATATTATTATTAAGTTCTACGGGTTAAGTATTTATATGTGTTACAGCTGTTTCGGCTTGTAAGGCCATTATCAAACAGTGGATATACCACGTACAAACGACTTATTTATAACATTTTAAGTTACCCCTTCCCCTTTAGAGTAATTAGATATTTGTGGTGAAGCCCTGTAGTAATGTTCGTTTTTTCCCTGGCACCTATCATTAAAGGTGCCTCGGTTAACGTTATGCTTAATTATCGAAATTCCCCGTTTTCTGCAAGTGTTATTTATATAAATATATGTCCTAGATTATTGGTTTTTTAAATACATTTAGAAGTGGAGAGAAGATCATTTTTTGTTGATTATTTAAAAGTTTAATATTTGGATCCTTTTTATATTTATTTATTTCTAGTTGCCCAAGTAAATTCATCCTAAAACCTTTTGTTTCTATATGTAAAGGTTTTGGTTCGTTATCACCTTGCGGGACGTGGTTTTCGTTTAATAAATGGGCCGCAAATTTTGACTCTAAATTTTTATTTTTATAGAAGCGCATGTGTTCCGCGAATCTAGTTAAAAAAGACCTTCCCGTTTGTCCTATATATGTGGCATTGCAATCTTTATGATTACATGTTAATTTGTATATGCCACTGTTTTCTAATTATATTTCACCCTGCATAATGAGGAATGTTACTGTGTGTAAATAAACGGTGTGATTTCTGAAGGTTTTGTAATAGGTATCAAATTACGCCAGGTTTGCTTTCTCTGCGATCCTTTCACAATTTTTATGGATAAGATTTTACAGAAAAGTCACCCACCCTTAGCGATAAAAGCAACGTCAACACGGTTTCCCACTCTTTAGATTAGCTCTGGGATACAAGGGTGTCAAGAGAGGATCAGCAACTTTGATGAAGAGGGTACAGATGAGAAAATAGTGATTGTTGTAGAAAGAGATTAGAAAATTTGCAATACCTCAATTTTTAAAGCATGGTCGCGGTTGGTTCGGCAATGTAATTGAATCGAATAGATCAAATATGGGGAATGATAGCAAAGGTAGTAATATCCAAAAACAAATTAATGCAGTCGTCGAGAATTACTAATTTATAACTTTGTGAATAAGTTTTATAAATCATCATACCTATAAATTTATAGGAAACATGATTTTTGAATTGTGAACATAAAATCTATAATTCAGTTAATTTAAAATTAGTAATCCTCGGTGACTGCATTCAAAATATATTTTTTTGATATTGCTGCATTTGCTTTTGTACCCCATAAATAAACACTGCGTTTATTAAACAGTTAGATGGTAGATATATAATATAAAGTAAAGGTTGCTACAGTGATGCCGATGCCCATGTAAAAAAAATGAATTATCACTACAGTTTAAAATAATACCAACTACGCAATATCGTAGTCTCTCGAACGGTCCACATGAATCTACAATCAACTAGAATTTTATCATAATCACTAGAAATATTGAGAAATAACTAGGAATATGGAGAAACTACTCGAAAATTCGCGAAATCATCATTTTTGTATAAAAATAATGATAGGCATACGCGCGAACAGAGTTATTTCTGAGATAACACCGATGAAAGCAAACCGTTGAGCTTACAAGAGAGAAAAAAGCGACAGACATCCGGCACAAGTGAGTACTTACGCACGAAATTGAACAGAATGACTTGGCAATGGAAAAAAATGTACAGCGAAGATTTTGGTGAATTGGTGCGAACTTTTGTGAATTATTCTTGAAACAATCAGTGTAAATTTAAAAATGGTGCTCAAATTAAATTCATATCCAGTAACTCGTGTAATAAATAAAATATTAATTAATATGTACAGTATTACTTATTGATAAATGGCTGTGCATCGAGCATACTCATTTGGGTGAATCAGATGTTCGAATGCTTTTATTTTTATTTATAAAACTAGCTGTGCCCGCGCGGCTTCGCACGCGTAGATTTTCAGTACACTGTTTGGATCATCATAGAACTTTTACGAACCTTCTAGAACATTCTCCTTCCAGAACTTTCAATAAATTTATCAAATGTACAGGAACCTTCTAGACACACCGACACATTTATAACCTTATAGAACTTTCGGGAATTTTCTAGAACCTTCTCCTTCCAGAATTTTCTAGAGCAGGTTTTTCCGAACCTTCTAGACTCACCGACACAGTCGGCGCGCCTATTTTGAAACAATATGAAGCATTTGCGGCCTTCCCATAACAAAACAATGTGCTAGAAAGCACATTTTCGTCACCCGCTCCCACCCACGCACAGCCACCCCAGAATGATAGTAAGAAAGAGTTTATAGACATTAAAATATTTCGATACAAAAGTCATCATCAGCAGTAGCCGTATTCCATACAATTTTGAATAAAAGCCTTTTCGAATGTCTCCAGAAATATTGCTATTTCTATCTTGATAGTTATTGTGAAACATTGGTATGCCGTCAGTGTTGACTTTTTAAAGTTATTCACAGTTTGTGAATTTTTCGTTTGTTCGCGTAAAAATCTGTTTTAATAAAAAGTTATTCATTACATACTAAGATGATCAAAAACCCTCATGGAATCGAACCTCAAAACCGCCAGATTACTTGTGCCATGCTCATTAGACTACAAGGCCAAACAACTTTTTAGCTTTAAAAAATCCTATTTATTTAATCTGGGTGTTTTATTGTATAATGTATGTACATCTACATATATATTTTTATGCCCCTTTTGTACCTTCTCATCAATGTTTAACCATTGTTTCGGCTTTACAAGTCCAGAAATACATTTCCTTTATCTTACCCTAAACAAACTTAGCCAAAGTCTTCCCTTTCTTCTTGCAACCCCCCCTCTCACCCCGACACGTCACACACATAGTTCTTCCGCGTCATCGAGCAAACAGCTAAGCAGAATATTTACACGTTGTTAGCTGTGTGATGATTAATCTATTTTCCATAAATGCTCATCATCCATTATCATCCCAGACAAAAGGTTTCTCTCAGACTACCCTTGTCTTAAGCCACCCCTTACTTGCTTTAAATGCCCTTAATCACTCCCAACCCTTTCGGCTTCACACCGCTGGAAGCTTGAATGCCGTGAAATCAATAGATCTTAACGATGTATTTCAAATTTATGAAAGCTGAGTGAGGTTTTGTAACATATACCTACTTTGGCGCCGATATTTTATAGAAATATTATCTCAAAAATATCAAAAAACAGAGCTAGACCATAACACAAGATATTTATTGTTTCAGAGATACGTTTGTAGAACTCCATAATCATATATATGGAAATAAAAACATTTTTTTTTTAATTTCTAGCTCTTTAATTTTCTGAGACGCGTTTTGCCTTATGAGGTCATTATCAATCTAAATATTATATTTTACATTCAACAACTTGTATTTATATTAAAAGTATTAGAAAGAGATGCTATATAATTTTAAAAATTAATTAAGGTTTTTGGATTTCTGCACGATTCTAAGAAACAATTCTATTGAAACACTAATGCCAAGTAATACATATAAGGATGAGGATAGATTTGCAATTTGATATAAATATGATATTCTTGGTAACAAATTATGTTTGTGCACTAATGATAATTTTCAAACGTGGAGATTCCACACAGCATTATTCTTTATAACAAATATGTTTGATCGCCAATGAAAATTTTTCAAATGTAGGTTTGCAGGCATGTAAATTTTTTCAAATTTAACGTTTGTTTACGTTTTAGAGCTGATTGATTGAATACACAACCTGTTAAACAATATCATACAATAACTGTCAAGACGCAGAAATACCAATAATGCTTATTTCAGAATACGACGAATAAACGCATTTGAAAGAACCCGATTTATGTCTCATTTAAAAAGTGTAACAACCTGTTATTTTAAGGGTCGTAAATATAATTAACCCGCATACTGATAACATACTTAAATAATTTTTTATAACACAGTGTCGCGATATAAATTAGGTACGCTCTCCCTCGGGTCAGCTCTGCGCTCGCATCCCGGGCCGGTGCTGTGATTCGGCCCCGGATTACTACCCTTCTTTGATTAATTTTTCCGCGAAGTTCCGTCAAGCCAAACACCCCACGGCGGGGGGGAGAGGTTGGTTCGGGACCCGAAACAACCCCGCGCGAAGTTCCGCCAGGGCGGGATTATGAGCGTTCGGCATTGCCAGCGACAGAAGTCGCCGGACGCGGACACGGGCGCGCTCATTATTCACGGGCGCGTTTCGGCCGGCCGCGAAAAGTTAACTCGCGGCCGAGACAATGCGATTATGTCGCGGCAGTTGGAATTCGGTTTCCGTTAACTGATTTTGCGAGTTGGACTCTTGCGAGAAGCGTGATCCCGCTCGGCTTCCCGGCGTATTGGTTAATGGTGTTCATAAAAAAATCGTTTAAAACGTTTGCATCATTTGCGGCAGTACGCAGAATAAATGCTTGCATTATCAATGCATCAATCCATTAAGAGACCATAGAATTAAAAAAAAATAATCGGAGAATTCCACATTCCCACAAATGACTGACAAATAACCTATCATATCTTGCTCCTCTATATTAAAGTAAAGACTTTTAGAGTACTATATTTTTAGACTAGCTGCAATCCGTCAAAAATGACGGGACATTTTTTGGCACTCCACGGAGTGGCGGCCGTGGCAAAATGCGGGGACAGACGGACAGATGGACAGACTAGCACGTCTAAACAAGCTAGCACGGCCGCATCCCGCGTGGCCAGGGTGGCCAGCCGTGCGATAACTCAGGCGAATAATTTAGTGGAGCGGAATAGTTAAGTAGCGGAATAAACCGTAGCGATTAATACGGGAGTAAACTGGATTGAATGTTAAATAAAGTATCAAAACGATAATAAAGTGTTAATTTACGAAATAGTGTAATTTTAAAAATATAGTTATGTTTAGTAGTGTTAAGTGAGTTTGTACAATAAGTGGTCAATAAATCGCTTTTTAGTTTCCAGCGTTTTCACTTATTCCTCCCACACGTGACAGTATTGACGATGTTCTGATACTGCATCATATTATACAACCTACAATATTGATGTTTCCATCATGATGGTGAATGATTGATTTTAAATAGGCAACAGAAAACCAAGTGTCATGGAGATGTAAGATTGAATAGGAAAATGCTCAATTTAGGCTATAGCGCTTTTGAAGGAGAATGGTACAATGAAACCCAGCTACTGTATTCACATACTTTAGCAGTACTGACCACTTGTTGATCAATACCTCGCCATAAACCACAAATACGTGTTAATGGCCTCTCTCCTTAGGGTCACGCGCTTTTGGTCGCCTATCAGGTCAGCTATCCATAAATTATCGGTTCTAAACTTTGAACATTAAGGAATTTAACACATTATTATGGTTATTAGTGGAGATGCGTATTTGAAATACAGAGACAGGCATAAAAAATGGATTGAATAATCTTAGAAAAACTTATTTTAAATTTTTATTATTTTTTTACCATATATATTTACAATGCCAGACCAAAGTGCACACCAGTTTTACAGCAAGGTTGCCTCTACACGTCTCCAAAAATAACTTTTACATATTTATTTACTTTTAATGATAAATGTTATGTGCTGTCATGAGATTTTATACTGACAACACACTACGGAAACGTCTAGAATTCTCCACAAGTCTCTCGTAATCTTTAGAAAGTTCCACAAGATTTTCGAAGGATCTAGAAGGCGATGTTACCAATAAATACAAAGTAATCACGTAACGCGGGGACAGTCATTCGTGACGGTCAACAGACGCGATGTTAGCAACAGAGCGAGCGCAGTGTGACCAGCATTAGTGATACAAGCGATAACAAATAAAGAATAAATCTCTCTGCGCGCCAACATTGAACGGAGTTTACTAGAAAATGAGCAAAGCAATAAAAACAGCGTGAAATAGCCCAAATTAAAAACAGTGTAATACTAAGTGTGTGAAATATTCTAGAAATATTTAGTTACATACTATAAATTTAAGAATAGTACTACGATATAAGTCGTTACATAAAATTTAGAATTTAGTACATTCTTAATTAGTAATCCTCGATGACTGAATTCAAAATGTTTTTTTTTTTAGATATTACTGCCTTTGCTTTTATACCCCTCATATGTACTATTATAATTTTAGGAATATTATTTAAACAAATTTTATCAATGTATGTTTTAAAGGTAAAAAAATACGGTGTGTTTTTTTAAAAGGGTTCTAGAAGAAAGGGTAGAGAGGCTGGGAAAATATGATTTTTGGGTCGTCAATGGGTATATGGATAGCAAGGGTAAAGCGTTAGGGAATGTAAAATTATTCATAAATATTTTCTTTTAATTGAAAAGATTATTTTTAATCCTTTATAAGGTACTGTGTTGAAAAGTTTTAATAAACGACTATCGAAAGAAGAGTTAGTTTAAAACATGTTGTTATTATAGAAAATTCATAGTTTTTATTTTTTAGGCAATGAAGTTGTTCGGAGAATTTAGACTTACGTCACTTTTCTTTGGGATCCTCGATATGTACTAGATACCTACTACCTTTTAAAGTTTTCAACATATAATTATACTCAATTTAATTTTACTTACTTGGGGGGAAATTAAATTATTTCGACCGCTTTCCAAAATATTTGAACGTTAGGTAATTTCACGGCAATTTCCTGTGAAATTAGCGATTATAATACGCACGGAGAAATTACTTAATTAAAGATTGTCAGACGTAATTAGTACCAATGTACGTGTTCTATTTGCTGACAAGCGTAAGATACCAACCGACAATAAATGGAAATGGTACAATTATCTAAAGGGTGTTTTTTTAAAGATCGCTTGACGATTAGTCCGCGGACATTAAACATTGCATATTTTGAAGTAAAAATATTTTGGGCATGGGAGGTTAACTCAAAAGGTTATTGATTTTCATAAAAAAGATTTACGCTTTTTTCCATGTATGCAAAAACGAAAGTATAATATTCTAATAGAAAAAAATTAGGAACCTTTATGATTGCATACACAATGTACCGTTCACTAATGCCACCATGATTGACTTATATATCTGTCAAATTTTTGAAATTTTTTATATGTTATTTATGCAGCACGTTTCACGCTTCCCTTAAGCTTAAGCTAACGGCATCTGTGGTTGAAATTTGTCATCTCCATGAACCAATATTTACATAGATGTCGCTGCTGGTAATGAGATATCTATTTTGACTGGAGTACGAAGCAAATTTCTTTTTATGTGTATATTCATTCGAATTATCTACGCTTATATTATAAAGAGGTAAAATTTGTAAGTCTGGATTGAGGAGGTAATCTTTGAAATTACAAATCGGATTCCAAAAATTCTTTCACTAATATTTAGAGTAGGTCTTTACGGTGGACATAGGATGTTTATTATTCCATTTGACTAAAAGTAAAATAATAATAATATAACTTTTGGTGGAGACCAATTTTGCAACGTAAGTCGACGAAAAAACGGTCGAGCGAATGGGTTTCTTATGAAATCTGCCTTAACGGTATGAGATATGTAAATGTTTTATATGGAAAAGTTGTAGAGCTTAAAAAGGCCTGTAAAAAAGTTCCTAAAGACATAATTTTATGCGTGGTTATTTCATAATTTGATAAAATATTACCAAAATATATATTTAAAATTGATTTTCATCTGTCGGGGGTAATTTAAGTAGTTAAGAGGCCCCAGTACACGATTTTCATATTTGCTCTCGATTTGCTAAATTTAACGTGAACTTATTAAATCATCTTGCAATACCCATAGCTCAGCAGGCATTTAATCAATTTTATTATGATAGATCCATTTACTCTTGAAGCATTTCCTTAAAAAATTATGAACAAATATATTGTTATAACATCAAAAAAGTTATAACCTCGAAACACTTTCAAAATAAATTATCGTCAGGAAAATTGAATGTACCTCGATAAAAATTGCCTTTTACAGAACATTGTTTGGAAGAGTAGTTTAGATTTTACGATTGTGTTTTTGCAAAAAAATAAAATATGCGCCTGATTGGACATTTGTTTATTTTTTGCTTAAAATAATAAATATCTTTTGTCCCGTATGCGTTCCTAAAACATTCATTTAATGACAACATTGATCGCGTAGCGGTCACTACTAGCTGCGAAGCAGCCGCCATAGCGACCATACTGTCAAGTAGCATGTAAATAGCAATGGTCACATACCAGTTATCAGCGGCTACTACAGTTGCCGGCAAACTTCTTGAAATTCTTTGGCGTAGTGGGGGAATGCGCAGAAGACAAAATTTGGGTCTCGTTGGTGGAATGGTACATGCGCAAACTTCCCCCCACTACGCCGTAAAATTTCAAGATGTTTACCGGCTACTGTACCAGCCGCACATCGGCCCAGATAGCCGCCCGCAGGGTCTAGCAGCTATTTACATATAAGACACTAGAAGGTGCCTGAAAATTATTTAAATTTTTAAATCTTCTTTCAGAAAAGTTTTTACAGGTGATGGTCAATGAAAATATATTCAATAACTTACTTACTTACCATTACGTCGTTTCCCCGTGGGGGTAGGCAGAGAGGATAGAGCGCCACACTCTTCTGTCCTGACATACAACACTCGCCTCATCCACATTCATACATCTTCGCAAGCAAGCTCGCCGTTTGTTGAGGCTTCTAACGGGACCATCTTCCAGTATCTGATTATTTTGGTCATGCCACGTCTTTCGCGGTCGCCCTCTCTTCTTGGCCATCAACACTTGCATTATATATCTTTCTTACCATTGTTTTCTCATTCATTTGCTCAACATGCCCAAACCATCTGAGCGACCCTTTTTTAATTCTATTAATTAGGCTAACATCAGCTTTACATTCATTCCTAATATCTCTATTCTTTACTCTATCATATTCAATAAAAGATACATAATTCACACAAATGGAAATATAAAGACTACTTTGAAACATACTGTATTTCATTATTTAGAGAATGACACTTGAAGGACTATTTGTTCCATTTCACACTCTCTTCACAATACCACGACAGGTATATGATAAATTTGCACTTTATTGTTGCAAAATGTACCATTTACCCCCTTCTACAGTTGGTACTGTAACAGAGTAAACATGAGGCTTAGAAGATAAATACTATTTTTTTGATATATTTGATATTTATATTTAAAAATCTAACGACTCTCACTTCGACTCCGAGCGAAAGACAAAGAAATGAACACAATTCGTGTATAATCCTCAGATGTGGCAAGAAAGAACTCACGCATAAATGTATTCGGTATGCATACTTTTTATTTATTTATTTATCTTTATCTTGATACATGACACAGAAAATTGAGCCGCTCATCTCACTAGGAAGAACCCGTGCCGAGATGAGCAGCTGACAATATAGTGAGAACAAAATAATAAAGATGTATAAAAGATTAATCAATTATTTGAGGATATAACTACGGGACCATCGCACGCGACGTTCGAATCCTGGATTTTACACATAAGCAACATTTTCGACTTCAAGGCAGGAATACAGTCCTGCGAGGTAATTAATGTTTTACAAATAACCCTGTATATACTCTTTTGGTTTTGTTTACGTCTATCTTATCGTTACATTGAATAAAATATAATTGTATAATTCGAGCATTACGGTCCGCTATTGTAAAGCCATTTATATATAATTAATGAAATTTGTTAATCAATTAATGTATATTATAGAAATCTCACAGAGACGAAACTGTATTTCTTATGGGAAGGTAGGTATAGAAGTCATTTGGGTGTACATAGGACTTATGACCTATCTTATGGTTGGCTTAAGTGATCACTTTACACAATCTAACATTCGCCATTTCAACCCATGATAGAATATACCATGCTTACCAATTTTTCGAAACTTGTATATATGTTCAAATTGTGTGACAGGCTTTCACATATGAGTTGTAACCGCCTTTCCATGCGGCCTGTACAAAGCCATTTTCATTCCCTTAAATCCCCACAGACGTCGCTAATTATTTTAATATCGTTAATGTCGCTGATGAGAAAATCTACAATTGATTTACGGAATTTGAGAGCAATATACTTTTTGTGTAATGAAATTCATCCGAATTACTTGCATTGCACTAGGATACGCCAGGAAATAATATTTCCAAGTTCTGTTCTGAAAGATTTGAACAAACTCAAAATATTGTGAAATTTGTTAAAATTACCATATTTTCAGTATAAAAATTCCGGAAAAAATTACACTGAAAGCGAGTCTTGTTTCATCTCAACGAGCTGCGTTACGAAATTACATTGCGGTTTGAATCTTCGCTAAATACACAGGGCTTGAGAACGTTGCGGTGGGGAATTTGAAGTTCAACCAAATAAGGAACGTGCTAAGATTCCGGAGAGGGGGCTTACGTTAGTGGCGGATAAGTTCAACAAATATTTTAGCTGCGCTGTTAAATATATTAATTATTTTCTATCCCTTGTGTATCTACTCAAAGTTTCCAAGGCTTGATTTATTGTTGAATCGTTCGTTGATTATTTAAAATATTGTGGAAACAGAAAATATTTACATAATTTAGAGTACATTAAATTAATCAATTATAGTTACACTAAGAACTGGCTGTTCGTACCCGAGGTTGCACGGGTTAAGGATTAAGTTGAAAATAAATATGTGGGGGGAAACAAAGTTTCCATTGTTTTGTTCCAAGTCTCCAATAAAAACAATGTTTCCGTTTAATCAAGGCAGGATGGATAGGATGACTAGGAATGAAGTATTGCCTATTTTTCCAATCGGTGAAGCGGTGTACATTTGTAAAGAAAACCTATCTGGGAGAGGAAATGGGTCCGAGGCGGAGGGAAAATGTCGCTTATATAACCTATTATCTGACAGCTCCTAAAGAATAAGTTTGCAAATTTTGAGTCCCATCGGTCGAACAGTACAGATTTGCATTGAAAATATATCAGGGGGTGGAAAAATGGTAATGGGGGAGGGAGGAAGAATAATTTTGCAAATTTTGAATCCGATCGGTCGAACGCTAAAGATTTGCATTGAAAATATATCAGTGGGAGAGGAAAGGGTAAAAGGGGAGGGAGGAAATGTTGCCTGTGTTATCTGCCGGGTCCTAAAAACAATGTTTCCAATTTTGAGTCCTATCGGTCGAACGTACAGATTTGCATCGAAAATATATCATGGAGTGCAGAAGAGGAGGGAAATGACGCCTATGTTATCTGTCGGGTCCTAAAATAAATGTTTAAAATTTTGAGTCCGATCGGTCGAATGGTACAGATTTACATTTAAATATATCAGGGGTGGGGAAGGGGAAAAGGGGAAGGAGGGAAATGTCTCCTATGTAACCCTTCAGGTCCTACAGTATAAGTTTGAAACCAATCAGTCAAACGGTACAGATTTGCATCTAAAATATATCAGGGGAGGGAAAGAAGTAAAAAGGAAGGGGCGAAATATTGCCTATGTTACCCGGCGGGTCCTAAAGAATAAGTTTCCAAATTTTAAGTTCGGTTGTACAAATGAACATTTACATTTTTATTTATATAGAAGATAAATTTGTTTACTTTCAGTATTTCTTTATAACGATTAAAACATTTTCGATGCTATAGCATCATCTTCAGTAATGATACTAATACTTAACATAAGATTAAAGGACGATGTGAGGGGTGGGTTGGAGATTAGAGTCGGGTGGGTATGCGGGCGTGGTTATTGAGTGCAGAAGAAGAGACGTAATATAAGGTGTTTGAATATTAATTATATTTTATTGATTGATCGATACACGCAAAAAATCTATCATGGGTGATTAATAGAATGATTGATTGATAGTCACGGATCATGACGGTGGGAAGAATTAACGAATTTGAAAAAAATTAGTCTTTATTTAAAGCAAAAGATGCTGGATGCGAATTAAATTGCAGCACTTTTCTTCAATTCACAATAATTTCATACTATTCACTCGTCTGTAAAACATTTTATACTCGTATTAGAATATGCGCACGTTCGTATGATTATTTTATATAATTATTTATTAATAAAATATAGGACCTAATTTGGGCTTTTACATTATAAACAAAATAAGTAAAGCTATGTAAATACATAAGATTTACACGAGCAAAATGAAATAATAATCATGACGATATTGGATTATTTATATAGCGCATTTTTGTGAAAATTTCACCTCAAGGGCGCTTCACACACGAAAAACTCTTACGTACTAAAATCATAGCATAACAAAATGAATAAAAAGAAAAGAGAAAAAAAAACAGGTCAAAACATAAAATAGTAAAAGAAAAGAATGTATATTAAAAAGGTTCTGTGAAACATTTTGTAAACAAGTGCGTTTAAAGTCCTTTTTTAAATAAAGTCTCTGAATCCGTGTTTCTTATCAGAGAGGGCAATGAGTTTCACACTTTGGGGCTCGCCACCGCAAATGCCCGTTCGCTGAACCTAGTTTTCTGAAATAAAGTAGACGCTGATCTAAGAGTTTGACGTCTCCCATTTATGTTGTCTGGAATATCAATTTTATAAATACTAAAAAACATAAGAAAATACAGTAAGTAATATGTTTAATATAAAGTATTAAGAAAAAAAAGAAAATACAATATGTAGATCCAAAAGAAGAAAGCGATTAAAAAAATTGATAAGATAAATACAACAAATAATGGATAACATACATATATAGGAAAGCTATAAAGTAGAGTATAAATAAATTTTTCCTTTGGATGTGTGTAATTTATGAGCATTAAATATATCAACTGAAAGGCGAGTTCAAATCCTGTAATCGTACTTATTCACTTTTGAACGATTTAAAGGTACTCTCTTAATTTATTGTCGCGTATTTATTAATGTATTTAACCACAGAAAATAAAGAGAAACATTTCATGAACTACTGTCTGAGTATTAAGAACTTAGTGATTCTCCAGGCATAAATTTATTATAACTATTCTGAGACTGACAGCTCTGAGGAATTGAGAAGGGTCAAAGTTAAAACAAATAAATAGTTGACTGTTAATACAAGCATGTTAAATTATTGTTAATGAGCCACAATATCTTGTTTAATCCACGCTAAAGGGTTGTTCGAAATTTAATTATTAAAAATTGTTAATCCTAACTTAAGGGTTGGATTACTGCTGCATTAATGGTTCCAACACCGCAATATTAAAAAAACGTTGCTTTGTATTATAGTTAGAAGATTAAAAAATGGTCTTAATAATTTGAATCTAGCATGGATAGTGAATTTTAAAAATATAAGTGTATTTTTTTATATATATTCATTTACTTTATACAACTAACAATAAAATAAAAGAAATAACATGAAACTAGACACATGCGAATTAATATCTAATTGTACAACTATTTCGTAAACTATGCCTGTCTCAACACAGATTCTTCTACTGAAACAGGCATAGTACAACATAAGGTGCTCTTATTAATAGAAATTACGGTGGCTTACAAACTACAATTCGTGCCATTTATTTGCGTGGTTGATGCAATCATAAGATGCCTATTCAGTCGTATGATACACAATATCATCCATATTTATGTCATATACTTTGAAGGAGAAAAATGTGAAAGACATTTGTGGAGGCTTTCACCCAGTAGTAGATAAAATAAGGCTAATGGTGAGGATGCTATTGAAGATACCTTCAATTAGGGCATTCGAACCGGTTAGAACCGCAACCGGGTACCCGGGTACCCGCCATGCTTTTCATGGAACCGAAAACCGGGTAATTTTCGACGGTTATCCGGTTAATTTCATTTAAATAATTTTTTTCAAATGAAATGGAAGAGCCGGCTAAACGACTAGCGTCTTTGAACGACAAAAAAGGGACAGCACTTAGCGGCCTATAAATTTTGAGATAGCGAATGCATAGATAAGGGTTATTTTTAAAGGATGCAGGTAAACACTATATAGCCGTTTGTTTTTACGCTGGTGAATGTGGGATTTCTCAAAATATTTTTATCTACATTGTATTTACCGGTCGATGAGCTGCGGCCCGAGGATTCTGGGCTTTCCTCGTGATATCCGTCGTTTTATGGTTAATCAATCTTTTTGTACCTGAAACATTGGTATACATTGCCTGCAAATCGAAAAATGCGATTTCAGTTAAACGTTAAGCAAGCAGTCGGCTAGACATCCTTCAATAACCACGAAGACACGTCAAGAATCGCGAACATTCAAGTCATATTTAATCAAAGATTCTAATATAATAAAAATTTAACTCAAAGGCTTACAAAAATTACCCGGAACCGAACCGGGTACCCGATTCTTCCTCGAAAAATAGCCGTAGAACCGAGTAATAAATTAGGTAGGGTATTTGGATGTCCTACCTTTAATCTAATGATAATAGTATCTTCTACCTATTCAGGTATGCAATCTTTGTGGTTGATTTGGCTGTAGTTGTTTGCTTATGGATTATTATATGCCTGACTGATCTGTGTTCAAAAGGAGGAACTGTAAAAGTCAACTTGCTTAAATGTTAAATACACGAAGGACAAAAGAAAGTAATCGACGGAAGAATGTTTCAATATTTATGTAAATGTAATAAAGGCAATAAGATAAAAAAAATACACAGAGTCGTATATTCTACGAGTATACGCGCAGTAGATATACAAAGAGAAGTAAAATAAGTTAAGCACAGGCACTATGGTCTCTGGCACAGTCAAAACCGAGCTATACAGTAGATTCTCGGTGATCCCAGTAAGCGTTTGCGGCTTTGGCGGATGCTGCCCTTGCCCGAAAAAGTTCAATGGCAAAAACGATGAAATCTTAGACCGAGAGATTTCTTGGATTTAGTTTCGAAGCTTCAGCACATGGCGTGGTGACTCGAGCTTCACGCTTAGCTAGCTCAAACTTGGTACCCATTTGGTCCATCAGGAGAGGACTCGACTGTGGTGGTGATCGGAGTCGATAGGTTTACCAGGAATACCTCTCGGACACTAGAAGGGCGATGTCTGCTAGAAGTGCTTTTCAAACAGATTAACCTGGCCGATGTTAACAGCGCATGGCCGCATTGAAAACTAATAAGTAATAACTAGGCCCAGCCAATCAGGAAGGGTGCCACTTGGGAAAGACCAGTGATTTGGCAATGGTTCGGCTGGTTCAAAGCCATTCCACGTATTGTACACTACTGCAGGGTAGAAGGATTAAAGCTTACTTTGAAAGTAGTGAAAGAAATATTGATAAATATTTTCAGCAATGTTAAATGTCAAAACTAAATTTATATAATATTATTATACCTATTATGCAAATAAATCATAATTATAAAGACTCTTTTACGTTGCGTTCTAATATGGCTTATTTTGTAATAAGTCAGATGACTATTCTTAGCTTGTAAGATGATTTTTAACATGAGTTTTGGTTCATTCAAAAGTCCATTTAACTGTAAAAGAATCAGACAGAACTTTTATCTCATACATTTACAAGCACCGTAGCAACATTATTTAAATAATATTGTAATTTGTTGTACTACCTGTTGTTCATAAGTCTGCTTGTAAATAATTTGAGAGGAAATAGGAGTAAAGAGTGAGATTTCGCTAAGATCTATGCCAGTTTGATATTATACAACTAATGTACAACTGAATATCGTAAATGGGAAGATTTTCAACAACCTACGTTATGCAGGTACTTCTAGTAATGTTGTCAAGTAATGTTGAAGATTTACATATTCTGCCGAATCATGTAGTACATGTGAAATACAATACACGTGAGAAATTTGGGATGGAACTTAATGAAACTAAAACATAATACATGCTAATAAGCAAACAATGCTGTTGATAATGAAAGTCTTCGGACAACAAAAGTTATTTGGTTACTAACAAATAGTCACGTAAATATATGTAGTAAGTTAGTTTAGTACAGCCACAGGCCACCAAAATATATAAACCTTCATGAACTAAAATAAATTTCAGAACATATTGAGTATGTCCAAATTTTTCAAGAATACAATACTGGATTTTATCCCCAGGGGACACCATTAATCAAGATATATCAACATGTCTCATAAAGATGAACCTATTTTTTTTATATGGCAGAGTAGGTATGGAAGTATTTTTGGGTGTCCATAGCGACCTATTATACGGCTGGCTTAAGTAATAACTTTACAATGTAACGTTCGCCATTTCCACCCATGATAGACAACCATATCTTTCAAATTTTTGTAAGTTGTATATATGTTTAACTCAGACAACTTGTTTTGTATGCGAGTTGTATTTTTACTACCGCCACCTGCAGTCCAAAGCTTTTTCGTTCCCATAATCCAATATAGATGTCACTGTTGATAATGAGATATCTATATTTTTGATTGGAGTATAAAGCAATAAGCCATCTCAAATTGTTATAAATAAACAGTGAAAGTAAACAAAATTATCATTTTTAATAAAATTTAAAATGTCCCATTACAAATTAACACAAGAATATTTCGAAAGAAACATCCCTTTAATGTATATATGATATTATTTAGAATTATTAAAGATATTCACTACAATACGCCTAAAAACTCATTTATGAATCAGAATATGTATTTTGAACAATGGAATATATTTTTTTGTTCAAAATATATATTTTTCTAGAAATATCATTCAAATTACACAAATTTTTCAAAGACATTTTTGTGTTTTATTATATTCTTATTTGCTCCATATGTTGGTTCATAAATATTTTCTCATGCCATACATTACGGTAATCCCGGATTTACATTATTTTCTTGTGCTTTTACTTCCCTTTCAGTCTCACGTAGTCTTCCCCTACATGTTCCCAGAAGTAAAGTATGTCTCGCAAGACACAACAATTTATTTCACGCAGCTGTCGAACTGTGACGCTTCACAAATTGTTTCTTGAGCCACATAATATACACTACACACTGTTTCTTTATCAGACATTGATTTATTCTTAGTAGATGGCGAGACTCGCGAAAATTGTATTTTGCTTAAGGTAAATACACATTATTTATTTATTTAATTAGCAAAATAAATTTTAACGTTATACTTCTTTGGATCTATAAAAATCTTATTTATATTAAAAAGAGATAATGAAACTATAAGCACATAATTCAATCGTTATAATAAAACATTATGAATTTGATCACAACTTGGGTAGCTTGTTGGTCTTGTGGTTAGGACTCTCGCCTTATGATTCAAAGGTCGCGGGTTCGAACCTCACTTCAGACCAGCAAGTTATTCCTACTTTCATTGCAAAAGCGTTTCGTTTAGTATGAAAATAGCAAGAATATTGATGATACGCATCTCTTCTTAGGTTTTCACGGCCACCCAGATTCTTCTGGTTTGTATCTTCTGGGGCATCATCACATAAGCCCTGACGATAGACCCTACAATGCGATCCAAAACGTCGGCCAGAACGGTCGTTAAAACACGGCATAATACCCCAGAAGACATGAACCAGAAGACTATTAGCCAACCTCCTTAAATACTCTAATTTATCCATATTACCATTTAAAAGCATATATCAATTGTGGGGTATAAAATCAAAGGCAGCAATATCCAAACATTTAAAAAAATGTTTTGGAATGTAGTCACCGAAATTACTACTTTAAATATAGCGAATTTTAGATTTTATATAGCTATCCCTTCCTCAATCATGTTTCCTATAAATTTATAGACCATTTATCCTACAAAATATCGAATTCATTGCATTATAAATTAGTAATCCTCGATGACTAGATTATTTTTTTTGATATTGCTGCCTTTGCTTTTATACCCCACAATTATTGCTTGCAGTCTTTCATTTACTTAAATGTATTTACATTTTAAAGCATTTAGTTACCTGAAGCCTGTTTGTATCTAGGTATCTACTATGATTTCAATTTCATTTTGTTAGGTTAGGTTATTAATGTTACAATCACTTTTTTCGTTTAATGTTTTGTTACGTTAGGTAAGGTTAGGTTATTAATGATAAATCCATTTTTTTTCATTTAATTTAATTTTATAATTTTGATTTGCGCGGCAATGTCGGCGCGGCTTTGTCCCGCGCGGGTCTGCCAGGGAGCCATAGCGTATTGTATAATAATAGAACCCAAAAAACACGTGTCACAACTTAAATACTTTGAAAATTTTACTTTATATAATGAGATAAGCATCTCAATGTGTGGGGGATGACTGAAAACCAATCACTGAAGTCACCGAACGTATGGTAAACAGGGCACAGGAGCTTGGTTAGATCATCCCTAAGTTGGAGTAACAATGTCGCAAAAACTGGGGTGGCCTTCATCCAGCAGCGAAAAAGAAATCAGACTGAGATGATGGTGACGCATAATATAAGTTTATAACGCAATTTATTTTAGAATACGAGAAAATTTTTGAAAATAACACAATTTTTACGGTCCTAATTATTTTGCTATTTATATATTTATCAGATCTCGGTAACCTTAGTGACGGACATTGCTACATAGATAATTAGTTTGTTTTTCTTTATATACTTCATCATTATTTGCGCCATTTAATAGTGTTACTGACGGAAATGGTGACAGAGAATTATGTGTTTTATTTATATTTTATACTAATTATTTTTCCAACTTCATTATTATTTATGCCAACTGAAAGTGTTACTGATGGACATTAATACATTAAGATTTATGTATTTTGTTAGTTTCAAATCTATTTCATTCAAATCAAATTATTAAACTCACATATGTACATATAATAATTATTAGCTCCATTTACGATAATTAAAAAAGGCTTACTCAAGTGATCTGTACATGTTAACCAAATGAATGAGAAAAGAATAGTAAGAAAGATATGCAAGTCGCAAAATGCAAGAAGAATATAAATAGAATGTCAGAAATAGAAGCCCCGAAAGATGTGAAATGACCAGGTTAATCAGATACTGGAGGATGGTTCTGTTAGGAGCCTCAACAACCAGCGAGCTTGCGTGCGAAGATGTATGAATGTGGATGAGGCGAGAGTTTTATATCAGGACAGAAGAGTGTGGCGCTCTATCCTCTCTGCCTACCCCCACGGGGTATCGGCGTGATGGTTAGTAAGTTATTGAATATATTCAATATATACAGTCGTCGTGCTGGCATCCGAATATGTATGAGTATGGATAAGGCGAGAATCGTGTCAGGAGAGAAGAATGCGGCGCTCGATCCTCTTTGTCTACCTCCGTAAAAAATAGCCTAATGGTTAGTTAGTTATCAAACATAATTATTTCATTGAGTGACTGTCTGTACGTAATTTTTTGGAATTAAACCTTAAATAATTAAAATGTGACACGCAATCAGCGCGTGGCGTATATTGTGTTGTCACGCAAGGCAAGTCGTTATTATTATTTTCCGCGATTTTTCACGGGCGTACGGCTAGTTATATAGGTATATAATGGAGTACTTACGTGATGTGAAGTTTACATAGAACACGGTGTGCTGTTGATTGCCCGCTGAGAGGTACTTCAAGCAGTGATAGGCTGATGAGTGAATTTCCGGGAGAAAGCTCGCCCAATCAAATGCCGGAAAGTGCAGCGTTCCATTTTCAAAAATGTATCTGGAATAATAAAAAAATTATGTGAATACTTTATTAATAAGACCAGACAGCAGACGACATCAATCGGAAAATAGAATATAACGCAATAATTTATTTATACGATTAAAACACTATTTCAGTTTTGGAGTTAGATTTAATAGTACTTATACCATCCACTAATAATTAAACAAAAAACACCAAAATTCCTGCTGAATTCAATACTAATAAAGTGAAGAAGCTTAGAAAGGCAAAATTTTCTCTAAGAAAAATCTGCTTTGGAGATTGTGGTGTTTTTAGGCTGGCCACCCTGACCCAGGGGGGAAGGAGGGTCGGTATATAAGGATGTGCGCGCATGGGCGCGCCCTCTTATTCTTCCCGTCTACAATAGTCACGGTAGCTAGTGTCAGTCCGCAACGAGTATTTATACAATATTAGAGAACAGTATTTAATTCTGCCTGTTCTTTTACTAATCAACCCCTTATTCCCGAAGTGAGAATACACTACAGAGATCAATCTGGGACAAGACCAAGGATGACTAGAAGAAGACTTTTGAGGAAGCCAAGACTCATCAGAAGTTGTAGAACGAACAATGATGGTGATGAATATTTTATTTATTAGAAAATCTGCTTTTTAGCCTTGTATATAGATACTTTGATGAGACGATGCCAGCATGTGTGTTAGAGTATGCCCGATGGCACAGTATTTCCACGTTGAAGCCATATTCCTGCAGATCTTCCAAATATTTTGGCTTCATGACATTTAGCTGAATCCGATTTACCTCCTGCAAATGCTTTTTTCCATATCGGAGTTCAAGCACTTTCACGAGGACGTAGTAGTTGTTGGCATTCTACAACTAGACCCTGCAGTATTCTCGTCTATTCGAACGTTCTGTCTACATCTCATTTCTTCCCGAAGTTTTTGATTTAATGTTTTGTCTTTTCGGTGTCTTTTTAAAGATTCCAGATGTCCTCAATTATGTCTTCTTGAAGATTCTCAATGTCTATATTTTTGGCTTCCAATTAATTATTTGTCTGTTAACACTATCCTAAGGCTCTTTGATGCATCCGAATTCGACGTCCAATAATATCACAAATTCTTCCTTATCTTCTAGACGTTTCCATGCCTGTTTTTCCAATGCATTCGCTCATTCTTTTCTACCCTATAGACGCTTTTCTTCCTGTTTCAGTTCCTGTTCTTCTGTATCTGCCATATGTTCACTATTTTAAACGTTCGAAATTCTTTTATTATCTGTTTTGTGCGTTTTTTAAAAAATATTTCTATTTTTCTAACTTGCACCTCTTTTTGATATAAGTTCTTGCTGCAAGACACTCTTAATTGGCAAATTGATATATTAATTTGTTTTTGCTTGTTTAATGCATATATTATCGACATCTATACCTATATGTGTCTCTTTTTAATAAAACAGAATAAAATTTGTGTCAGATGTTAAAGTAGGTGGGTGACTCCTTTCCAGTCACCTAACAAAAAATATAGTAGTTTAAACTAATGGAATTTTTGTTTAATTTAATTAATTTGAGTGATCAACATGATTAATTGCCATAGATACCACTGATTCCGTGAATATAATGAAATAAAGTTTCTTTGTCAAAAAGTAGACTGAATGCAGTGGAGATGAGATCCCTTAGATGTATGTGTGGAAAATCCATTTATGTTAGAGTAAACAAATTAAAATTAAAATTAAAAGCATAATTAATAGAAATAAAAAAGGGTCGCTCAGATAGTTTGGGCATGTTGAGCGAATGAATGTGGAAAGAATGGTAAGTAAGATATAAAACGCAAGTGTTGACAGCGCCAGAAAGAGAGGGTGCGGAAGACGTGGCACCACCAGATTAACCAAATACTAAAATATGTTAGAAACCTCAACAACCATCGAACATGCATGCGAAGATGTACGAATGTGACAAAAGAGTGTGATGTTATATCTTCTCTGCCTGCCCCCATGAGGAAACGTCGTGGTGGTAAATAAGTAACCACCAGTAAGTGAGTCAAACGTGTCGTATTTTCCTTTAGCAATAGTCATACACAAGCCAACAGAATTGAGAACAAGACAGAGATGGGAAGATGCTGTCAAGATAGTCCTACAAGAGGTAGGTTGGAAAGTTTCCAGAAGACTTCACTACAGAGGCGATGACGTTCTATTTGACTGCAATTATGGACTAAAGAAGATGAAGAAGTTTTTTTTAAAATCATTAAAATAATAATTTGTCTCATTTCCTTTCAGACCCACGAGCAGGGGGTCCATCGCTCCGAGTCTTGCCGCATGAATGGCTCAAATTAAGTTACGCGATGAAAATGTCAAGCCATTGAAACATTTTGCAAACAAACGCTGATAATTGCAAAGCTCTCTCGCTCCTAGAAGAGCTGTTTTTCCTCCCTGGAAGGGTTTTTTGTTCCAATCCATGAATATTACGGTAGGTACGAGTTTGTCGCCTCCAGGGCCGGCGAGGCTTTTACGCTGGAATAAAAGAACACTCGAGATTGCTCAGTAATTATATATTTCTAGAATTTTCTAACAGCCCCATAGAGGCGGGCCACACGTTTAAAAAAGAAAATGCAAAAGGAACTTTAAATATAAACAAAAGAGGCCTAGATGTTTGATAATTTGAAGTAAACCCATAAAAACAAATAATACTTTTCATTAAAATTTCTTTACATGCGAGGTTTTGATTCTATTTTATTGTAATTTGTTTTTTCAACTAAGGGATTAATTTGTAGCACATATGCAAGTATTAAATGAAATTTAAGATAATCAGGAAAATTATTTCTTTAGTAATTGTATTATTCTATTAATTATCACTGGGATTTTGATACGAAATAATAAAAAACATTCGTTTCGTAGAATTTTAAAATCTTTTTCTTCTTTTTCTTTAAGTAGATCTGTTGATCTGTGCTACAGAAACGCCTTCTGGGATGACGAGGTCCAGCTATCCCTCCATCTCTTCGGTCGTCTTCCCGGTAGGCGTCGTCCAGAGGGGATTTCATTCGCTGCTGTATGCACGAGTCTGTCACTGTCCATTCTGGCTACGTGATCTCTTCAGAATCTCCTGAATCTACTCCTTCGTACTATGTCCTCTATTTTGCATGTTTTCTTTACGTCTTCATATTGGACACGATCACGTAGAGTTTTTCCAGTAATGGATCTCATTACCTTCATCTCGATGGTTCTGAAGAGTCCTTTGGTGCGGACAGTGTCAGCCTACGTCTCTACAGCGTAAGTCATAATAGATCGCATATTTTGACATACTTTCAATATGCATAATTTTGTTTTTCCAGACCAAATTCAAGAGATAAATTCGAAAGTGTCTTTGATTTAAATAATTTTAGAATAGTACTAAAAAGCGTATACTTGCCCAATTTGTGATAAATCTGAGAAAAATTTGATTTATTTTGGATACGTGTGTATATGTGTAACCCCAAATGTATGCAATAATGTATTGTCACCGACATCAAGTCGATGTGCAAAATTTCAGCTCGATCGGATGACGGGAAGTGTGTTAATTTTCTCTTCCAATATTTTTTCACAAGAAATGAAGACTGGCCATCAACTTAAAATTAAGCATTCATTCATAAACGAAAAAAACATGTGAAGATAATATGGCAAGAAATAATAAATTAAAAATACATAAATAAAATTCAGAATAAACTTTATAATGGGATTCACAGGAATCCAAAAAATGACGTCATTATTTGAAAACAACCCGACATCATGCAAAGTATTTTTTGTGTTGTAAACTGTTTTAATCCACTTTAAAATAATCCACGCCCCTGCGCTGGAACAGAAGAACTCCAGTGTCTGGGATTCGCTCTCGGCGCGGTGGTCTCTCTCTGTGAATATCGTCACTAATTGTTGGACGCTTTCATCAAACACGGATCTGCTTTGCTGGCAAACTGATTGGGAGCACTGCGGCGATGTACATTTATTAATTTAATTAAATAATTCGTTTAAACAATTTAATTGCGAGAAACTATATTTAATCCAAAGACAAGCATTGTCTATTGACGAATGTGAAATGAGTTATAATTATTATTAATTATGTGAAATAAATTATAATGATTTTAACAAATTTCACAATTATTTTTTTATTAAATAATAGGTATTATATTAAAAATACAGCAAATATATTCATTTTGGATAGAATAAAACTATGTAAATGAGAGTGACAGAATCTCCCACTTACAGGTAAAGGATTAAACTAATCACATTCATAATTTAAAATATGTTTTACTTTACTTCATAATACACACATACAATATGAGTTATTGAATTACTACAATAATTTCGAGAGGAGCAGTCCCTCTCATCATCAGGTATAGATAATAACTATGAGAGGGACTGCTCCTCTCGAAACTTTAGTAGTAATTCAATAACTCATATTGGGAGTGTGTGTATTACAAAGTAAAGTAAAACATATTTTAAATTATAATGTTGCACCACGAAGTATCTTCCAAATCTTTCAATGATTATCACATTCATATTATATAAAAAGTATGGCTTTGGTGGAATAAAATGAAAGGATGGTTGTAACCATCAATAATGTGACAGTAAAAATGAGTATGTGCAAGGATTTAGAAAAACGAAAGATATTTTTATTATTATTTTTAATTTAATGAAAGAAATCTGCGTTTAAATAGTAGTAAATCATTTTTGCTTATAACTTTCGGGCATCTTAATTTATAAAAATAAATATATTAATGAAAATCACCTAATTTCAGATCATCAATATTTCAAAATATCTGCCCAAGAACAACACCGTTATGATGCCTCAGCCTCCGTATTTGTTGAACATAACCCCAGTTGATTTTTTCTTATTCCAAAAGATAAAAATAAAATATGAAAACATTGAACAGATAGAAACAGATTCCTTGAAGGAGCTAAACGCCATAGTAGAAACTGGCTTCCAGAAGTATTTCGCAGATAGAAAAATCTCTGGCAGACGTATTATATCGTATAATAAGTAAATAATTATTAATAAGATAAAAAAAATTTTAGAGGAAAAACGAAGATTTCGTTTTTTATGATCAAACCTCGAACCGAGGAATAATAGGAGTAGAAAAGCTGAAAAGAGCATAAAATTTTATTTTTTATTTATTTAAAAACAACATATTTTTATAATATTTCCAATTCTTTAAACATTTAGAAAATACTATATTTATTTATAGCTGTGCAATTAACACATGTAACACATATATTGCGTCACGTCTGAAAAGACTGTGTTGAGACATGCATGCATTTATAAACAGCTGACATCTATTGGTTGTACATTAATATGTTATCTAACAAAAGGGTCTTAGTGCCGGTTGTTTGATAAGAAGTATAAGTATATGTTAAAAAAACATAGAACGGTCTGGTTTTACGGCCGGATCCACTATGCTTAAAATATTTAAAAAAAATACTATGAACTTATAAATATTGAAACAATTATGAAAAGTAAAACTAAATACACTTTAAAAGTATAATGTCTGAGTAAATTAGTCCCGTTTTATTACAAAAATATGTTAATACTTGAAGAGACTTAATTCTGCGGGTGAAAGGAACAACCAAATGAGTAAAAAATCCAGGTTTTCAGGAGAGCCAAAACAAAATTTGAGAAATTCGTTTGTTATGGAAATGTCTCTTAAACCCTTTGTTAATTTTATCTTATTTTGCATGAATTGATTTATTTTTTGCACAAGAACATTGAATCAAGTTGACTAATGTCGTTGTGTCTTACCAAATTTTACAAATAATTAATAATGTCATTTGTCCTATTTCAAAAAATTAAAAAAAGTTGCATTATTTTATTTTCTGACTCATCTAATTTTTCCTTGCTAGATATGTATCAAAATAACAACTTTGTTTTATTGTATGTTGTTTCTTTCACCCACAGAATTTGGTGTGAAATAAAAAAATAAAGAAACAACTTATATTATATAAAATACGTTTTCTCTATTAGGAAATTTAATTATGCAAGAATGACTACTTTAATGGCAGCATAAATGTGTCGAGGTATATATTTGCACTTAGTTCAATGCCCTCACATAAAGATGAGATTTAGTTCATCTGAGTATAATTTTTTTTAAATGAACTAAAATTAAAAAAAAATACATCGGCGCACAATTCTTTCGTTTCACATTTTCCTTACAATCTAAAAAGCGAGGCTTCCAGCTCTGGAGACCAGGGTAGGTAGAAGTGATAGACAAAAAGCCAGCTCAGACTAACCACCGGGGAACATTCGGGACCACCTCCAATCATTGACAACCACCGCAGACGAGCTGGGGATTGAGTCTGGGATTAATAATTGAGTTTCACCAACTTGTAATTCTCCATTTCCGAACAAAACAGCGACGGGATCATTTCTGTTAAGCCAGAAAAACTTTTTTAAATTAATCTTTTAATTGTTTTTACCATTCTGTTTTGATATAACACTTCTCTACTTTATGAGTAACGATGGAGACAAAAAAATGAAAATTCAACAAATCAGAACTTTGAGAATCATTCAAGGAGAAACAGGTACTCAAAAATAAAACAGATATTAGCAGATTTAAATTGGCTCACTGTGAAAGATATAGCTTAACACACTGATTTTCATATTCAAATTTTCAAATGATAGAATGCCAAAATATTTAAAAAAATAACCCATAAAAACCAAGTTTTTATTATAATCCCTTTTTTTGTTAAATATAACAACAATTAAAAACGAATTAAAACACTAAACTTACCGTAATTTAATATATTTCTAAAATGTCAGATGTTTCGAGCTTTGATAAGACACTTAAATTCTAAAAACATTTGTCAGTCAATTTAGATTTTCGACATTCGTAGTGAAGTACCTATTATGTATACCGACGGAGTAATTCAAATTTAGAAAATATTCCGCGACGTTATCGGGCCGCCGCGGCGCGCCGTTGCTAATCAAACTTTTTTAATGATTACAATTTGAAAAAAACAATAAAATTTCTAAAAATCCGAAATTATATTATAATTATTAATTTTTTTAACAAAAATTTGATAGATCTTCTTGATCGTCGCCACGAGTCTACATGCCAAGTTTCAGCTCGATTGGATCACGGGAAAAGGGTCAAAAATCGATCCAAAGTTTTTTTTGACGCCAAGCCGGTAAACGAGCAAGCAGACGCCACGAGTTAATGTAAAGGGAGTTTAATTAATAAATTAAATAATTAATAAATTAAATAATTAATAAATTAAAAATAATATAACATAAGAAAGTTCTAAGGTTTTCACGGCTGCACAGAATCTTCTGGTTTGTATCTTCTAGGGTATTATGCCGTGTTTTTACGACCTTTTTGGCCGATGTTTCGGATCCCATTGCAGGGTTCATAATGGTAAAGTATTGGCTTGCAATACCGTATTGCACACCGTATTGCATATACCGGTATTGCAATGGGATCCGAAACATCGGCTAAAAAAGTCGTAAAAACACGGCATAATACCCCAGAAGGCACAAACCAGAAGATTACATAAAACACAGATTTTGTGTAACACAAAAAATATAAGCGAAATAAGAATTCTACAAAGAAAAAAAAGCAAATACACAACAATGTTTATATTACAAAGGACTAAAATAATGCAATAATCGACCAGAGAATGTGAAAAAGTAGAAAAATGGATATGTTCAAGAATCAATGCAGACGTCACATCACAGAAGAAAAATATAATTATAATATAATTTGTGAATATATGAATTCTTAATATTAGTTAATAATGATAATATTATGTATTATTAACTAAATTAAGGCATATTAAATATAATGATGCGGGGTAACGTGGTCACCACAGATATAATATATGTAAAGAAAAATATAATTTTCTTTCATTTGAAACAATGCCAAGCTTCACTCGTCATTGTGGCTCTATGTAGCATAGACTGTCTATGGTCGTTATTATCCTTAGAGTATATACATGGATTGTATATACTCTAAGTTATTATCCTTAGAGTATATACAATCCATAGAGACCATATTATTTCGAAACTTGTAAGAATTTTGTTAAAAGAGGCGTGGTCATTCGGTGAGACTGGACAATTCATTTCTAACACGTGTTTGTAATTTCTTGCTAAATCAGGGCTACCACTAATGTACGATTCTCTGTGAATTCTCTTACAATAAAGTAGCAATAAATGATAATGCCTTTTATATGTGGGTATATCTATTTATTTTAATTTATTTTATTACAATTTTAAATATCACCACAACAATAATTATATAAGGTACTGCAATAATAATAATTATAATCGAGGATTATTTATACCATATCAAACATAAACATTTAGATATCTGCATTTGTACAAAAAACTCTCCCATGTTTTCTGTCGAATTTGTAGACTGAAAGTAATAATATCGATTAAATTTAAAGTTTTCAAAAAATTAATACAACGATTTTAGGTAAAACGTACTATCAAAACATACATGGCCAACGACTGCATTACATGAAGGGATCACTTTAAGCAACTCTCCCATGTTTACTGTCGAATTTGTAGACTGAATGTAATAATATCGATTAAATTTAAAGTTTATGAAAAATTAATATACCTAACGATTTTAGGTAAAACATAATATCGATGGTTCCTACGTATGCTATAATAACCCATAAATCGAAAATTTTTAGTTTTTTTATGTTTTTCTTATTTCTTATATCTTTATAACAAAGAAATAAAAACATTTTGCAATTAATTACATTTTTTTTGGGTGTATTTTATAGGGCAATGTATATTTATACCGGACGAAAATATACTACTTCATATACTAGGAGTTTCAGAATGCACATAACTAATTTTATAAATCCCGTATAAATTGGCGATTTAAGAAATTTTTTATGTAACGAAAAACGAATAAAGAATGAACACTATAGGTACTTACTCTATCAAAAGCCAGTTCTGTTCTTGAATAATTCCTAGGAACGGCAAATTTTTTTATTCGAACTAATTTGTTTTCTTTCCTTCTGTCAAAATGTACATTCAAGAAGTGATCTGAGCAAACACAACTGTGACTTCCGGGATTCCAATTAATCCTTCCCACAGCATGGATCCATTCACTTTTTCTTACTTCATTTTTTGGGAACCTACAAAAAATGATATCCCAATCCGAATACTTTAAATAATAAATAATAAATAATTTGTATTCTAAAATTTTAAGCACAGCCCTGTCGGTCCAATATGCTTTGTCATAAAAATACCACATTGAGCTTAGTTAGATCCATACAATGTAGTGCCTTCTCTTTCTTACTCCTAAAAATTCAGAATTTTTAAAGGAGAAAAAAAGAGACGGATATATTTTAAAATGTCGGCTATCTAAGTAAATAATTTTACAGTTCGTGTTGATTGAACATTCATAGACATATTTTGATTTAAGTCATCAAAAACATCTTCAAAATAGCATTCTCCGAATTATTTGTGTAATAAAATCAATCAAAAATAAACGTTCTAGGATTTTTTAAACAAAAGTAAATGTTTGCAGTTGGTTTGTTGTTAAAATTATGAAATAAAACGTATACATGTAAAATTTTCATATTTTGGATAAAATACCTGTGATAACTGATATGTTTCTTCCCGTTTCCAGTCCTATTGGAACACCCCTTCATTGCACAAGAAGGCATATCAATTTTTTGTAATATTTGCACGTAAACACACAATAATTTATCGAAAATACGGATAACAAATCTGTCAGCTCTGCCGTTCTCTGCCCGAGTTTTGAAACTCGGGCAAAGAGAACCCTTACAAAGCAATTAAAGACGTACCCGACCGGGTGATCTTTTTTGTCCCTTTTTGTCTTATGTGTTACTATATTGTTAAAACTGAGTAAGCTTTATGTTACCACGCGTACGGGTTTGGTAAAATGTTTAGTTATCCCTCTATGGATTGTATATACTCTAAGTTATTATCTATGGATAGTATAAACCATTGTTAAAATTATCTATGATTGATGTTAGAGAAATTTGATAAGATTAGTTTCAATAATAAAAGGTGATTGCTATCGTAATTGTGAATAAGGAACCGGCATTACAATTAGTAACATTAAATGTCGTTTCTTTCTTTCCAGGTAATGTTTTTTTTGTGCTAGATACCTACCTTTCATTGTGTAAATCTTATGAGATTGACTAAATAAATCTTTCTTTCCAGAATCTTAATTGTGTTCTAATTGATAGTGTCGTAATCACAAGGAAATTATCATTATATATATATATATATATATTTTTTTTTTAATTTAAATAAATTTAGAAAAACATAAGAGATGTACTGCTGGCAGCACATATTGCAATATTTTATAAGAAATAAATGTTTACATAATCTAAAATCTGTAACAATTATCATCCTAATTTTGGTTTGACGGCCCTCGTATTTCAGAGGGCATTACACTAAATTCTCATACCTGAGGTTCCGTATTCGATTCCCGCTGAAACAACAATATATTATTTATAAACATTAAAGAACGATCCCGTATAGTATCCAAAAACGTATTAAGTACTCCGTAACGTTTCCCTTCAATCTAAGATTATCAAGAAAAGTCTGGAAACGTCCAGATGCGCACTTTCAAGATTGTTATAAAAATACAGAAATACAGGATTAAAAGATGCGGCGGGCGGCCGAGCAAAAAGTTGTTTGTTTTGACAAAACATGATCTCTAAACGCGAATTCTAGTAGCATCTGTGATCAGAAGAAGCGAATGATTTTTCAAGTGGTATTTTGTGCGAGTTCTGGTGTATATTAAGTGATATTTTAAAAATATAAATGTAAAAATTTAACGAGGATCTTTGGCCGTATAAACGACAATGGCCATGTTGTTTTCTCAAGCATTGCTGTATTTGTGATGTGTTTCGATACAATAATAAAGCTTTCTGCCCTGTTAATAATGACAATAATTTTAACCCAAATTTGGCGGCATAAAAATGTATATGGTGTGATTTTTTCAAGCTGCTTTATATGATGTTTCGCTACTCTTCGATACTAATTGGGCTTCACAGCATGTAGCATTATTTTTTTAAAAATAAATACAAAGTCTATACAAAATCTAAAGTTATACTAACATACTTCTGAGATGTCATAATGTGTACGGATGTGGTGGTGGTCCAGGAAAGGTCGTCTATAAGGTGAACGCATCTGGTGAAGTAGTAAACCGATAACTCACTTCAGAGAGTCGTTAAGAATACCAAGAGATGGCGTCGAGTTTTTTCTGGCGTCATTGAATAAAAAAACACTTGACACCGATCGAAGATACAAAAAATAAGTAACCCTTAAAAACCAAGTTTTTATTATACTCCCTTTCTCATTTACTAGTTGAAACTTTTTTTTTCGCTTAACCTACGCGTTGGCCTTCGGTCGGGCGACGCTAAGAAAGGGAGTAATAAAAAAATTCCAAAAATCCAAAATTAAACTATAATCAGGTTTCGCGTCTACCAGACGCGTTGAAATATTTTCATACAACTTAAAAGTTGTATGAAAATACCATTCAAAATTTTAAAAATCCAAAAATTTATTTATTTTTTTTAACGAAAATTTGATAGATCTTCTTGATCGTCGCCACGAGTCTGCTTGCAAAGTTTCAGCTCGATTGGATCACGGTAAAGGTGTTTTAAATGGATCTAAAGTTTTTTTGTCGGACAAGAAGACAAGATGACAAGCAGACGCCACGAGTTAATATAAAGGGAGTAAAAATATAACTCATCGCAAAGTCTTAGTAGACAGTATTATCGATTAGCTTGCATAAAAAGTTGCCAAATTTTGTTTGCCTAAGGCCCGGTTGTTTTAAGTTCGATCAAAGTAAGCGGTCGATTAAAGCATAGATTTTTACGAAAACGGATCGTCTGATTGGTGGAGAACGTAAAAATCTATGCTTTAAAAGAACGCTTACTTTAATCCAACTTAAAGCAATCGGCCCTAAGTGAGACCTCTTCTTTTCTCGTTGAAAGCTACCAACTTTGTTCTTAAACATTGTCACGAAAAGGCGAACAGAAGGAATAGAGCACTTATCGATTCCTTTTTAATATATCACGACACTATCATAGAATCTAGAATGGTCTACAATCATCTACAACCCTCACAAAACGTCAAAAAAACGACTATGGAGAAGAGCTCTAAAGCGACGAGAACCTTTTCCTAAACACTAGAATAATCTAGAAAGTTCAAAAATACAAGCTTTCGGAATAAACAGCGGAAGCCTCGAAGCAAAGAGAGTCGCGACTTGACAACCGTACGGTGCACATTGGGCAGCGAGGCGACTGTCAGGGTGGCGTATCGTGAGATAATCGCAGCGACAAATAAAACGAAATAATAGAGCGGAGCACAGAAAGTGGCGAAATACAGTGCAACTTCTGTGTGTGCGAATTGAATATTCTACGAGCGATAAATAAGTATTACCCAGCGATAATAAAGAGTTTATAGACGAAGTGATATATTGCGAAATAGAGTGATTCAAAGAACAGCGTTGTTCAATTCGTGTTAAGTGACTTTGTAAATTGAAAAATCTATTAATCATTAATTAATAAATCGCAAATTAATTTTCAGTGCGTTTATTCGCAGCCACGGCCGTTGACACTATTGCTATCTTGAAAAAAAAAATTTGAATAGTTGGTACGATAAAATTATCTATATTATAATTACTCCAACCGATGTCGTACGTTTCTGCATTTGATGATGATGATGATGAGGATGATGATTTCTATTTGTATACAATAATTTTGCCGCGTTGTTTATCGGGTCCTGTGGCGCAATGAATAACACGTCTGACTGCGAATCAGAAGATGCCAGATTCGAATCCTGGCAGGATCGAATTTTTTTTTACGGTCGAGAATATTTTTTTTGTTGAAATTTTAATTACATTTTTGGTTTTGAACATTCAAATTTGTTTATGTAAAAATTAAACAAAGATTAATTTTTTATAATGTTATATAAAAGTAATCAACACTGCGAGAAGAGAAGAGAGTAGGTACCTACCTATCGAACTATGGTTTATTCCGCTCTGACTTATTAATCGGATAGAAATTTTGAATAAATACTTTGTCTTAATTATATCTAAACTACCCGTAATTAAAAGGGGAAATTTACCAGATATAATTGACCGCGAAGCGGCTGACGTAGGCATAGGTAAACAATTGTGTTTGCTGCACAGCAAACACAATTGGCCGCGCAGCGGCCATCATTGGCCGCGAAGCGGCCACAATAGCCGCCCGCAGGACCTAGCAGTAAGCAATCCGCGAAGCCGATTGCTTTCCCGCTAGTTTAAATTTATTTTTGTAATTCAATAAAATATCAGACATGTATTCGATACTGTATAACAAAATATTAATGAATACAATTCTATTAAAGATAACGTATTTTTATAATGGCTACCTAGAATCTTTTATTAACGTACGGTAATTGTTAATATTTGACATGAAAAAATATTTAAAAAAAAACCCTCATATTAATGTGAGCACTATCGCTTCATCTACAAAAGAATTCTGTATATTCTTAAATCAATAAAAGAATTCGTATATTTTTAAGACTTCTGTATTAACAAAATACTTCTCTATATATCAATATCGTAAGTGCCCAACTTTTATTTGGATAGTGAGTAAAAATTTTTTGGGCGAAAATTTATTTTTTACTATTTAGTACATTCAAATAAAAGCGTGGATTTTACATAGCCATTGAAATATTTTAATAAACTATGCTTTATTCTATACGAGTTGAAGCAGTTGTATTTTTGACTAGTGGATGGTGCAGTCTCTCATCAAGCAGTGTAATGACAGCTTAATTATCATAATTATAGTTAGTTGATAACCTATTCAGGTAGAGAGCAGAAACGTGTGATTGAGGAGATTAATTTTGGTATCTATGTGTCATTATTTAAACGCCACTATTTTTTTTTTTTTTTATCAAGGTGATTTTTTTTATGCTGCCAATCGTTATCATCGAGTTTATGTTTTTTTATGTTGTATACAAATAAAATAACACTACTATCACTTATTTAACTGTAATTTCGGATATTTTATACGCACCGTATGTATTACCGAGAAGCGAATCTCGACGTTTCGTTGGATGCTTATCCAACGTCATCAGGAAGACGACCTTTACCCGCGGAGGTGGAGGTCGGACTGATTATAGGTGCTGCTTTCTATGGCGTAAATTGTATGCACTTTGTTGTGGAGTGTTCTCTTCTTCTACAATAGAGGTCGCCAGTGTGCAATATGTACTAGTTACGTCGGCGGATTTTACTGCGACTTCTCTCAAGGGTTGAATCAGTGTCGTTAGAACAGGGCGCCAAATACTTGATAGTTTGTAACTGTCATCTCTATTGAAATTGGGATGTTTGTATATTTCAATGGATTCCCTAACTAATCTGGGTATAAGGTACGGTTCTGTTGATAAGATTTTTGCCTTTGATTGCCAGATTTGACAAGGTAAAAATCGTCCTCCTGATGAAGTTGGATAAGCATCCAACGAAACGTCGAGATTCGCTTCTCGGTAATACATACGGTGCGTATAAAATATCCGAAATTACAGTTAAATGTGTCTAACGACCGTAATAACAACCTTAACTCTTTAATAACTACTATCACTTGTATAAATGATATTAATCTAAAATTTTGTTGACAATTTATCTGCACTAGATTTTTCCCAGCATTTAAAACATGATTGAAAAACGATGTACCTAGTTGGATTCGTATTCATTTCATTTTGTAAACAAGAAAATCTCTTTCTTCGAATTGAAATAAATTATTTTCCAACATCTTTTAATTTATTTTCTGCACCGGGAGAACATCAAAACCATCCCTTCCTATCTTCAGTAGAAGTGCATTCAATTTGTATGTCGGTGAACGTTCTATGGAGAGAGAGGGTGTATTTCACAGGAAAATTTGTTAGTAAGCGAAAACACCGGTCTGCCTGAAATGCCTGAAAATATCTGGAAATGCCTGAAAATTAAATTCGGATGCTGGGCTGAATGTTCTGTTTAGACGCGTTTTTATATTTCCTAGGTGTAAAGTCAATCAAAATATTTATGGGACAGAATATTTGGGTAAGAATGATTCTATTTTTACTCCCTTTATATTCAACAAAAACTTTGGATCGCTTTTTGACCCTTTTCCCGTGATCCAATCGAGCAGAAACTTGGCAAGTAGACTCGTGGCGATAATCAAGAAGATCTATCAAATTTTCGTTAAAAAAATAATAGTTATAGTATAATTTCGGATTTTTAGAAATTTTATTGTTTTTTTTCAGATTGGAATCATTAGAAAAGTTTGATTAGCAACGGCGCCGGCGGCCTGATAACGTCGTGGAATATTTTCTAAATTTGAATTCCTCCATCGATATACATAATAGGTACTTTACTACGAATGTCGAAAATCTAAATTGACTGACAAATGTTTTTAGAATTTAATCTTCAAAGCATGAAGTGTCTTATCAAAGCTCAAAATATCTGACATTTTAGAAATATTCGTCTTTAATTGTTGTTATATTTTACAAAGATAGGGAGTATAATAAAAACTTGTTTTTTATGGGTTACTTTTTTATTACTTCCTTTCTTTTAACTCGTGGCGTCTGCTTGTCTGCTTGCCTTACGAAAAAACTTTGGATCGATTTTTAACCCGTTTCCCGTGATCCAGTCGAGCTGAAACGTTGCAAGTAGACTCGTGGCGGCGATCAAGAAGATCTATCAAATTTTCGTTAAAAAAATAATAATTATGGTTTAATTTTGGAAATTTAAAATTTTTAATGGTTTTTTCATAAAACTCAGTAAGTTGTATGGAGATTCCAACGCATATGATAGACACGAAACCTGAAAATGAGCAAGGAAGTATTGTAAAAACTTGGTTTTTATGGGCAACTTTTTTATGGAAGTTTTAATGTTTTATGCCGAGGAGGTACCCATATGAAAATAATCGCTTTAGAAAATTTACGTAAGTGCATATTATTGTACGTAAAATTACCGTAAACCAATAGTCTTACCGGTAGTTATGAAGGTATTTAGAGTTTAAGGTATACACACTGTATACGACAATACACACTGTATTGTCGACCGTCTTGAATCGAGTGCCAATCATAAAGATGCTCATTTCAAAAGCTGACGAATGATTTGTTATTAAATTGCAAATTAGGATATTTATCAATTTATCGCATCATATGTATGCGATGTTGCGTCGATAAATGTCTTCGAATCGTCGTGAGACGTCAATTCGAAGACATTTATCTGCTATTTTAGCTATCACAAATCAATAGTTACATTTGTAATAGTTTTATTAAAATAAAGTGTTATCAATTATATTTTACATCTCCATCGCCATTGTATTATTGTATTAATATAAATTTTCAACCAATATATAAATATCAAATATCACAATCACGCCAAAGTATTACTTTTACCGCGCGTACATGAGTACACGCTCCTTCATTTTTTTAATTATTATCATGTTTTTTTATATAATTATGTTTATTTTTTAAATCCTACTTATATATGAAAAATAAAAATAATGCAAAAGTCCAAAGGGCGTGGATAATTTTGAAATAAAAAAATTAAAAATATCTATTTCAATTACACAAACTATCCAATTTCCCCATTGACATCTATCTTGTGTCTCCATACGATCTAATATTACAAGCGAACATTATTCTGCGTAGCGACATTGGATTAATATATAACAAATTAATAATAATCTGCGATGCAAGATTCAAATAATGTTTCACATATCTTAATATTTTATTTTTAATTCTATTTTTTATTCACTTTAATTATTGTTATGTATTTTTCTAAATTATTGTCTTTGTGAAATATGTTAGGATATAAGTTAAGATGTTCAATACTATTTACACTCTAAAACATATACATATACCACTTACTTGTATGCGTAATTTTTGCAAACAAATAAGTAAATGAGAATAAATAAATAAAAAAAACTATCATCTGACAATTTCCATCAACCTCCACCTCGAACATCTCTGAAAGCCACGTAAAAAGATTAAAGTATAGAAACACTTCTAAAACAACTATATTTCTTGATCAAAGGGTTCCGAAGGTCTTTGATGTGGTGATATGTATTTTTTAGCTTTGACGACTCGATAAATTCATGTTAATCCAACGCGGGACTCATCTTATTACGGCGGGGGCTGGCGAGTAGATTGAAGGAACCTAAAAGGCTTCCGCGGTGGAAAGGAAGGCACACAGGGTGTGCGCAAACAGGGTGGTTTCACGGTTTTATTACTCAACTAGTTTGTAAAAAAGATTTTCGTTTCGTCGCAATTAAAACACGTAGTCCTATGGCGTAAATAAAGAAATGATTTATCAATTAAAAATATGTACACTAAAATGAATTATCTTATTAATGTCATAATATTCATTTATGCATTCTTACGCATAAAAAAATGTTGTGCGCAGGCCTATTTTCAAAATTAAGATTGATTGTTAATGATTAATTAAAACCAGTCATGAGTTTGTGATTGGTGTTTGATTGGAATGATGATTGGTGACATCTCAAGTGGTGGTCAATCACGGATGGAATTGGTGAACGTATCATTGTGTAAAGTGATCACTTAAGCTAGCCGTACGATAGGTGGTAAGCCTTATAAACGCCCAAAGACTTCCATACCTAATTAACCGTATACATAGCTTCGTCTCTGTGACATACTCAAATATAATATACTGAATGTGTAAATTTATAATAATTAATCATTTATTTAATAATTCAGAACCTTACATGTTCGTATTTCGACGATAATTGATACATTACTGCAAACATTAGTTCTTTCAAAATTTCACTACAAAGAAAGTTTTGGATTCAAATCTTGTGATTTTTATTTATTTAATGAATGATGATGATGCTTAGTTTTTAATGTATTCTTTTTGCAAATATCACCCTAAGGTTACATACTTCATGAATATAAATATTCACCCTAGGTCAAATTTAAATAGTAAAGGTTATAACATGAGGGATAAATTTACATGTCAAACTTCCATACTCATCAACACCTTCCAGTAAGGGGAGAAATATGATATCACGAAGAAATGTGGAGAAAGTGGCATAAGGCACAGAATAAAGACAGTTTGGAGAGAAATTATTATATTTTAGAGTGTTCTCTTTACTGTGATTATTTTAACATATTTTATAGATTGTTCATCTATTATATTGTGACGATTTTACTCATTTTATTTTATTTATTCCATCATATTTTATAGAATTTTGAGTCATGCTTGTTACTTTTTGTGATTTTATTTATATTTTTACCAAATTACGTTTTTTCTTATTTCTTTTTTTGCATTCCTATTTATTTTTATTTTTTATTTTATTTGATTTTATTACAGCTTGCCCCTGCCTTTGTGGATCCATATGAAAGACAAAGCTTTGATGAGAAATGTAAAACTGTCGTTCGCATTTTTTTCCTGCATCTCGCATTTATATTTTTTATTATTTTTGCTCATAATTTTTATTGTATGTACTTCCGTCAAAATAAATATAAGATGTCTATCTAAGGTGATAATATGAGAAAATACACACTTCAAAAAAAGGTATTTCTTTATATCTAGTGAGGTAATAAGTAGCCAATATGCTTGTTTATATATTATCCCGTATTTATATTATTATATATTATGTGTGTATCTATTAAGTTATTAAATCTCTTTTGTCCAATAAATACCGAATTATCGGCAATGAAATTAAAGAAATATAATTTGTGGAAAGTTAATGAAGAAATCCGCCTCTACCATCCGTTTTCTTCAGTGATTATTATTATTATTTTTAAATATTTTTTTTAACAAAATTAAAAATTAAATTCTACTCATAAGGCGAGCGTCTTAATCAATCAGCCCGTATATCATGTTAGACTGATCTATATATTTATGTAGACTTATATAGGTATTAAGTAGCCTAGGAGTATGCAACGAATAGCATAGAAATTTTCCGCAAATTTTTCTCTTTTTATCAATAAATAAAAATAAAAATTAAACAAGATTTTTTGAAAATTGAAATTTTTTTAAGTAGGTACTTATTTATCATAATCCACAAGCATATATATTTTAAACTGCATCTTACAAAACTGTATAAGCAGATTGTGCACAAAAATGCATTACAGTATATCAAGTTTCCTCAGCCAATAGAGCGTAAGAGATTTTTTCTAACTTTGCAGGAGAGCAAAAGAAAGTTCTGTCAATCTAATTTTGTCAATATTTCTTTTATTATTAAACGATTTCCATATTTGTATTTAAAAAACAAATTGTAAAGTTCGAAATAATCACTTACGCCCTTTTGGCTGAGGACCCTCGATACAATATACTAAAAATAATAACAAATTAAGTTATCACAATTTTCATAGTTCACAATTGTACTTAATAATTTTTCGTCCGTTTCATTTTTAATTCTGTCCGGTAGTTTTTTTAAATAGTTTTGGAATTTTGTACTGTTTGATCCTGTCTCCGTAGTTTTTTAATTATTTTTTATTATTGTTTTTTATTCCATGTTTGTTGTGTCGAGTTGGTGTTTTGAATTTGTCAAGACTTATTATTAAACGGTCTTATGTTTCATAAGTAACTTAGCTGATGGGCCCGGCTCCGCCCAGGACCACAATTCGGTGAGCATAAATATAGAACTTTTTGAAATCTTCTCAAAATATCCTTGGCTCACCGATAAACTCCGGCACTCAGTTTGGAACCTTATAGAACTTTCGGGAATCTTCTAGAACGTTCTCCTTCCGGAACTTTAAAGAGCTTTATCGAAAGTTCTGGAATCTTCTAGACTCATCAACATACTTCGCCACTCAGTTTAGAACCTTAACACTCAAGTGATCTCTGTGCAGTCACTCTTTTGTTACCTTTATAGTGAGGTGCTGCCATAAAGAAGGTATGTTTTAGAATAATCTTGGAATACGACAGAGATATATTTTTAGATATCTAAGTATAATAATATAGGCTAAAAAACGAAATTACATGGCTGGAGAGACTCGAACCTCGAACAGCGCAGCGACTAGGTGACATAGTCACTATCGCTTCTCCGGATAACATCAAAAATATACTATATATACTACACATAGTAAAAAACAGAGCGTATCTAAGATGCGCACTATCAACTCATGCCTCCCCCGTAATTTTTCACAGGTGTTCGGCTAGTGATTAATAAATAGCTATGTCGTAGGCATTTACAACTAATTAGTTCTGATGCTGAAAGGTTGTGTATCAACAAGACAACACGATGTATCTCGCACACACGGCAACAGATTAGAACACAGAGTGTACACAAGGCGGAAATCCAAATACTGCCATCTCCCGATAGTGTTCAGCAAGTTCAAACAATGGGATCAAATCGGCCTACGTATGTAGGGTCCAGGAAAAGATGGTTCAGTGTCACATTTTGCACCATTAAGCACAAATTTCACAGGCTTGAAAATGAGGGAATCGGAAAGAAAAGCGCCACTGTGCAATATACGAAATATAGATAAATTTATTTTAAGCGGATGTTTTAAAATTGATATTGTCACGGAATGGCACGCCAAAGAAAATTAACGCACTGTCCGAATTTAATGACACAATACTATAGAAACATCGAGAACGGCTTATAACAATCTGGAGTCATTTGCGGCCTTCGGGAAGCATCTAAAAACGTCTAGAAACACCTAGAAAAGCTTAGAGGTGACGACCTTCTGCTAAATACTAGAAGAATCTAGAAAATATGAAAGTATGAGCTTTCGGATATAAATACGGACACGCTGTTGAGTAATCGCATTTGACAGGCAAAACAATGCGAAGTCAGCTGGCCAGCGAGGCCAGAGTGGCCAGGGGCGATATTGCAGTGATAAATATCGAGCGATTAATCGAAGTGGGAAAGAAATAAGCGATAAATACTGCGAGTGAGAACTGGATGGTTGTTCTAGTTAATGTTAAATACGTGTTACCCTGCGATAAGAAAGTGTTTACTTACTAGTGATACATTGCGAAGTAGTGTGATTTAAAATGGTTCTAAAATAAACAAAAAACTTTTTAAAATCAGTTAAAATTAATCATTCGTCAAATTGACACCCTTCGCCAGATAATAAAAAGGATGTAATTAGGTGAGATTGACGTCTGTCCTCACAGTGGTATACAAACCGGTTGACGTCAAAGAATTCAAGTGGTTTGAAAGTTAATTATTTAAAAAAAAATATTACATGAATTAAGATGAATTACTGAGGGGTATGTGAAAGTATGTAAGTCTTTATTGGAAATTTACAATGCCAACGACCTGAAAAGCGCTGGCTTAAGTGATAATTTTACATAATGACCGATTCCACCCATGACCGACCACACGTCTTTTGGAGAGTTGTATACACTATGTATAGTTGTAGATGAATAAAGTAAGCAAGTTACATGAATACAATACATACAACTTTCCGAAATTTGACAGATGTGTGTGATCGTGGGTGGAATCGTTAACATTGCATTGTGTAAAGTGATCACTTCAGGTAGCCTACGCCGAATCGTAAATCTTGTCAACTTACCAAAAAGCTTCCATACATACTTTTCCATATTAATAGCTTCGTCTATAATTTTTCTTAATGAATGATTATCCCTCTAGGACAGAATACAGTCATTGTTTTTTTTTAAATTTTAACATATCTACTAAAAAATATTGTCTTATCACATGGTTCAATATATTGTAACGAGATTGTTAAAAATAATTTACACACTGTCCGAACCCCTGGTATATACCACTTATTACAACACTATTGACGAATCGTAAACGGCCTATAACAATCAAGGGTGATCTTCAACCTTCGAAAAATATCCAGAAACGCCTGGTACAACCGAGAAGCGACGAGAAACGTCTCTAAACACTAGAGTAATCTAGAAAGTATGAAATATTAGCATTTAGATAGGCCAAACGACGCCCAGTGTGGCTAGTCTCGAGGGAATCGAAGCGATAAATAAAGAAAATAATCGATCGAAATACCTAATCGACTAGATAAATAAATGCAATAAATACTATGAGCGGAATTTGATGGAATATTCTAGTGAATGTTAAATACGTATTACCCAGCGATAATAAAGTGTTCATTTACGTGTAATATACTGCAAAATAGTTTAATTTAAAGAATAGTGTTGAGTTTAATTCGTTTTAAGTGACTTTGTATATGTAATAGTTAAATAACCATTAATTAATAAATCGCTAATTAATTTCCAGTATTTTCATTAATTCCTCACTAGTCAAAATACTTGACAATATGGACAACAAGTTAAATATATGTTAAATTATTTCGTTATTTATAAACACTCTGTATGCACTATATTTTTTTTAATCACCGTATATACACATTCGGATCGCTTGTGAGATACGCGAGATGAAAGAAATGTGAAAAAGAAAAAATCGCGAATTAAAAGGATTCTCCCAGACGAATTAATATTAATGAGAATTTCCCGAAGGGAAGATGTGCTCGAAAAGTTGCATCCACAGACATCCCTTTGAAGCAAATTACTTCATTTACTACCTACCAGCCACACGAAGGAAGAATTATTTTTAAAAAATATAACATATTACCAACACGACTTCCCAAAAATCTGAATTCATTTTAAATTAATTAATTAATACTGTATTTGTAAATAATGTCATTTTTTAATGAAACGGACTTAAGGCTCTCTTTCTAGCTAGTAGATTTTATTCAAATGTATTTGAGCATCATTAAAATAAAACAATCACTTTCAACAGGAAAAATTGATTAAATTCTACAATTATTTATAGAGAATTAATAAGAACTCTCCCATAAAAGTAAATTACATAGATTTTCACCCTTACCCAGGCTTCACGTTGTTTGATTTCTGTATATATTATAGTACAGTTATTCCTAAAGGATTAATAAATCATTAATTAAGATAAATTCATATAAGTCTCACAGAGACGAAGCTATTTATGAGGGAAAAGTACATGGACGTCTTAATAGAGGGTGGTGGCCTAGGGATATGATCTTTATGAGCTGGCTCAATGAATTAGATCAATAAATCAGTTTAATTCGAAAGTGGTGTGGCAGGATATAAAAATATATAACTGCGGGGAAACGGCCTAATGATTATTTTCAGTAATTTTTGACTGAAAATTAGTTCAAAATTGAAATTTTATTATTTGATCAAAATATCCTTTATATAAATATATCGTTTATATAAATAAATACCCTATGTCAAGGATTATAACATACCTTATTCCCCGCCTATTTTAATTTCCATCCGTATTGATTCCAGTGATTTTCATTGGAATCAACAACAAAGCCTTGAATTTTATTTTTACAGTATTTCTAATTTCTGAACCAAAAAATAAGGTTTTCTGTACCATGTAATTACGAGTATATTACACCCTTATTTTCATGAATTGTTTTAATATTATACTTTAAAGTCATTTGTAAACTATCTAGCAATGATATGAATGACATTTTGATAAAGTTTACGTTATATAAATAAGAATAAACGTTTGTGTTTCAAAATTTGTTCTCATTTAAAGTTTCAAGTGATTATTGCGTCTATTTTCTCGAGCACCACTCCGAGTTATAATGAGGTCGGCCCGTGACATTAAAAAACACGTTCAAATAATAATTTTTTATTAATGTAAAATATAATTTCACCAGAGGGCGGCCAACTTTTAAAAGGCGAAAAATATTTTTGAACGAAAAACTTTCGTGAAAAATTATTAAACTTTGTTTTCCTTTTGTGCTCCGTGTGACGCTTTCAAAATTTTCTAATTAAATATTTAAAAGTTAAATGAAAAAAAAAATGTTTTTAATTTGGTATTTAGGCAGGAGCTGTTTGAGTTGCCGTTCCCTTTCGAGTTGGGCCGAAAGAGAAAACTTTTCATTTTTTGATTACGGTGGTCCGTCAACAGTCGGCCGACCGTATTGTCAGAGGGCGTGGCTTCAAAACACCCGAGACTGATTTTAATTTCAAATATATATAAATATTAGACCATTTGTGAATTTCTTCTTCTTCTTATTCATATTCTTCTTTTTCTTTTAGTAGATCTGTTGATCTGTGTTACTGAAAACTACGCCTCCTGGGATGACGAGGTCCAGCTGTCCCCCTGTGTTTGTGGTCTTCCCGGTGGACGTCGTCTAGAGGGGATTTCATTCGCTTCATTTGCACGAGTCTGTCACTGTCCATTCTCGCTACGTGATCTCTTCAGAATCTTCTTCTGGATCTCTCCATCGGGCTACTTTACAGTAATGAGTCTCAGCACCTTCATTTCAGATGTTCTGAGGATTCCTTTGGTGCGGACAGTGTCAGTCGCGTTTCTATAGCGTATGTCACAATAGGTCGCACGCATGTCTTGTATATCTTGACTTTACTTTCAATATGCATATTTTTGTTTTTCCAGACCAAATTCTGACCACACCCTGATTCGATGGATGCTTTATTAACTTGGTCTCGGACTTCGGTATACAGATAATTATTACTACAGATTTCTTCACCTAAATATCTGAAGCTCATAATTTGTTCCACAGGCTCATTATCAATACTCAGCTTGCACCTTGTTGGTTGTTTGATATTGTTAAACTTTTAGTTTTGCTGATCGCTATTGACATATTAAGCCCTTGCGATGCAATATGGAATTTGTACAACATTCTCTGCAAGTCATCTTCAGACTCTGCTATTAGCGGCGTCATCTGCGTAACATATTACGTTGATTATTTTGCTACCCATTCTGTAAACCAGTCCTAAGCTAACCACCTCTTGTTAGTTCTAACTACTTTGGGGGGTAACCCGCGTCAAATTCCGGTCGTCAGGACCAGTCATCTGCCGACGTTTCGAACAGATCTCACTGTTCATCTTCAGGGCGCCTTGTCGATGAGCTGCTTCTCCAAAAAGCGTACAACCGTTTGGGTCCGGAGCTCACCGTCAAGTGAAAGTTTGAAAAATTCTGCGTCAGGTGTTTGTGGAGGAGTGGGTTTCTCCAGCGACGCCGCTAATGAGTTTTGCTCGGCTTCTAGTAATCCGTATTTTTACTTTACTATCGTAATTATACAGTACTCGCAAAATTTAAACTCCAACTCAAAGGGCGGTATATCTTCGATATTATATGAATCTCAACCTAAATGATCGCTCTCGTTCGGATCGCGACGTATTTGAATATTGCGCAAGTATTGTGAAACAGCTCACCGATTGGGTTTTACACCAGCTGCGAATCACGATATTAAAAATGATCCAAAACGCGCTACTAAATATGCAAATATAGAACGCATTATAAAGCAAATTATGATTCACAGGGCATCTTATAGAATACACATAAGACAAGAGAAATGATTAATAGTTGGAAAATGCTTAGCTTTTTTTGCGGGTGTTTACTGCTCCAAATCTCCTTTGAATTATTATCAATCTCTGGCTTCCTTCACGGTTCTATTAATTTATCTGCCCCACTGATTGTATTTCGGACGTCCAGGCGACGTCAAGGCTGAAAACTCAAGGGCAGTACCCAAAATTTGTACGGCTTATATAGTAGCGAAGGGAAAAACTACATTTCAAAATGAAGACTACAACACACACACGTTCATCAGTTTGAAGACTACAAAGTGTACACTACAATTGTAGTAAAAACTACTTGAAGTGAAGTAATTGAAGTGAATTAATGAAGTAATTGTAATATTAATGAAGTGAAGTAATGAAATGAAGTAATTGTAGTACTAGTGAAGTAAATTTTTAATTTATTTTTTTCCCAAATGAAAATTTGGCGAGCTAAAAAAAAAAAGGTCACCAGGGGGTGTTGTTACAGTTTCCGGAGATTTCTTCGCTTAGCTACATCAACTTCCCAAAAAATTCACGTAAAAAATGCACTATTTTAAGTATGTTTCTCATGCTTCCGGTAACTTTGAAGTGTATGTACTTTGTAGTGTTCGCTTTGAAATGAAGTGTACTATTTGAAGTTTATACTTTCAATAACTTTGGTGTTTGTAGTTTGTCGTGTGCACTACACTTCAAATCGTGCGAAGTGTGCACTTCAATGTAATGTAGTACTACATTGTAGTAGTGAGTACAGAGCGGACCCATCACTATTATATAGTCCAAAAATCTCTCGCCATTGCACCATCCCACTGTCCGTGAATCATCTACCATGCAGCGATGACTTCACCTAGGACGTTTTTCATTGGTTCAGTCTGTTTCGCCGGCAACCGTTTTGGTTGGCTCGTTTCGTCAAAATAAAATAAAGCATCCGTTACACGCGCGTCCTACCGCTCCGATCCAGAAACAATAAAGGCTCGTCTGCACCTAATTACCCGGCAAATATGCAATTATAGAGTATTTATGAATTGTGGAGCTTCTCCTTATCGTGAGCTTTTAGCAGATAAATATTTTAGTATAATTTTTCAGCAATGTCTATTTGAATAAGTCAATATCGTTACAGTATCTCGGATATATTATGAGAGAACCAAAATATAGTCTAAGGCAACTCATCATTTAGGGGAAAAAGTGGTAAAAAAAGCGTAGTAAGCCGCCGCTTCTCATGGCTGCGTAATTTGCGGTGGTAAATAAAATTGAAATCACCAGAATGATCGCACTATAATAGCAGATGGCACTATAAAAAAAAAATGTTTTTCAAATTGATCCAAATTTTATATTAAATGTTTTTTTCCAAATCGATATGCTTCATTTTAGGTATTTCATTTCTAAATAGGTAATGCTCTTCTATTCAATCTCTAAAAAACGTACACCAGAAAAGTTACATCTCAGTCATGGCAGAGGAGCACAATAAGAACATTTTTCGAACTTTTTCGAACTCGAATTCGCGAAATTACGCCGGAAGTTTCAAAAACATCCAGTTTTTGTAAACGTGACGGCACTGCTCAGAACTCAAACAAAATTTTAAATTTGTGGAAGTCATAGATACACAAGCCTGAGTACCTATTTACGAACAATATATCGTATTATGTATCTTGAAAATACATAATAACAAAGGCTTAGTAAAAAACTGTGACTTCATACTCTGTGATAATCTAAAACTGAAAAAAATCTACAAAGTACTTTGATGACATTTTTGATCGACAATTAAAATGGAAGGGACAAATAAATACAATGGTAAACAAAATTCGAAAATTGATATATATTTATAAGATTACGCTGTATATAAACACAAAAATTTCTTAGAGTAATATATCACGCCGTTCTCCATTCAAAACGGAATAATTAGCTGGGGAGGAACTTATAAAACTATTCTGCAGACACTAAATTTGTAAAATTCGAAAACTGATTATTAAAACTTGGGAAGTCGCCCTCAATACAAGAATTAATGTCCGTAACTCGCCTCCAATAAAAGATGTCATGCCATTCGAATTTTAAGGTAAAATAATGAAGGCATACTTTATAAAAGATTGGAAGCATTTTCAAATTTTAACAAATGAACTGACAAGTATAAAAAGTTACATCAGTTTCAAATGATTAAATGTTATATAGAAACAAATTTAACAGAGAGGATCATCTGGGTTATTAACTTAATTATTATACCTACTTGCAAAATCCAATTTATTTTTTATTGCTTCGATAACTGAATTTTTTTTATTAAAAAGCGTAAATTTTCACAATAACTTGTTTGATTGATTTAATAACTCATCAAACATCCAGGCCTTCATTTTTACGTTTTCAATAAATTTTAAATAAAAGTTAAATCAATTTATTAATTAAGATTTGTTTGATTTTATTTTTTTTTAATATTGTTTTTATATTTATTAAACACAATTAAAAAAAGGAACTTGTGATATTCAATGTTTTATGGTAAAATTGATTATTTTTGTTGATTTCAAAAGTCGTGTAAAACAGTTTTATTTTTATTTTTTAATTTTAATTTTTGACGCTACAACAGGCCATAAGGCCCAAATAATGTAGCGAATCACTTTGGGAGTCGCCGTGAGAATATTTTATAAAACAATGAAAACAATTTTTATCGAAAGTCGTTTTTTGTACAAGTTTTAATCAGTATGTCTGACAAACGTTGGATTAAATAAATTATACATACTGAATAATCTATCCTAAAAAATAAATGTTACCCTAATTGCCATTGTATATTACGACTCAGCGGTAATTTTTGCTAATCAAAATACTACAAACTCACAAAATGAAAAGTATTTTTACTCCCTTTCTTTTAACTCTTAGCGTCTGCGATTTGTTGTCTGCCGGAAAAAGTTTGGATTAATTTTTAACCCTTTCCCCGTGATCCGATCGAGCTGAAACTTTGCAGGCAGACACGTGGCGATGGTAAAAATAATTTCGTTTAATTTTTTAAAAATAATTATAGTATAATTTTGGATTTTTCGAAATTTTAATGGTTATTTCAAATTGGAATCACTACAAATGAGTAATGACTCCGACGCGTGCAGTAGGCACGAAACCTGATTAAATGAGAAAGGGAGTATAATAAAAACTTAGTTTTTATGAGTTTGTTTTTTAATATTTGCGAATTAATAAAAATTATTTCGCTTTTTGAAATCAATGCATTTAATTTTCCCAGAAAATATGCCAGTCTAAAAGTCCATGATTATACACAGTACCTGGGCGGTCTGTTTCGTGATTTGGCGTGTTAATTTATGTAGGTACTCAGTGAACTGTATTATGAAATCATCCTAGATTGCAGTACCTAGGTAATCAATATAGCTCTGTTGACTTATTTTATCTAAGTACACTAAACACATATAAAAAGCAAATGTATATATAATATTCTATTCTTTAGTTTGCCTTCATACTTAGTATATTGTATCTTTCTCGATGATATTCTGTAATTTTTTGTACTTTTTTCTTGCGTACTTTGATGACTATTCTATAATATCGTAATACTTGGTGTTACATATTTTGTTAAAGCCCAATTCAGCGCGTGTATTATAAATAAATAAATACATAAATAATAAAGAATGTTACGTCAGAGATTACTATTTCAGTCGAACCCCGCTCTAAACGCTGTCAACTTACGCCGGCTCGGTTATTAGGTACAGAATCCGACCGTACGTACGGAACATCACGCATGCCTAAATCCAGCAATTTAATATGCAGGATGGCGTGTAAGACACGGTCATGCCGGCATTTGCCAGCTATTAATGTTGCGACCCGGCGGTAAATGTTAAACAGCGGCGGATCGCCCGTTTTTCACTGGGACGCGGGAAATTCCGTGCGAAAACAGCTGATCGCAGGCGGCCATTTTGTGCACAACTAGCGCTGCGGTAATTAAGCGAAGCAAGTAACGCGGGTCCCACCGAAGGCCATTTTGAATTCCAGCTATATTATTATTCCAAAATGTTGATTCGTATTAGTATTTTATTCATATTGGATAGAATGCTCAAAGCAGACACTATGCTGCTTAAAAATGGGAGGATATTCAATTGAGTAAAAAAAGAAATTTGACTAAAATTTAGCTATTTTTGGTAAGTATTAATGGCATTAAGTTTTTGGTTGGACAAAATTATTAATTTCTAATAACCAAAGGATTTTGCGTTGCTACAATAATTAAGATATTAGAAGGAATGTGTATTGGATTACGCAGTTTTATTAGTTGTTGCGCGGTATGATCTATAATCATAAAATTACACGGAGTTGTGGTTTTTTATGTTCCTATTAATTACCTATGACAAGTCAATATAGATTGTTTAACATTCCAATATACAGAACCAACCTGCCGATGGTTATGCTTGTTAGAAGAGCTACCGCTATGCTGAACAATATGACTTAAGATATTGATCTGTTCCATATCTCTGGAAGGGTTTTCCGAAGCAGGATTCTCCTACATCTTTGATATGAGTTCTTATGTTATGTATACTTTTGAAAACAGGCGAATATTGTCTGATCAATACTTCCTTTTCCAAATTATTCATAACCTTATTGATTCTCCTGAAATCAACAGCTTGCTATCTATCGATCTACCAAACAGAAGTACCTCTTTTCCCTTCCAACTTATCATACCAATAATAGGAAATCCTCTCCCGTCTCTCGTATATACTTAGATACGTATACGAGATAGATAGATATACGAGTAGCTTGTTGGTCTTGTGGTTAGGACACTCGCCTCGTGATCCAAAGGTCGCGGGTTCGAACCTCACTCCAGACTAGCAAGTTAGTCCTATTTTCATAGCACAAGCGCTTAGCTTAGTTTGAAAATAGTAAGAATATTGATGTGACACGTATTCCGTGTTCGCATTTCTATTTTTTTTAAAAGAAAAAAAAAAAAAGATTATAATTATCTCTTGAATTCAATACATTTTTCTTAATTGCTTTTATGTTAAAGTTAAATTTAGAACAATCCGTTAAATGAATCTAAAAATTGTTTTATGTGTCATCTATCATTCATATCAAATTGTCTTATCGGTGTCATCATTTAAGTGTGGGAAACATATAACTAATTTTTATGTGTTTTGTGTCTCACCAAGTAATCATGTCTTTCTGTTGGATGCCCAAATAAAAAAATTAAAAAAAACTAATAATTTGAACGAATTGAATGTAAGTTTTTAAATGTGTTATTTATCAAATAAATGGAAATCGTAATTGAAATGGTATTATTATTTGAATTTTGCTTTTGATTGTGTCGATTGAACCGATAATTGCCAGTTAAATTGCGTAAAGACCAAAATTCGAAACAATTAGGTAGGTACAAATCTCAAATAGCGGTTAATGTGTCACCGATTAAACCATCACAGCTTTGTAACAGTTTTAAGTTACTTTTTGTAGATGGCGTTGAAAAAGATAGGTACAGTGATAATAAGAAAATATGATTCCATATATAACTACATTAAAAAACCTTAAGCCATGCGTTGCCTATGGGCTACACGTATAACATGTTTTGTAATTATTTGAATACACGTGTGGTGGTTTATTTCACTAAACTTTTTCCATTAAGGTGTAGTATAAAAAATTCTCTAAAGATGTCGTCGAGTTGCCAGATTGGTTTTGATATAAGCGAACATTATTAGATGTCGCTGTACGAGACGTGGGTATTGAGTGCTTCAGGCCAATATTATTTTTTAATATAGATTATAATACACGCTAATTGGATGACAGTTATAATGAAAAAAGATGTTAATAACATGTATTTATATTTAATACGTAATGTTTTATGTGAATTTATTCAGAACGAAAACGAAAAATAATTGAGATATATTCAATCATTATAAAAAATATCGTATCATATTTATTATTGCGAAATTACTGCTAAATTACGAATGTAATGATTTAACATTTTTTTGAAAGCTTAGGACACAGGATTAATGCGAATTTTTGTTAAAATAGATTCCTTTGTCCTAAAATAATATTTTAAGTCCTTCCGCACCCTTCAATCCGTAGGGGTGTATATTAAAATATGCTGAGTCAGTTGGTAGTAAGCTATGGTACATATTAGTATTAGGCTGATCCGAAAATAATGACCGATTTTAACTACGAGTATGTTCAAACAAATATTTTTTGTACTTGAACATGTTCGTACATTATATCACAAATATAATGCTAGCCAGAGATAGACTTAAAATTATTTTAAATTATTCAGTAGATTAGGTAATGACTATTACCTACATGGTGCAGATTATGATAATATAAGGTAGGTAGTTTGTGAAAAAAACATTGTAGTTCGACAGCTGTTACTCCTACACTAACTACTTAGACTCTGGACATGGCATAAAGTGATGAACATTCTTTACATATATTCTTGGTTATAGTTTAATTTTGTTATTGTTATTATGAAACGATTTGCTTTCTCAGTATTTCTATATTGTAACGTGATGATAAAATTCAGAGAAATCTATCTAGTAATACATCATTAAAGAAATTTATCTAGTAATACGTCATTAATGAAACAAACTCTCTAGAACTTTCTATAATAGGTACTCTCGTGTTATTTACAAAACTCGGGACACGCCTGAAACAGTATAGAAGTGACGGGAACGTTCTCCTTAAGAGTATAAATTAATAGAATAATCTAGGAGCTTCAAAACCAACGTGATTTGGGTATACTACGCCGAGGCGCGTAAATATTGATTTGGCGTTTCTACCGACGTGATATTAGCGGCAAACCAAGGCGAAAATGGTGTTACCATAGTGCTTTGTAAACCAAGCGATTGATAGTTAAGTGAAGTGCCTACTAATATGCGATATTTGTTAATCAACGATATAAACGAGTTTATAGAAGAGTGATTAATTACGAAATACTGTGAACGAATACTGTGAAACGTTACTGATAAAAGAAAGAAACTTTTGATTCTATCGATTGGCCTCTCGCCCAATCCCCAAACCTGGAAGACCAGGGTTTATCTGTCGGGGATGTCCTTCCCTTAGCTGATAGTCTCCCATCTTAAGGTGCCTATAGTTTGTATTTCTCTCTCTTCTATTGGCTATGGTATCATTAGGATGGGGGTGTGTACATTAATGACTTCAAAATTCCAAATTGTGTTGTATGAGGTTTGTTATTATAATTTCTATTAATGACAATCGTTTTTGTTTCCTGCTATCAATTATTTAGATTAATTTTTAGATTTTGCTTAGGGTGAAACAATATAAGGCATGGAAAGATAGCGGATTCGTCCTATTTTCTATGCCCTGTTGCTCTCCTTCTGTTCTTAGTTTTTCTCTAGTGTTAATAGTAATTATCCTTTAGGTCTCGGTCTTCTTAAATAATGTATGCCTTCTGAATGTTCATTTTCGGGGTATATTTTAAGCACTTTTTACGCCCCTTGAGAGCCTTCCCCTTAAAATAGCTGAGAGGACATATTCTGTTTTGATAGTTCGGTTTCAGACATTCTTAATTCGTGTTCATCCATGGCTTCTATGATCTGATAAGAGTTTTCTTCTGCTGTGTGTATATGACCTTTTGTTACACCGACATTTCGGATTTAACAAAAAGCTGTATTGTCAAGGCTAATGTGTTGCTATGAGTATTTATGTTGTGGTTATGCAATGGCTTGCAAAACCATGTTTTTATTACCTCCTGTGTGTGTTATTTAAGCCTCTTCAAGTCCAAAATTTCTCATTTATTGGTTTTAATACAGCTATATAATTAATAAATCTTGAAAAAAAATCAATTATTGATGTACAGAGCCTTGGGCTAATTACAAGAAAACAAGAATATTATACCAGGATCGATAAAAAAATAAGAAAAAATAATCTGTCAAATAGTGAGTTTGTGTGAGGGTGTGTATGCGTTTTTATGCGTTCGTGTGTGTGTTCACATGTGTGGGAAGAAAAATGTCATCGCGCGAGTTTATACGTAAGGGATTTTGTAAACTGCTCAAAACTTAAATATAAAATATCGAGATCTGCAAAGGCCGTGTCATAGGTATCTAGAACTCTGTTAAAAATACAGTTTTTACCGTAGTTTGTTCTCCAATGATTTAAGTGGAAAAGGCGTGGTGTTCTTGGATTTATCTGGTCATTAAATCAATTCATTACATCTTTTATTCTCTGCTGGTGTCTGCAGCATAGCGCAGGTTGATTTTCTACCCATACAACTACCTGTGCTCTAGCGTTCTTCTTATCGATCCTTCTAGGGGTTGTCTGCTTTTTTCTCCATTTCCGTCCGTTTAAAATTTGATGCCATTATTTTAGTCACAATGGCGTCCGATGTGTTGGCCCTGATGAGTGTGACGTCAGCAGCAATCACGGCCACGTGATGAATTATTCAAGGTTCCCCAATTTGAGCGCGGAATGTCGACAGTTTCAGAGTGGCGCTCGCGACGGGGCTGGGGAGCGTGTGGGGAGGGGGGGGCTCCCACACGGAATGCCACCGCGCTCACATTATGCCACGTCACCAAGATGGATCATTTGCATACAAGCTGCTTAGGCACACGCCCCCTCGGGAGCGGCTAATGCGTGTCTCATCTTTGTAGCGCGAAGCAATTATTTCGCTTTGCGACAAGTTTTCAGGAAAATTATTAAATAGTACTCTCGCCGCGGACAACACGTGGGGGGGGGGGGGGGCAACTGTCGCGAAATCAGATATAATATTCAGAATGTTTTATTTATTTATTTATATACATAACAGGGTGTACCAGAGCGAGCAGCAGAAACTTGGCCTGTAGATGCCTGCTTATGTTATGAGTCTAAAATGTTCAAGCAACCATGATCTAATATCAATTCTATCAAGATATGCGATATCAAAGTTTCTATTTTTTTTTAAATATTTCTGACTTATTTTTTTGCAAATAGTTGAACTATCATTACAGTAACTTATGTCGATTATGAAAAATTCATTCGCTTTAATACAAGTTGAATAAAATGATAATAACCTTGCAAAAATTGAAAAAAGTTTATTTTTACAAGGTTTTTATAATTTTATTTAAGTTGTGTTGAAGCAAATGAATTTTTCGTAATCAATATAAGTTACTGTGATGGAAGTTCAATTTTTTGCAAAAAAATAAGTCTGAAATATTGAAAAAAAGAGCAAACTTTGATAACGCATATCTCCATAACTATTGGTTGCTAGAATATTTAAGACTCATAACATAAGCAGTAATCTACCGATAAAGTTTCTGCTGCTAGCTCTGGTACACCCTGTATATATATATATATATATATATAATTGATAAACAATAGACAATAGAAATAATATATAAAAAAATACAAATGTGAACACAAATTATCTAGAAACATAATCAGGATCAATATAAATGTACAATTAAATAGACAATAATAAAACAATAGCGGTAACTCGATGAAATTAGAAATAAAAATAATAATTTTACACAATATATATCAATGAAATTAAATTTAAAAATAGTAATTATATAAAAGGCGTTTAAATAGGCAATGTAATATATTATAGAAGAATAAATAAAATAATAAATATTAAATCAAGAACGATATAGAGTAAAAATATTTTTTAGAAATAATAATCATATTAAAAGGCGCGTTAATAAAAGATATATATTTATGCCCGCATAATATGTTATATTTCTGCATTAACCCTGCAAATAACAAAAATGCTAGTTAGGACCTTTTTGTAACTGTGCAAGGTGCACTACAAATATACTATTTCGGCGTATTCGTTGCCTAGATGTTGTATTCTAGATATTCTCAAGATCCTTTGTGCTATGGTCGCAGTATTGTTACAGTAGTAGGTACTCTTTTGATATTCCTAGCAGGTACATGAATGTTTATTAATTGTAATAGATCAGGCCTGTTAAAATAATTACGCAGAATTTTAAAAAGGTATATTAAATCTGAAATAGTTCTTCTTTCACTTAACTTAAATAAACTCATTAAACTTAATAGTGAATCATAATTTAATTGTTCTAAATATGTATATGTTCTGAATATGTAATTTATAATTAACAGCTCTTAAAAAATTGTTTTGTACCCTTTCTGTTGTTTGAAAGTGTACATTTTGAACACGTTAACTTTTTTCAAGAACACCATACTGGATATTATCCCCGAGGAGACATCATTAATCGAGATGTATGATAGATGTCTCATAGAGAAGAAGCTATTTTTTATGGGAATGTAGGTATGGAAGACTTTTTAAGTGTTCATATGGCCTACGAAATCTATCAAATTTTAAAAGTTGGTTTATAGGAATGACAAATTTCACCAAGATAAAATAATAACTCGCATGTGAAACAAGGTTTGCAAATTAAATATATTTTTAATTTAAAAACAAATTTATCAATTAGAAAGACATACAGAAAAATCAAATCCACGAAAAGATATTTCGTTGCTACTGGGATTCGAACCACGGATCTCCTCCTATCCGGGGTAGGCGCGTTACCTAATTACGCTTTAGCGGCCCTGTACATTTCCGTGAATATATCGATCTTATCTGCAAGTCTCGTTTATCAATTGATTAACATTTATTGTCCATTTATAGAGCAATCCACTTTTTCTGGTACGGTAGGCACAAATTACTTTGTGCAACTACCGTTAGGGGACGCCAGAATTAACCGTTTTCATTAATTTTTATTTTTGGACACATTTGATACAACAAACATATAGTATATTCATGAACACATTATTATTGTGAAGTTCTGTGAAAATTAAAACAAAATTGATTAATAAATTAGAAAAACATACAGGAAAATCAAACCCACGAAAAGTATTTGGCTGCTACCGGGATTCGAACCACGGATCTTCTCCTATCCGGGGCAGGCGCGTTATCCAATTACGCTATAGGAGCCTTGTACATTTCAGTGAATATATCGATCTTATCTGTAAGTCTCATTAGCGGCAGTTATACAAAGTAATTTGTCCCTACCGTACAAGAAAAAGTGAATTACTCTTAAATTGGATAATATGTGTTAATCAAATAATAAATAATGTTCTTGAATATATTTTTACTTTTCCTGCCGATATATGATAATAAATATATGGTCCTCGAATATCTTATAAATGAAGGTGTCCGTATTAAAAGGAATGTATGTAGTATATTAGGACATAGAGTGATTTTATTATTTTAAATTTGTCTATATTACAGTATGCACCGTGTGTTGTATTTTATTTTTCATGATTTTTACTCAATATTGCCGAAAATTAACCTCAAAGTAGGTAAACCTGGAATTTTTATCTATATTCTCCTGATAGTAATACATATATCTGATTCCGAAAATTTGATGATGTCACTGGGATTGCTTAACAACATAAACAAACAAAGAAACGTAAAGAAATGTCCATAATTGGCAAATATAAATTTTAGTAAATTAAAAAAACTGAAATTGAGGTTATGCATTTCACAAAGTGTTTCTCTCTCTCTTTCCTCTAAAATTTTGTTTTTGCAAATAGACCCTGTGTAGCCTACAAATAGCACTCGGAAACTTGCGTGAAAGACAACTGCGCGCAATGCACAGCACAACCCCAGAATAAAATTAAGAATAATAAAAAAATGAGCTTTTTTAAACCTAACCTAACATATCTATAGTCCACTCATATTGGTGCCAATTTAATGAAACAACGCATGAAAAAGTTTATCTTCAACAATGGAATATATTGTAACGAAGAATCACGCACTCATGTCAAGTGACAGTTGATTGAAATGATCACAATACTACCGAAGATTCCAGAACGGCCTAGCGTAATCTACGACGTACGGGAGGCATTGAGAAACATCTACAAAAGACTGAAAGCCATAAAAAAGTTCTCGTAAACACTGGAAATGTCTGGAGGTCTCGATATTGGCATTGGTCAATATAAATAGGACCGCACACAGGAGTAACGAGGATTGTTGTTTTTGGGCGTGCTTGACAGGAGCCGCGAGTTACGAAGGCAAGGATGGCCAAGCGAGTAGTAATTCGACAACGAATAGGAAAAGTTTGTACGTAGCGAAATAAACCTAAGCGAAATAAGACGTGCGGAGATTGGGTGGAATGTTCTAGTGAATAGTGAATAAAGTGTTTAAGTGATTATAAAGTGTCTATTTACGAGTGATAAATTACGAAACAGTTTAATTTAAATAATAGCGTTAAGTTGCATAGTGTTAAGTGACCTTGTAAGTTTGAATAATTAATCCATTATTAAATTCCAGCGTTTCATTTATTACTCCCGCAGCCACGACACGTGATAATATTTAAAAAAAATGGTGAAATATTGTCGAATTTCATTACGAGAGTGAAAGTTACTTCTGTTGACGTCGCGCAGTTATCTGCTCGCAGTTGACTTGCGCGCGGTTATCGGGTTACCCCTAAAATACTTCAAATACTACAGTAGCTACGAATTGAGCATTGATAATGGAATATTAAATATTCATATACAGGTATGTTCCATTGTTTAAAATATTACTATTAATACGATGAGTCTCCATCCGCGAGAATTAACGATTTTTGGTACGTAAATTTGAAATTAAACTGAAAAAAACTAACCCATAAAAAACAAGTTTTTATTTTACTCCCTTTCTTTGTAAATTAAGTTTACCATCATGTAATTAAATAATTGATTGACTGCAAATGAAACATGTCTAGACAAATATCTATGTCAAAAATCTCTAAAAATATCTCTTTATTATTTGATTTCTTCCCAAAAAACCGAAGTGTGCTATCATCTGTGAACCAATTGTTACAAATTTTCGAAATTCGTAGTGAAGTACCTATTATACCTACTGACGGAGTAATTCAAATTTTAAATATTCCGTGACGTTATTAGGCCGCCTCACAGTGGTCGTAAAAGACAATCTCAACGAGCGAAATTATTTTAGTGTTTATTTGTTTTCTATACCCATTAAATAAAAATAATTAGCCGATTTAAAGATATAAAAAATAAAATAAATGTAGTATTGAAAACTTGATTATACCACCTAACCACACTTTTTATTTAATTCTGTATATAATTGACTTTATGACGTCCACAATTGATCCACTTTCGACGTATTTGTCCACAAAAATTTAACAAAGTTTTTTTTTATTATACCAAGTTGTCTTAATCGGTCTTAAAACAGCTTTTTTTACTTCCTTTAGAAAAATCTCGCTCTTTTAACCATTTTCCAAACAGTTTTTTCCTTGGAAATCCGAGAGCTGGAAAATATTCTGAATACAGGCGCACCGACGTGCACTCCGATTGATTTTAAATCTGTAGCCAAGGTATTAGAGAACGATAGTTTACAACAATTAAGACTCAATACAGGTCAATCCCAGTTTTGGCAGTCTAAGGCATGCAGAAAAAATTTACGATATTTTGTCAAAAACAAATCGTGGCTTTGTAGAGTATTAATTGAATAAAAATGTGGATTATACTAAAAAAAGTTACCTAAGTTTATCGATTCCATAGTTCGAAAAACAAAATTCAAAAATATAAACACACCTTTTTGGTACAAACACTCGTATCCGACTGACAATAACTCAACTTTATCTTTTTGCAACATGTCACTACCTGCTCGACTAGACACGAGGGGGCTTACTCTAGGTAATTAACTATTAGTGGGACTTTATTACCCAAGGAACTAAGTTAATTTCGCTGCATATATTTTATTTTTATTACGACTTTCGTTTTTTGAATTTTGCGCGCACAGAATCTAATTTCAAACCTTTATGCGCCGCCGCCGTTGGTAGCTTTTGTAATGATTCCAATTTGAAAAAACTATTAAAAATTTGAAAAACTCAAAATTAGACTATAATTATTATTATCTTTTAACGAAAATTTGATAGATCTTCTTGATCGTCGCCACAAGTCTGCTTGCAAAATTGCAGCTCGATTAGATTACGGGAAAAGGGTTAAAAATCGATCCAAAGTTTATTTGTCAAGGAAACAAGCAAGCAGACGCCACGAGTTAAAAGAAAGGAAGTGATTACCTTTGAATTACCTCGTATTTTTTTGAAATTCAAATAGGTAAATAAAAAAAATTATTTTGAGTATCCTTTTCTTTGTTTAAAAAAATAACGGATTAAATTAAAAATAATTATGCCGGGTAGGTTCTTGAGCATTCGGGTACCTACCCCGCCTAGTGTTATATAGTAATTTTGCTCATTTAATGTACGCAGCACTGTCGGCGTCGCCGGGTCACTTCCGGCGGTGGCGGCCATTGTGACGGCCGGCCTGTATGCTAATTTCTCCTATTTTTGTCCGAGACTGGAAGTAAAAGTGGTGAGAAGTGTTTGTTCTGACCAGGGGCGTGCTGCAGTTTAGCCTCTCGTTGCGAGGATGAGAGAAAAGGATAAACAAAATTCTTTTGCAGGTAGTTTTCAATTTTATCACATTGCCAACTAGAAATTCAAAAAATGTAAATATCAATTTACTCGATCGGAAATGATAAATAAATCATCTTTATTTTTATTTTATTATAATACTTTATTATAAAGAATTTTTAAAAATATATTATTCCCGATGAGTTAGAAAACTCCGAAAAGAATAACATTAGACGCTACGGTTAGAAACTATTATCACAGAGAACAAGGTTTTATTAGATATTGATAATGTTTAAAGTTATTTGAATGTAGGAAGGCATAAATGGTCTATACAGATATTGAGAAATTATCTTTTGTCAGTATTTTTTGTTGATTACTGGAGACATAAGTTTACAAAATAATGCGTGGTATTGCGTATAGGCGATGTATTGTTACTTTTAAAAATAAAGTAGGTAATCAATTATCTGTTGCAATGTACTATAATTTATTTTTTAGATTCATCAAATAAGATGTCAATAAGTATGGATCTAGGACGCTGGAATTTATCGTTCCCTTATTGATCGATGCCCATACATGGATTGAACAACACTTCCAAAGTGAGTCTAGTCCAATTTTCTTATTAAATATTATGATTGTCTGACAGTAATTATTATAAAGTTATATTAATTTATTTACTATTATTATGTTCTTACATCTATATTTTATAAAATATTTTCCCATTTCGTATGGTCACAACACATATCGATGTGCACACTATTTATCTTTAGCATCATTAATTAACATTTAATTAATATGTAAACTTTAAATAAGTGTAATCTATGTGAGTATTACATACCTACCTACTATTGTTCAAGTGTTCAGGACAGAGGTTAAATAGTTTCTCCAAGATTAATTTACGTTTAAGGTTAAAAGTAAATAAAAATCAGATAAAAATGTAGTTCCTTTTTTAAATAAAGTGAATTAGCTATTTCGTTAGGTTATTTTTTTTATTTTTAAAATCATCGTGTTTAAGATTATTACATTTCCCGTATTTTTGGTATAAAAATCATTATTTTAAGGATATGTTTGTTCATTTTGCATAAATTCGCATGCCTAAAATTCAGTGTGTGTTCAGTTCAATTCAAGTGTTTGTTATAAATGGGTTTTTATGTTATTAAGCCATCGAAAGCAGGAAAATGAAATTAGAAAAATATCATACATTATTTATTTATTTATTTTATTGTTTATTAAGATTTGTTAATACAAGCTACTAATAACTACCACACTGGGTAAAAACCTGTTCTCTGGCAGTTATTCTCATATGATATTTATGTAAAATTAACAAATGACAATTAAAGAAAGTATAAGCAAAATAATGAAAGTAGATCGATAATAATACAGTAAATCATAGGAATACCTTAAAGTTAAATAAAAGAAAATATATATACAAAATTAAAATAAGATTTTAAGTATTTACAAAAATAAATATTATATTTAAGTATACTTTAAATTATATCAATCAGTTTTCGCCAATTCAGAGGTCAAGGGTGGATCACTTCTTCAGCATACCTACTACCTGATATTTTTATAAACTTAGTAATACGATGTTTAAAAGGTTTGTGTAGAGTTATTTCTTTAGTTTCATTAGGTAACTTGTCAAAAACATTAACATGTTACTTAAGGAAACTAAAAGCTTGCTTAAGCCATTTTCTCACCTTTTGACAATTTCACCAACTCTGATAGGAATATTCGATTCGAATAACTTATTTATTCTTCAATTTATTATATACTCAACTTAATTTAATAAATTAACAATATTATATTTGGTGATCATTTGGTATAGAGTTACAATGATCAGATGGTTTTGGTAGGAGACCACCTAGTTCGATCTATTTTATATATAACGTGTATACTTAAAAGGTACCTGTATATTTAAAAATAAAAAAAAAGGCAAATAAATAAGCGAGTTTAAATATAACTAGACAAACTTGCGTCGAAAATTTCAGACTCCAAGTATAAAAATACTGTTTCTGAGATATTCGGCGATAAAAATTTAAAACATACATTATATTATTATTTATGTGTAAATACACGTACAAGGGTGGCTTATATTAAGGGATGAAAAAAAAACATCTTGGATATAAAATTTAAACGAATTTTTTTAGGACGTTGGCGTTGGCGCAAAGGAAGGATTTGATTAAAATATTACGTAATTTTGTGGAATCCTCGAAGCGGCACGGCTTGTCATACTACACGGGGTTTCTGAAAAGGTGGAAAAATAGCGAAATTATTTAATGCAGATTCATAAGAAAAGTATATATATATATATATATTGTTTTTTTTTCTATCCACCAACATCGTACACTGTTTTATCGACACGGTCATACTTATATAACGACAGTTCGCAGTGGGGCAAAATTCAATATTTTTATAATGACCAAATTATCGTATTTAAATCTTATAGTACACTGTTTTATCGACATCGTCAAAATTATTCAATGACAACTCACAATGGGGCAAAATATATAGATATATATACACGCACACATACAAAAAATGTATATTTAAATTTCTTTCAATTTAAATTAACGCCGGCCGCACACTGGATGCGTTTTCGTACGAAAATGAGTAGTACGTATACGTACGAATACGTACATTCCTGATCTTCGAAGTAGTATTGAACATCGCACACTGTACACGATTTAGTAGTGCGTGTACGCACGTATAGATGCGACGTCCGACACGATCCGGATTTGTTCGGAAATTTTTGCGATTTCGTACGATGGATATTGAAAATTTTGTCAATTTGACACATGACCACAAATGTTTGTGGGACCAAAGCGATTCAACTACGTGACCATCAGCGCAGATCATGGCGGAGGAGTCTCTTAAGAACTAAAAAATACCTGTAAGTTAAATTAAGGTGAGGTATAATTATGTACTTTGAACAAAAAACTTTTATTATTTATACTCGTTATGAGCTCTCGTTGCACTTCTCCCCAATATTTGTGAAACTATTAGATAGATAGTCATGAAATTTGTCATTTTTTTTTTTGGCATTTTTGCAAATTTGGTACATCTCCCCAGCATTTGTGAATCTATTATATAGATAGTCATGAAATTTGTCATTATTTGAGTCTGCCATAATAGGGTTTTCCAGAAGATACAGATTATTCATTTGGCACAAACTTCATTGGAGAAATGCGAAAACTTACTGATCGTGACCGACGCAAGACGCAATCAATGTGCGCACTCAATACGTACGAAAATAATCGTACGAATACGTACGTAATAATTCGTATCCAAAGTGCGGCCGGCCCTACTCTTGATATTGTCACGGGATCGTGGTTATAGGAAGCAGATGTAGCACTTGAAATTAATTATCATATTATTATAAAGTAAACGAACTCTTACTTTAATCCAACTTGAAACAACCGGCCCCTAGTCGGTGATGCGTCACGAATGGCTGCTACGCTGCTTCCACCTCTATCGCACTGAGTAATACGTGCAGAGTTTCTCTGTCGAGCGCTGTTTTAAATTGCGACAAGTCTTGACCGATTTTACTTAGGCAACCACCACGATCGTGTTCGTTATAAAATTAGCTGTATTTTAATATAAATTTTAATAAGAAAACAGGTGATGGTAAATACATAGTATTAACCCACCTATTTTTACCTGGCAACCTGTAGTATGGACCAGAAAAACGTTAGAAACCCAACCGTCTCTTGCTCCTTATGCTTCTTACTCTCAATCGATATTGATTTTGTTTACTTAACAAATAAGTGAAAAATTTAAAAATCAAGAATTACATTAATTTTAATTAAAGGTAGGTTTGATTTAATTTCACCAGGTAACCCGTTCGCAATATGTTTTTTCATGTATTGTGATTGTCTGTTTACCGAATAAAAAAATTTTTTCATCCGTTAAACAGATGGGTGAAGTTCGATCTTAGTTGGGATCTTAGAATATAACCAGGATATTAATATAGAAATTGTATATAGTTGTCATCATCATTCCACAAACATCATATATATCATATATAGATATATATATATATATATATTATATAATATATATATATATATATATATAAACCCGTGTTGTTTTCCCCCCCTATCCGCCAAGTTAGTTTGTTCGTTCCACAACCAGATATCCCACCGTATAATAACCACCCCCTGGTGGTTATGGTGGTGGATAGTCCTTGGTGTCCCATTGAAAATGTGCGAGTTTGGTGGGGATGGCTGAGCGTGGGTGGGAGTGTGTGACGAAAATGTGCATTCTAGCGCATTGTTTTGTTATGGGAAGGCCGCAAATGCTTCAGATTGTTTCAAAATAGGCGCGCTGACTGTGTCGGTGAGTCTAGAAGGTTCCGGAAAAACCTGCTCTAGAAAGTTCTGGAAGGAGAAGGTTCTAGAAAATTATCGAAAGTTCTATAAGGTTCTAAACTGAGAGGCGGAATGTGTCGGTGTGTCTAGAAGGTTCCTGTACATTCGATAAATTTGAAGGAGGGTGTTCTAGAAGGTTCGCGAAAGTGCTATGACGATCCAAACAGTGTTCTAAAAATCTACGCGTGCGAAGCCGCGCGGGCACAGCTAGTTTACTATAAAATTGATCGAGTAGACGTATTGACTAAGTTGATTATCTGGCATACATTAAAAAAATCTACCTATAAATGAATTTTTTTTGTATTATTCGTAATGATATAGCGAATTTATCTTCATGAAAAATAATGTTTCACTTTTTGTTGTTAAAAAAATACATTCACGAAATTTTATTTGAAACTGTCTGCTGTGAGACTCGAAGACTTAAATCAATCTTATTTCGCAATATTGAAAGATCTTTTTAGCTACCAGTAGAAAACGAGAAAATTCCTTTATCGCTTCACTTTATACAGGTAATTTTAAATCTTTTATTGGAATATTTGATTCAATTAACTGGGTAGGTACCTACTATAATATTTATATTCAATCAGCGATACAATTCCACTAAAAAATAATTAAATTGTCTGATTAATCCAACGGTGAAGCAAGTTTTGCTGGAAAATTCTAGAAAATACATCGTATTTGATATGTAAAGTTTTTTTACTTAGAATCAAACATAATAATTTCGTTGTCTGTCTGTCCCCGAAACTTTGTGTAACGTCCGTAATTTCATTCGAATTCACGGCTGGAGATGGGGCTTGAACCCCGACCAGTAAACCGAACCGGCCTCTCTACGCATGTTGCTACGGCCTCCTCTCCGTGGACCATCAAAAAGATACTATAAATATATATACCAAGGCTAAGCAAGGACGCGAACCAATATTCCGTCATTTTTGACGGGTGAAAGCTAGCCATCTACTTTTTTTGGTATTTAATATAACTTTTATCAGTGGTGGGATTTAAAGGGTTTTAACCTATTTGTCAGCGAACTGGTTGTTAAAATAAAATAATTTTGCATAACCGTTTCTTTTTTTCTTATAAAATTGAATTTATTTAAATCAATTTTTATTGAGCACTTCTTTTATATAAAATTTATTGACTTATGGATTTTAGTGTTGACATATTTAAAAAATATCCACGTGACAGTTAATTTTAGAGATATAAAAAAACAGGTTGTAAATAAAGAGAGAACCTAGAATTATTTTGGAATTCACTTCTGATTAGTTTTGCATCTAGTACAGGCATTTGCAGCCCCTATACATCCAGCAAGCGTTTGTTTCGCCGAAATTTCACCTTCCGGCCATCTGTTGTCTAATCGTCTCATCAGACGCTCCGCCCTCTGCCATTTCAGCTTTGCAACTCGTTGCGCTGTTCCTTTGAGTTTGATTAATCTACCACTAATTTGTTCCTAGTTCCCGTAACGAAATCCCAACAGAGATATCTCGTGGCTCTTTGTAGGATATCGAGCATTGTAATATTTCACATCCATAGATCAAAATAGTACAAAAATCTTTCTTTCATGTCATGTCATGTTAGGTCTAAATTGGCTATGTTGAGGTCTTTGAAATTGGCCAGCCGAGTATGAATTGCATCTTTAACTACAACAGAATTAGATTATTTAAAAGCCTTTTTCTAGTTCTTAAATTGAAGGATATCTGGAGGTACCTGTAACTTAGCCAGCCAACCATGAATTGCGTCTTTATCTCTTATGGTTAGTCTACTAGGGCAAAAGTCTCGAATGGTCTCTCGAGTGTCGTACATTTGAGTTTATGGCGAGATTTCCAGAACGAAAACGTTGGAACCAAAAACGCACTGTGTTTTCTTTTGCGGCACCGTCGCCATACACTTCATTAATCCTTCGAGCCGTTTCTGCAGCACTGGTGCCACGGTGAAACTCGTACTCGTAAATAACGCGATATTTCAAGTTTTTCATTTTGTAAACTGAGTGACGCAAAGAAAAAAACAATTGAGGAAAAAACAAATGAATTATAATTTTCAAAACACAAATACATGAGTAAATAGCTGTATAAATTTGGATTTGGAATTCCTAACCAAAGAGAAGATATTTGAGATCAAAATTTGCCAGTATGGCAAAACGCCAGTTTCATATTAAGGACTAATATATGGAGGGTTCCCAGAATTGAAACATACCTATATATATTATATATATATATATATAATATATATATATATATATATATATATATATATATCATGATAATATATATTAAAACTTACAAAATTTGGATAATGTGATAATAATAATTTAATTAAATTAAATTAAATAAATATTTGATAAAAATAACTCATATACATGGATAACTCTGTCTCTGTGAGACTTTTGTATTTCATCTTAGTTTATATTAACTTGCAGATAAAAAAATATTTGTATTTATTTAAATTATGTTATAATACGTTGTTCTCCGCTCAGAATGAGAATTACCCGGTCAGCAGAGAAATACATGTTTTCATTTGAATTATTTTTGCAAGAGCCTAAAGATGTAGCGTAATTATATTATCATTTGCAAACAAAAAAAAAATATGCTGGGTTATTTGGAAAATACTATTAACCTTGCAGGACTATATTCCTGCCTTGATTGTGTGTCGAAAATGTTCAAGCAGCCATGACCTACATAATATGAACAGTTAATTGAGCTATGCAATATCAAATTAGTATTTTTTTCAATATTTTTGATTTATTTTATTTTTAACTATCATTTATAACTAGAAACTTATATTGATTACGAAAAATTCATTTGTCTCAATACAAGTTAAATAAAATGATAAAAACTGTGCAAAAATTCCAATTGGAATTCGAGGGTTTTTATTATTTTATTTGATTTGTATTAAAGGGATGAATTTTTCATATTCGATTTAAGTTACTGTAATGATAGTCCAATATTTTTAAAAAATAAGTTGGGAATACCTAATGGAAAAAAATACAAACTTTGATGTCGCATATCTCCATAACTGTTGATATAAGGTCATGGTTGCTTGAACATTTTAGACTCATAGTTAAGACAGTAATGTAGTCCAGCGAGGTAATTAATGTTTTCAGGTATACAGACCTGAAAACGTAGATAGTTGACGATGATATAGTTGATCAGGGGTTTGATTTCGATCTCTTATAAAAACCATATATTTGCAACCATCGCAGTCTAGTGGGCATGATGCTGGCTTTCGTGTACCGGGGGATACAATGTTCGATTACCGGTGAAGTCGCAAAACATTTATGTGATTTTTACAAGCCCGAGTGTTTGTAGAGCTATAGTAATTGGGCACGATGGCCTTAAAAATGATGGTTTAAAAAATACAAAGTTTATCTAAGGAAAAACTTATTTGAAAAAAAAAAGAAATTAGGTGTGTGTTACGAGTATATGTTTGAATACTGGAAATGAATAAACCATTAAGTGTCAGAATATTTATTCTAAGATACAAGGTAGATAATAAATATAATATTTTTCATTATTTATGTGCTAGTTTACATATATTTTAATTAATATCTTCAACACTACCACGCCGATATCTCACGGTACTAAAAACTATAAAATACTCATGTCGTTTAGTGCCTTATTTATAACAAAAATGACGCGTCACTTGATACTTATGCATTCCATATGACTAGGAAATTAACACAATACTAATTGTACTAATCTGTAAACATATCTAAAAAAATATTTCTGACACTTACAGTACTATATTCCTTTCCAGTATTCATTTATATTTCAAAAAGTTTGTAACATATAATTATTTATAAAAAAATGTTACCATTTTGTTAACCTATTTTTATAAAATATACTTTTTTGTTACCTGGGTATTCATCATATACCGATCAATACTGTTGACAATATCATTATATTGTCAGTATTGGCCTGTTAAGAGCTACTTATCGATTTCGTTATTCTCTACCTACCAACATTATAATCCAGAGGACATAATTAAAGTCGTCATGAGACGTTTTTTTCAATGTGACAATGTTACACTGCATAGTGTTGCTATGCACATTATTGTCACATTGATTATATTTTGTATATCTTCTTGTAGTAATCGAAGTGCACCAACATTCTTGTTACAGATCTCGGATGAGTAGGACGTACATCGGTATTTTTCTGAATCTGACAATATCAATTGATAATTGTGTTAACTTCTATTCGTTTACGGAACATAAGATATTCAGGTGAGTGAAACAAACATTTTATATATTTTAAAATATGTATAATATGTAAAATCGGCCGTACGGAAACATGAAAAATTCTTCTTCACTTTGAATAATTTTGAAGTAAATAAATTACCTTTTGATTGGACAATTTTGCAGATTTCAACTTTAGAAATAATTCATCTTGTGTCTAATTTTGTGTAGTCCACTCAATAAAAACCTTTAAATTTCTAAATAAAAACCATAATAGGTTTTCATAAAGTATTATTAATTTTCTGTTATTTTAATATTTTTTTGTACTTTTTATTATATTAAGCGAAGAATTCTATATACTCACATTATACTCAATATTTTGATGTTTCAATTTTTAAAAGAAGGCATTTATGAGTATTATTTTACTACTGGAATATAATGTTCCCCAAATTCTTTACCATTTTTGTTCGCAATTTCCTTTGCTAATTTATATTTTAATGAGTGGTAAATGGAGGTATTTAAGTTATATTGTTTTTATGTTTTTTTGTAAATTGTATGTAAATTTAGACCAAGTTGAACAATCAAATTCTAACAATCACTTTAAGGATGATTGCTGTCTTAAGACATCGGGCTAGATAGGATGGCGTGAACATCTCACACATTATTATATAAATTACGGATTAATTTGTATAATGAAATGTTAAAGTATATTTTAAGTACTCACTATGTAATTATTTATTTAAATATATGAGACTAAATCAATAAATAGTTGATTTCGTCTTACATGAATCCTAAAATGAAGGTCGTATAGTTAAAGATATTTTTATAGGATATAAATAAAAGATTTTCGTCATATTTTGAATATTATGAAACAACCTACGACAATAACAACATACGAAGGTAGTAAGCAAAAAAAGCTTTAGTGATTATTTAGACCTTTATAGGAGAGCTAAAGAATGTTCTGTCTTTGAGATTTCTTTTATTTTTAAACGATATCGAAATAACCAAAATTGGTTTATTGTCGTCTTTTTTTACTCCCTCTCTTTTAACTCGTAGCGTCTGCTTATCTGCTGTAAAAACTTTGGATCGATTTTTAACCCTTTTTCTGTGATCCAATCGAACTGAAACATTGCGGGCAGACTCGTGGCGACGATAAAAATGATCTAACAAATTCTCGTTTAAAAAAAATAATTGTTACATATAGAATAATTTTGAATTTTTCGAAATTTATTACTCCCTTCCTTTTAACTCGTAGCGTCTGCTTGTCGGCTTATCTGCTTGTCTGCCGAAAAAACTTTGGATCGATTTTTAATCCTTTTTTCGTGTTCCAATCGAGCTGAAACTTTGAAGGCAACTCGTGGCGACGATAAAAATGTTCTAACAAATTTTCGTTTAAATTTTTTATTATTGTAGTATAATTTTGGATATTTAGAAATTTATATACATATGAGAAAAGAGCCCGACGCGTGGATAAGGCGCAAAACCTGTTTCGACTAGTCTGACTAGAGCCATGGGTCCGATCAGCCGGCAATATGTTGAAAGAATATCAAATTGGAAACAATACAAATAAGAAAGGGAGTTTAATAAAAACTTTTAATGGGTTAGTTTTTATTTTGTTATTCAATTTTAGCTGTATGGCTATGACACGAGAATTAAAAAATCTATTTTATGGTCAAAAAATATCTGTAGGTAGGTATGAAATTAAATTATTTAACAGATGTTGGAGGTTTTATATTATGTTGTTTGTTGCCTTCGTTTTGAAGGCAAATATTATATTTTAGCTGTCAAAACGCGCTCCGATTGTAGTGTCAAAGGCTGTTCGAGTTTGCAGGAACTGGAAATATACTTCCTCTATTTTTCTGTATGACTTTTTAAAAATAAATTCTTGCTGGAAGATACTCCATGTTTGCGAAATGTTGGTTTTAATAAAATCAGTTCGATAATTATAATGAATGCAATAATACAATTAATAACATATTTTTTCACAATTTGTGTTATTAAATTTCTATTATAAAATAACACCTTATTAAAATATAATATGCTAAAATGTATGCATTAAAATTTTTATTATTTTTATGTTTTATTTTTTTATGATATATTTTCTGTATATTGTAATATCCTAAACTGTGGTTTGAAATTATTGTCACATTTAAAAATAAAAGTGGTAATTGATATTATAAAATATTAATAAAATTTCAATATAAGGTACGGATACAAAATATATAATATTTTCATCATCTCTAAAATTTCGTAAAAAATATAGTAATCTCATAAAAATATGTAGTGACCCGCAGAGAGGATAGAACGCCACACTCTTCTTTTCTGACGTAACACATTTGCCTGCTTTCATAATTTTGATGCGTGCTCTACGGCTGTTGAAGCTTTTAACAAGGATATCCTCCGATATTTAATTTATTGCCTCATTGTTCATACGTTCCACATGACCAAACCATCTCAGCGCTGCTTGGTACAACAATTAAGTCGGCATTAAATTCACTCCTAATTTATAATTTTCGCACTGCAGAAAAAAATATTTACGCATGTTCCCGAGTGAACCACAGCATTCAGTCTTATTTTATATTTTTTTTGCCTATTATAATTTTATTATTATTTCAATATAATTAGACAAAAAGATATGAATGCATAGGTACATAGATTGATGGCATGTTAAAACATTTGATGACTACTGAATTAAATTATATTTAATCATATTTTTATAATAATAATGATTCTCTTTATCAGCTGAAATTATAGGCTGGTTCATCCTATACGCCGGATTAAATTTTAATATGAAACATTCCAAATTAGAATATAATTACTGATTTATGCAGTAGACATGTTGAAATTAATGGGCATGATGGCAGATTTTGAAATAACATTCTATATTGCAGGTACACGTCTACTATTACCGAAAATGACATTACTTCAGTAATAAACTAAGTTTTCACGCAAATAATTTCATTTTCATCTACATATTTTTAATAACGCGCAAAAACGCCCGCAGCTGTCATTTCGTCTACGTGACGTCAAGCCTCAGAAAACATTGCAGTGTGTCTCTATGGCAACAGTTTAAAGACGCGGTGATGGATACTGAGGCGTGACGTCATTCGCTCTGACCGTTGTTTCAGTTAAAATGGCGGATTGCACAATTTTATACTTTTATTTTATAGAAAATTTTATTACATATTTTTAATTACGCGCAAAAACGCCCGCAGCTGTCGTTTCGTCTACGTGACGTCAAGCCTCAGTAAACATTGCATCTATGGCAACGGTTCAAAGACAAAGTGATGGATACTGAGACGTGACGTCATTCGCTCTGACGGGTATTTCAGTTAAAATGACGGATTGCACAATTTTATACTTTTATTTCATTGAAAATCTTATTAATCTAAATGCATATATTACAACTGGATCATTTTTTAGAATCGTTTCAAAATATTTTCTTCTCTTAAATCACTTGTTCTTCTTTACTGTCATCATGCCTATTATGGTGTAGGTCAAATGCCCGCCGCGGCTGTGATGGCATATTCCCAATTGATATAATTTTTGAAGATTGTTTGAAAGGCAGTTCGCTCAGTTTCAGAAATAACGCGTTGGATTATCGTTTTCAGTACAGGAATTGTTTGTGGTTTGATAGCATAGACAATGTAGTTTAAAAAACCTCGAGGAAAAAATCTCATTGCGTCAAGTAGCAAAAGTATGGAAGTGAAGGTCCTTAGTGATAATACCGTGCTAACTGGCTCTGCCAATGTTCAATTGTTGATGTTCCTGGATTCCCATCGACACTTTCACTGACGACTGCATTAGTTCCAGACAACAGTACAGGATGAGGACGCGATTGTTCATAACCGAACCATTTTCATCGATTTTTACTCCCTTTCTTTTAACTTGTAGCGTCTGTCTGTCTGCCGAAAAACCTTTGGATCAATTTGAACCCTTTTCTCGTTATCCAATCGAGCTGAAACTTTTCAGGCAGACTCGTGACGACGATAAAAACGATCTAACAATTTTTTGTTTAATTTTTTAAAAAATTATTATAGAATAATTTTGGATTTTTGGAAATTTTAACGGTTTTTATTACTCGCTTTCTTTTAACTCGTGTCGTCCGACTCGAGCCCGACGCGTTGAGAAGGCGTAACACCTGTTTAAACTAGTAAATGAGAAAGGGATTTATTATATTAATACTTGGTTTTTATGAGTTAGTCTTTTATTTAAATTTATCTTTGAATGGTGGACTCATTAATCGAAACATGAATACCTACCAAGAATTCCACGGACTTTTCCAACGGTCTCAATTTGTAAATAATTTTTAACAATATTTTTTTGTACTTTTTGCAATACATTTTTAATAACTTCAATGACAGCAGATGCAAGAAAAAAGAAATAAATAAATAAAACAAGTTACGATCGTTGCACGCAGTTACGGGGACAGACAGACAGACGGACGGACAGATGGACAGGCAACAAAATTATTATAGTTGGGATGGTAACAATATTTAGTCTGAGTGACCATTTTTGTGATACTTTGCCAACTTCCAGTATTTAATAATTCGTACCTACCTGAGTGTTTCTAGTTTATTGTTATCAAAAATGTTGCAATCCGAAGAAGACTTTAAAATACGTGTATCCTCAATTTTTTTTTGAATTGATTATTATGCATTACAATTTTACAATGGTCATAATAAAACTATACCAATTAGGTACGACATGTTAAATAATAATAAAAAATATGTATAATTCCATTTGACATTTTTAGGATTTGGATCCCATCATCAAAAGGCTAACAACTACGAACTTAACGGAATTCAAACTGAAATAACTGGATGAAATTATAGATGATTGAGAAATTCTTCATCATACAGACGAGTGTTTCAATCAAGAGATCGGTGACAGAGATGGCTATTTGAAAATAATATTACATCAGGTAAACTCATTTTGTTATTTGAACCTCATACTCCCTTTATATTAACTCGTGGCGTCTGCTTGCTTGCTTGCCGTCGAAAAAACTTTGGATCGATTTTTAACCATTTTCCCGTGATCCAATCGAGCTGAAACTTTGCAAGCAGACTCGTGGCGACGATCGAGAAGGTCTATCAAATTTTCGTTAAAAAAATTAATAAACTTTTGGATTTTTCTAATTTTTTCATACAACTTACTAAGTTGTATGGAAATATTTCAACACGTCTGGTAGACACGGAACTTGATTAAAGTATAATTTTGGATTTTTGGAAATATTTTATTACTCCCTTTCGTAGCGTCGCTCGACCGAAGCCCAACGCGTAGGTTAAGCGCCAAACCAGTTTCCACTAGTAAATGAGAAAGGGAGTATAATAAAAACTTAGTTTTTATGGATTACTTTTTTATGACATTAACAATAATATATTATTAAACAGTATGTTACAAGAACACAGTTTCTGGAATATGTCTCCAGAGGCATGATTAATTAAATAAGGATAAATTATAGAAGTCTCACAGAGACGAAGCTAATTTATATATGGGAAAAGTGATCACTCTACACAATGCAATTTAGATTCGACTTAAATACTATAAAAAGTTCATTAAAAATGCGGCTAAATTGAAGAATACGGAAACCATAACCGATCCTTTTGAGAGTAAGTTCCGAATTCAGAGTTAATACTTGGATGATTTAAAGGTTAAGGTACGCCTTAAAAGTGTTATCCGGGGCTTAGTATCCACGATAAATTTAATATTTTTTATTTATTAGTCATTTTATAGTAGGTACATAATTTCACGAATACAATAATGATATACATTCATACAATAAAAACGTTAAAATAGCCATAGCTCGTGCTTATGGGAGGAGTGATCACATCAGATCATTTTATGGATATTACAATTGTAATATTAAGGTGTTAAAATATTGAGAAATATAATTAATCATTAATTATTATTAAATCAATACATATTGTACGTAATATTACGTAAAATATAATGAATTTATTATTACTCTTTAAAGCTTCCGTAATTTCAAGTGTACCGACAAAGTTAAGTTAATTAATTAAGTATAAATCATAGACAACATTTGGTTGGTGAGAATCTTATTTATAGATAATACCAAATGTTCAAGCGAATGATGAACGAAAGAAATGTAATAAATACTGTATGTAGGAACTCTTTGTATTTTTGTTACGTAATATTTTTTCTTGTATATAGTTTGTACTTTGTCCGTAGATAAAGTATATAAGGTATTTGGTATTTGGAAATTTTCTAAACTCTAAAGTGTAATATCTTCTTTAATATTACTTGCGCGATCAATTCTGTTTTATTTTATAACGAGGACACTCTTGTAATTGTACTAAGTTATTGCACATTCTAACTTAGTACAAATTGTCCTAAGTTAGAATGTGCAACGCCGATACAGGCACCGAATTATGATAAATACATAAAAATAATAAAAAATCAATAGCAGAATTACTCGAATATTTTTTAATCAGAAATCAATTTGAGTCATACCGCAATAGACTAATTCACTTTCATTTACTATCTTCATCTAATAGAAGAATAATCGCTAACTTAATTATACTATATTATATCTTAAACGGGAATCTTGATGTGCAAAATCTTATTTACAAAATTTTAATACCAGTTTCCACTAGAGCTAGCATATTTTTATGCAATATTTTTTTAAAACGCAATATTTTTTTAATTTTTAATTTATTTAATTTATGGTACAAATACATTTCTTATATAAACATATCAGATTTAAATTTTTTTTTAAATACTTGGTAGTCATGTAGACCTCATCAGTAAAGAGAAGCTCTTGAGTCTGATGAGGGAGCCACAGCTCTTATTCCTTATTATTTTTATTATGATCCTTATATTTTTCATTTAATTTTTTTACTACTCTCTAATACCGCGATTTGTTAAAATATAAAATTCTAGAAATTAATGTTATAATTATAAGTTAAAAAGAAGACCTCTTTATGTGATATTGTACCTTTGTATACTCTAGTCTTATCATGGTGATAGTCCCGAATGATCAGTATACAAAATACTCCAATATAATTTGAATTAAATAGCGGTTAATTATGCATCAACCTAATATTTTACGAAACTGCATGTTTTTAAGAAGTCGACTCAAATATTTGAAACAATGTTTATTGCAATTTTTTGAAAATATCTTTTGCAAATTTGTGAAAAACCATTTAAAAAAAATTAAAAATGATAGCTTTGTTTACTTTCACTATTTATTAATAACGATTAGAACTTTTCGATGCAAACGCATCATCTTATGTTATGTTATAATACTTAAATGTTTTTAATTTTTTTTACACTGTGTATATTAAATTCCAGAAAAATCCCACCACATAACGCTGTGGCTCCCCAAACCTTCCGAGAATTGTGCAGTTCATGGTGTTTGGGATGTGAATCTGATGGCTGATGGTGACAATGCAGGGTGGTCCAGGGTTGGAATTTGAAGCTCCAGTGTTGGCGCTAAAGGATACCTTAGACTTAGCGAGATGCACGATTCTTCCCCTATGGTGATGCTTCCATACATTGGGAACAACGTATTTATGAAAGGTTATCCAGATTATAATCCAGAAGATGTGGATTTATTGATGGACTAGCGAGATGGAACGTGGAGGATTAAAAAATGTCCAGGAAGCATTGCGTTACGATAATTATTTATGGCCAGATACAAGTTACTAGTAAGGAGATACGAGGTACTTTGTAAATATAGATTATCTACAAAATGTTAAAAAATGTATATTTGTGTAGAGAACGGGATGAGATGTTCTTTTTGATCGATTAACACCATCCGATAACTTAACATGAATAAATAGCACATATCACATTTATCTCGGGAACTAAAAATACAGGATGTTTTAATTGAAAAATTACTATTTAAAATTAAAATTCTAGACAAAAATTAAAATGTAGGAAGTTCTGGTTTAAAATTCTATTATCACGATTATACCCACGACGGGAAGATCGAATCAATGACTTTTATATTCATCACAACCCTTTGGTTTTCTCTTCTACATTTATTCTTGCATGGTGTGTGATCAGCAATTTAGCATATAATGTTTTATTTTTTTATATCATTATCATAATAATACAGCAGTTAATGAACATGTCCGCCTCTACCACACGGCGGTGTTCTGTGAAATGTTTTTTTATTTATTTATTTCCACAACTTGCACAGCAAAACTATTTATTGGATAAAACGATATAAACTTTTTTAAAGTACGTTTTTACAAGATAAAACAATGAATAATACAATTAAATAGGTAACCAGATATGCATAAAGAGATAGCAAGTATGTTATGTAAATTTACAGTAAATGGACAGTAAAATGGTCACTGAGCGGACACCGGTAGCGACTCAAATTGATTCAAAGAATGTCTATTAATTATGCATGCTTATTACCAAGTTTTAATTCAATGAAAGTTATTAGTCTGTTGTAATCAAATAAGTTTGATGAACGGGTATTTCTAGGCTGTACATGTAATGAAATGGACGATAAAAGGTCAGGGGCATACAAATTATAAAAATCAATTAGGTATTTAATGTCAAAATATTAGTTAACCTATTATGTCTATCCCTCAGACTGACTCGGCTAATCCGACGTTGAAGATGATTATAATTATTATGCTCAATCGGAATTATGTCTTAAATTTTTTTTATTGAACTTTTTCTAATGTGTGAATTAGTCTCATAATGTGGTGGTAACCATTCAATATTCTTATTGATTTCTCAATAATTATGCATGGTACTATATTATTGAAGTTTTGCACGCAAATAAATAAAGCCGAGCACATTTTCAAATTTTTTGAATTCACTTTATGGCACCATTTTATAAATAAAATGATGAAAACTTTGTTTTAACTGCACTTACATTTTGTTTTAAAAAAAATTCAAGGCGTTTGGGGAGTGACGCTCCCTTCTTCAGGGCAATGAATGTCCTGGAATTAATGGTCAAATGTGGACTGTTTTGTTATGGCGGGAGGGGGTTGGAGAGGGGCACAAAGTAATTTTAACCATAGCTCAAGAAAGGGCTGCTTACAAAGTTTATTTGATTATTAATAATATTTAAGTTTCTATAAATACTTTATAGAAATCTTAATCTAATCTCTAATATTTCTTTATTATCCGAGCAATTTAAGGATTTGTTTTGAAATTTTCTTTATGTGACTAATATAATTTAATTGAGAATCGAGCAGGACATTTAAGTCGTTCATCGACTTCTGTTAATTTATTTTGAAAAAATATTTTTTTTTGTGGCATATATTATGAGTAAGGGTTTGTGTAAGGGATAAGCAATCTATATATAGTATAAAGTATATTATATAGATATATATAAGATATCTCTATATATATAATGATATATAATATCTATATCTCTCTATATATTATTAGATATCTATATATATATATATACTCAAATTTAACAAACTAGCATCTGCATTGATAAGACAAATATGACCATATTTTCTGAAATATCAAGAGCTACCTGTATACATAGGTGGAACGTTGTACGCCATGAAGAATTGTATAAAGTAATTTTCTTAGAGTACAGATTATATTTTAGTGGATTAAAGGTACTAAACAGACATAAGCCGGAACGGTCATCCTGGAATTTTTCAAACAAAGAGAGTCGAGCCAATCGAGAATTATGAAGGAGATGTGCAATAGATAGATACTCAAATGTACAATACTAGAGTCGCATTGATACGACAAATATGACCATATTTTGTGAAATATCAAGAGCTACCTGTATTATCAATTGCATCACCAACATGGGTGGAACATTGTACGCCATGAAGAATTGTATAAAGTAGTTTTCTTAGAGTACAGATTATATTTTAGTGGATTAAAGGTACTAAACAGACATAAGCCGGAACGGTCATCCTGGAATTTTTCAAACAAAGAGAGCCGAGCCAATCGACAATTATGAAGGAGATCTGCAATAGATAGATACTCAAATGTACAATACTAGAGCCGCATTGATAAGACAAATATGACCATATTTTGTGAAATATCAAGAGCTACCTGTATTATCAATTGCATCACCAACATGGGTGGAACATTGTACGCCATGAAGAATTGTATAAAGTAAATTTTTTACAGTACAGTTTATATTTTTGTGGATTAAAGGTACTAAACAGACATAAGCCGGAACGGTCATCCTGGAATTTTTCAAACAAAGAGAGCCGAGACAATCGACAATTATGAAGGAGATCTGCAGTAGATAGATACTCTAATGTACAATACTAGAGTCGCATTGATACGAAAAATATCACCATATTTTGTGAAATATCAAGAGCTACCTGTATTATCAATTGCATCACCAACATGGGTGGAACATTGTACGCCATGAAGAATTGTATAAAGTAAATTTTTTTCAGGACAGTTTATATTTTTGTGGATTAAAGGTACTAAACAGACATAAGCCGGAACGGTCATCCTGGAATTTTTCAAACAAAGAGAGTCGAGCCATCGACAATTATGAAGGAGATGTGCAATAGATAGATACTCAAATGTACAATACTAGAGCCGCATTGATAAGACAAATATGACCATATTTTGTGAAATATCAAGAGCTACCTGAGTACAATATGACCCATATGATTAGTTGCATTACCAACGTGGGTGGAACATTGTACGCCATGAAGAATTGTATAAAGTAAATTTTTTACAGTACAGTTTATATTTTTGTGGATTAAAGGTACTAAACAGACATAAGCCGGAACGGTCATCCTGAAATTTTTCAAACAAAGAGAGTCGAGCCAATCGACAATTATGAAGGAGATCTGCAATAGGTAGATACTCAAATGTACAATACTAGAGCCGCATTGATACGACAAATATGACCATATTTTGTGAAATATCAAGAGCTACCTGTATTATCAATTGCATCACCAACATGGGTGGAACATTGTACGCCATGAAGAATTGTATAAAGTAAATTTTTTACAGTACAGTTTATGTTTTTGTGGAGAAAAGCTACTAAACAGGCAATGTCTATATCAGATTGACTTTAGTAACAGAGTTAATGGCTATCTGACTTTTGTAACCGAGTAAATAGTTACCAGAAATGTAGTGTCTGCAAGATGACCTTAATGAAAAACTGCATCGCCAACATAGGAAGAACATGGTACGCCGTGAAGGATTGTAAAAAATATTTTTTTTTTACTACAAAACATTATTTTTGTAGATTAAATCTACTTAACAGGCAATGCCTACATATATCAGAGCAACTTATAAATTCACACCAATAGGCGGTAGAAAAGTTTAAGTATAGTAATTGTGTGATGGTGGGTAGATTTGCGATGCATTTTAGAGATGTTTTAGTGCTAGAGATTAATTTATTTCTAAAGTTACGTTTTATGTTCGGGGTAAGAAGGCATATTTCGGTTTTTGATTTATTTAAGTATTATATTTTTATTTCTGGATGTTTGTTCTACAAATAATTTTTCACGTTTCAATTTTGTCGTTTTGCTGTAACCGATTGGTGATTGCTAATCAAATTTTTAATTACATGTTCATTTTATGTTTGGAAAATATATTACGGACACTTCAAAATTGAAGATTAATTTAGGTACTTGATTATTTTGATTTGAAAATACGCATCGAAATGATATTTATAATGTCAGCTTGATGCTGGTCTTCCAGTAATTGATTTTTTATGCTATCATGTTGAAACCATGTTCATAATTTGGATTCTTTGTCGATCAGAATTTAGAAACGATTTTTTTATTACATACTTGAAATGACTTTGCTTCGGCGTATTTTTTTATATTTTAAATATAAATAAATTTATTTACTCGCAACAAATAAACCTTTGATCATATATGCAGTTAGAATAGGAATTTAAGTTTTTGTCTATTGAGGTTTAGGGAAACCTTAAAAATAGAGGTTAGGTGATACTAAACAGGAATTGACAAAAAAGATAAGATTGCGTGTAATGTAGACTTAATGAAGACAATTTCTAGTATTTAGAATTTAATCATTAAAGGCATAGAAATTTTTTCAATGTGACAGGACATCATTTCGAGCGTTTTATGAAAGGAATAATAGGTTATTTTTATATCTTGGTAATGTAGCATTTTAGATTATAACAATTGTATGTTATAGATTTTCGTATATTCAAAGTAATGCACGATTAGTTTAGAACACTGCCTTATAAACACATAGAGAGAACGCGTCTTAAATAAAATCGGTTGATTGAATTTTCTATCTATACAGGATGAGCGGAGAATGTTTGAATGAATGACAAAGTACAATTTTTGTAGTGTAATACATCGTAACTTATCTCATGATAAAGTAAAGAAAAATATCTTAATTTTTTGCGTATAAAGTTTTGAAACAGGAATAGATTTTTTTTATTTTTCTAAATAAGACGCTATTCATGTTAAAAAATTCTATTATAAACAATGCAGTAAAAATAACACACGATTTTACTGTTTCTATATTTTATATTTCTTAATAAATGGATGGTCGTTCCAAAAAAACAGCCAGCGTTTTATCTTCTCTTCTTCTAAGACTTCTATCTTCCCTTCTCTCTAAGGCTCCTCTGGAGTGCTAAACAAAACCTCTTTTTGCTAGATATTGGTCTTTCGAGTACGTTAATTGATCTAACTAGCTTTCCAATTGTGATTGATTAGACCATGCTGACAACGTTGAAGACGTCTTTTCAGGCTAACAGTTAAGAGCTATTGTATATAAATTTCAATCCGTATAGTAAGGTCTCAGTTTATGCCTTTCTCGTAATTCGGTATATATGAAAGAAGTATGTCTTCTAGGTTGGATCGCATTCGTGTACCACCTTTCTATTATTTTACTATTGTGTTGCTTTCCTGATTTTGAAGTTTATTTTGCATTATTTTCATGCTGGTTGAGGAGTTTACTAATACCACGTGATTTGTATCTAACTTTTGTTAAGACGGATAATTATTTCTAGACTTTTTATTTGCCTTTCCAGGAAGGGAATTCAAATTCTAAAAATATACGAACGAGATCCAACAGAACGCGAACGTGTTCCAAAAGCCAGTGCTCGCGAAAATTTCCTATCTATGTATACCTCAAATGAAGTTTATCCCTGTCGCTTTCGATAAGATCCAGAGAAGTTGTGTTGTCTGATAACGATGACTCCACACGGCCAAAATATATGTTAACGTATACTTGTTGATAACTTAATCTGTGAGATCGTTTGATAACATTTATTAGTGTCATCATCATGTACATCAACGTGTGCTTGATGATGAGCATCAAGATCACCAGATATACATGAAAATGGCTGCACAGAACATCTTTCCTCACGCCACGTAAGCCTCTAAGCCATGTAGATTGCAGAATTCTCAGCAAACTACCACTCTCGTTATATCCGTCTCGTAGAAGCCCATCCCTAGCACTCTTTCTCTCAACCGTCCCGTCGATCACGAGTTTTTATTCTGAAAACATGTCCAAAACACTTTTAGGTACTTCCTATTTAAACATTATTTCTGGGATCCTCTGAAAACCAGGGCCTAAGAGATATTTGTTCATTTGATGAGTGCTTTTTACCTTGGTCAGAATACATATCTGATTAATTATTTAAAACATGATGATTGTCTTTCGTTCTTCGGTTTTGTTATCGCATGATTTAATTATAAATATTATATTCAATTACTCTTCTGATTTTAAAGTTGATTTTGCAACATTTTAATTTAGTTTGAGAAGTCTAGTGCTTTCTGATTAGTATCTTTCTAAAAATTTTGACTACTGAAATCCAAATTCTATAAATTCATATATAGATCTAATTGTTTCATCATAATTGTTCAATCAAGCACATTTATTCTGAACAATTGTATTTACACCATATTGTTCGATATTATGGTTACCGGATGTACATCAGTTGTTGCACAAAACTTCTTCTTTCCTCGCAATCTTAAGCCATTTAGATCGCGGCATTTGCATAGCGAACGTCACTTTCGGTAATGTACCCATCTAACTTGTAGAAACCTGTATCTGTCTTGCTTTCTCTTAACCGTATTGAAACATTTTGTTGTCACTGAATCGGGTAATTTGTCTTTCTTCTAAAATATTATCCAGGTGTTTGGAAGTCTAATGCTATACGAGTGTCAAACATTAAACCACTTGGCTTTATTTTTTTAAAGAGATATTTGTAGAGATTCCCGATTATTACTCCGAGATTACGAGTGTCAAACATTAAACCACTTGGCTTTATTTTTTTAAAGAGATATTTGTATAGATTCCGTTTTTTATTCTGAAAACATGTCCAAGGCACGTTTACATCCCTTTTCAACATTGTTTTTGGGATCCTCTGGAAAGGAGAGATATTTTTGAGGATACTTTTTGCTACTCCTCTTGACCCTTCTAGTTTTTACTTAAGTTAGAATATTTGATGTTCTGTTTAAAAAATTCAAGAAAATTCTTCATTCTTCAGTTTGGTTGTCGCATGGATTAATTTTTAATATTTCATTCAATTACTTTCCTGATTTCAAAGTTGATCGTGCAACATTTTCATTCCGTTTGAGGAGTCTGCTGCTACCGTCTGTTTGTATCGTTCTTTCATGTAGACGGTAATTATTTATGAACATTTTAATTGCTTTTTGCCTTTTAAATGCTACATGGCAACCATGCTACAGCGCAGTGCAGCACAACAGCAATGCAGCACGGCATGGTTACTAAAAAATACTATTCGTTGTACGTAGATTGAAAATTTTACTCATTACATCAAAAATAAAATAAATAATAATATAAATTATACGTAATTAAAATAAAAAGTATTGATATTGAAAGATGCAATATAATTGGCAATTCATGGAAGCTTAAATATCAACATAAAATTATGAGTAATGTTTTCAATTTTTTTATAGAATTATGATGTGTTACCCAATGCACAGGATTTTTTAACCAATCACTAGTTGGCACTATGTTTAATATAGGCATAGCAAAGAAAAACTTTGTTACCATCTTAGGTGAACAGCGATTAGAGTTGTTTAGTCAGTGGACAGCATTGACAATCAAAGTCTGATGGAGTTAATTTTCAGAGATTTTAACAATAATTTCACTGTTGCATATAGTTAACTACAATACAAACCATTGTAGCCTTAATATAGGTACTCGGGAAGAGAGCCTGTGTATGTTAGAAACAATTTTTAACAATTTCAATGCCTGTTAAAATGATGTAAGAAGAAAAACATCTCGACCGAATCCTTTCATAATCGTAAGCATATATCATGTCGTTTCTGGCGGCCAAATATTTGAGTTCAAAAAAATGATTTCGTTTTGGTTTAGTGATATTATTTTTGTATTTTATTCTTGCCCTAGTATCATGACAACAGGGGTCGAAAATAAAAATTTCACACAGTATAGTGTAGACTAATAAAAGTGGCACAGATACGAAAAGGAAGTTTTAGGCTGAACTAACAAACCTGGAACCTAGGGCTCCCGAGCCTACCCGATAAATAATCATATGATTGTCCACCCCTCAGGTTGTTATTATCCTTTTGATTTTATTTTCAACGCTTTATTAATTTACAGCAAAAATATCGCATATTTTTTCGCGATAACATAAACACGTATTCTTTTTAAGATATAAACTACTTCTCATATTTGAAATTAAAACATTGTCAATTTTGCAGTAAGTAATTGAACGTGTTGGCGTTTATTTTGTGGAAATCCATTTTAATAATTATGAATAAAACGCTAAAATTTTATTTTCTTCCATTATTTTAATTTTGAATGTAATTAAACATGTTTCGGAAACCTCCGTTTCCTTCTTCAGGAGAGTTGAGAGTCTCAACAAGGAAATTTTTAGTGTTTTATTCGTAATTTTTAATTTTGAAGTATTTCACTGCAAAAAAGCGATAGACAATAGATAATTAAAATGTGGGGATGATACAATAAATAATGAAAGTAATTTAGACAGTTTGTTACGTAAGTAAGGTAGGACTCCCATCCTGACAAAACGATCTTCCAGTGTTCACGTAATGTCGCTTTCTACATTAGTGTCTTGTAAAGTGTGCCAAGTATTTGCTGCTTGCAAGAGAAGCACAAGTAAATTTTGAATATTCGTCTGTGTTCTAAGCTTTACTCATTGCAGTTTATTCAATTTCGATAATAAATAAAATGTACCTGTGCTAGATAGTTATTTATGTAAAAGAGTATATATTCGTCACCCTAGCGGTTTCGGTCAGCCTCCTCTCAAATGCCCTGCGGGGTGCTTAACAAATCCCATTTTTGTCAGATCCTGATCCTCCAAGCACTGAAATCGGTTTGACAGGCGCACAGTGTGATATTTTCGGCATCTAGATGACTCAATTATTCTTCGGAATCACCATCAGATTCTTCGAGATCATAGGGCTACGTCCTGGTCCATTGGAGCTAGAAATCTCATCTCCAAGAGCTCACATACTTTCCTACAGATTTTGCCACGTTTGTTTATTGGAGTAGCATGTTAGCTTGCTATAAATGAATCTGAAATTGAATGCAATCTTTTAATTAAAATATTATTTAATAAATACTTGACGTTTTCCTAGTGAATGATTTTCTAAGTTGCTTTTATTTCAGGCCTCTTGTGCGTCTCCCGAGAGTTGGCCTTTTGGTAGAATATACGAATCTATATTATCTTTGCTTTGTGAAATAGAATTTTACGCAAGGTTACAGGCATTGCATGCCATGAGTAGTCTCTTATCTATAATTTTCTGATGTCTTTACGTAACTCGTAAATCCGCTATTTATGCTCTCTATGACATATACTCAACGTATATGAATAATACGCGTAGTATTATTTACTGCAGTTCATTTAATGGGGATAATAAATTAAAAAATTATATTCTAGCTAGTTATTTGTGTATACGAGTATATATACTTATACCCACGAATAATTAAAGCAACTTCAAACAATCCGTTCTAAGTAAGATCGCGTTTTTAGTTTTTTGTTGTCTTTTTTACAAATTTTATCATATTGATTTGATTTTGTATAATACACCGCCTTGATAGGTGAAATAGTTGCTACCGTAAATTTGGCGCAAGGGTTTCTTTTTGAAGATCCAGAATCTGGTTTCTATGAAACCAAAGATTTCCAATCCTGTAGCACAATCGGTGCATCGCGACGGCATCTCACACCAATGTATTCTTAACGGTTCGGAATTTTTAATGGATTTTGATAAGTCGGGAGTCTGACGTTTCAGAATTTCAAGATGCTGACTTATTTTAATTGTTGGAATTTCGGTTCATAAACTTACGAACCAAACTCAAATCTGATTCAAGTTTCGATCACATGGCTGCATAAGATGAACGGAGACAATAAATTATATATGATATCTATATTATAAAGTATACGTTCTTCTTTATAGAATTAAAGGAACGGATGTTTCTCATAGGTTACGTCGCGTTTTTTGTCTTTTATTCTCTTCGATATAAATTTTCCCGTTTAGATTTGATTTTTTACCTCAATACTCGTATAACAGTTCTTCTGCATTTTCAAATTTTTATTAAAAAGCCTTAACAAACTTCTTATATATGTGAAATGGTTTTGACCGTGAATTTAAGGCAAGGCTTTTTGTTGATGGCCGGTAACCTGGTTTCCCGCGGTCAAAAAAACCAAAACTTCACACCCACACAAACGGTAGCATTGTTTTTGTTGTATTTTGATCTTGCGACGATTTCCGTAGAAAAATGTGTAAAAAATCCTTCAAAAGATTATACCACCTTAGGGATGGAATGCAAGTGCTAGTTGGAGTAAGGGGTGAGCGTGGTCACACCTGAAGTTGTGTGTGCGCGAAGGGTACCCGCTCCCATCCGGACTTCCTTAGGTGCTCGATGTATGAAAGAAGATATTATTTTTTTCCTAGTCATTAGGGCTGCCCTATTGTTATGTGCCCTATCCTAAGCGTGATTCACTATTTTTCGAGTCAGTCATTAAACATTGTCGATCATCAATACTTTCCGAAGAATCTCATCGAAGTAATTTCATCTAAAAATGCACCAGTATTCATCGCAGTGTATTTACGAGTGTTATCTGAAGTATTTTGTGTTTAAAATACTGTTACATTGCACAATATACATACAATTAACATTATGCTTATGATTTCTCACAACAAGCTGTTTCAAGTGATATCCGTTTGTAACTATTTAGTTAGATTTCGTATGGAATATTATATAAGAAAATCATTCCAATCAAGCTAGTTTCTATTTCGTTGTTTTTTGTACTTGTAGTGAAAGGGGAGAACCATCGTCAAGCGAAGCGGTCGTGGTTAATATAATTTGTTGCTATTTTTTTTTATCTGTGGCGTTCCTCTAGACTGTCCACTAACTTATTCACAATCATCGCAGCTTTGGTACAACCACTCTTCAATATACCCTTGTCAATATAAATCTTCCATCTTTTGATTTTTACAATTTTTACAAACTTTATTTGTCTTAAAACACAACGTGATATTCCATTGGAGAATCGGTGGTTGAGAAACGGTTTCGTCTTCTATGCAGGAACTCGGGACCATCATTGCTCTGCCTTCGAGGGCTCAATCTTAATCCAGGCCCCCTTCTCGGCTTTCAGTAGAATGCCGCCCTTGTGAAACGTAAGGGGGGAATCTATCGATTCCAACTCCATTGCCTCTTACGGAGCTGTAATTTCATGTAAGATAATTTCTTTAAATTTCTAATATAGCTAAAAAAACTATCCCATTGCATACAATAAGTATTGAATTAGAAAATCGTTTATATTCTTTTTTAATTTTGCATTAATGAATATAATTCAGAATTAGAACATCGTAAGTGCTCTATTTATGCGATTTTCCGTAACAAATCTGACGAAATACCACTGCTATTAATTTTGTTGTAGCAGTTTTAAACATATTGTCTATTAAAATCATAAAAGCGAATTATTTTGCATCTATATGTTTGAAAGTACAATGATTTAATCAGAGAATCATTTCCACTTTTTTTTTTACTTAACATAAATGATTATAATTTTGAATTAAAACACCGTAACCCCTATTTTTATTTAACATGCCATATCTGTTGTTCACAACTGCTAAAGAATATTTTATCGCTTTTGAACATAATGTGTATGATATAATTTCTTTTAAATGCTGAAAAGCGATATTTTTTGCTATATGATCGAAAATACTAGGAAATAATTACCATATATTTTTTTTAATTTGCATTAACGAATGCGATTTTGAATTATAAAATATTTGTCACTCTTTCTTTTTAATTTAATTTACTAAAACTGTCGTACACAACTACTTACGATCATTGTAGCAGTCTTGAATGTAGTGTCTACAATCAAGTCTATTGTCCAATATGGTCTATAATTCAGTCCAAAGATCGATATGAAACCTCAGATAAATGTTGAACCTTGAACCTTAGTTGCTCTTCTAGAAATTCTTCCATTCTCAATAATAGAATTAATTCCTTGGAATACAAACTAAATTTTACGTAAATTACCAAGAGTATTAATTTGAGTATTAATGATACGAACTTTCTTGACCATTCTGTTCATATATTGCCAAATATAAATTTTAAAAGGATTATGATTTCAATCGTTAATAAACATAATAGGCGAACTATATTTATGCTTTTGTGGGGGGGGGGAGAAAATGGTTTCTCTTTTATTTTTTGTTTTTTATGGGCTTTATTTTATTAAAGGGGTCACCACCAATATTTAAATACTGGGGTATCCAAATATTGGAATATATATATATATATATATATATATAATTCGGGAAGCAGAGAATAAAAAGAAGAATTTGGAATATACCTACAAGATTTATTTAATTACGAAGACACAGATTTTTAACATTACTTTTTAATAAAAACTTAAAGCTTAGTTATGGATGAACGAGGTCTACGAGGAGAGTGTTAAAAATCGCGTCTCTCCCTCTATTTATAGATATTTGCGAATGCTTCCAGAATATTCTCCCAAAAAAAAGGTATAGGGCTGTGCTGTCTGCGGTTTCCGACACGATCGATATCTTTCGATGAGAATATCGAAAAATATCGATCCAAGCCTCAGACTACACTTTCTTCAATTTAATATGAGATTGATCAATCCTTTCATGCTTATTTTGGAAAAGTTCCTATTTTATCTTCTGCTTCTTCTTGGAAAAGTTATACTAGTGGCGTAGAATATAACCATTTCTAGCTTCTTGAGGTTGCCGCCTTGTGCAGGTGAATAGCCCACAGGACAAAAAAAACTTTATTTTATATATCTACTATGACTTTTAAATTGGCAGACCTTTAGATTCATGGGTAATACTGATATTCACATTGGTAGCACTTGGTCTAGGCACATGGTTGCGTTTGAAGAACATGCGAAGGTGGCTTTGTCTACGAACAAATACTCTACTAACTTGCCAAGGGCTTACTACTGACGAATACTTTAAATTGTAACTTTTTACCACTCACACCAGAGAATTAATTTTTAACATAACTAGTTTTGAAAGATGCAGTCCCTCTCACTATCAAGTCAAAAACAAACAGAACACAACAACACACAACCTTCAGGTAACCGGCAATATTATATTCGTTTGTTTGATTCGGTGTGGCGTGCGGCCGAGCAGGGATTGAAGTGTCGGCGCCCCTGGTCGCCAGATGTCGCGTGGTACCCCTTTCGCCGCGCTCTGGTAGGCGACGCCCCTCGTCGCGAGGTGTCGCTCTGGTGTCGATTCCGCCACACTACCTTGGTGGAGCGCTCGTAAAGGAGGAGGGAGAAAAATTCAAATGTTTCAAGGTTATTCATTTTTAGTTTGAATTATTTGATTCGAAAATTCCGAGAATTTGTCATTCTTAAAGACTCTGGCGATGATATTTTATTTTGCCTTTAATTTTGTCACGTATCAATGAACGTCGTGATAGCTCAAAAATATTTTTTTTGAATTTCAGATTATATTATACTAATATTATAGAATTAGTCGCAGCGGAAGTAATCGAGCGCCGCTTTATCTCAGTCCAGATATTGATATCGTCGGGATATCGAAGTTTTGGGAGCTTGAAGTTTTTGGATTTTGACATATCTTAATTCCGACATTTTGGAATTTTTACGGTTCTGGATTTTGAATGTATTTCGATAAGTTGGGATTGTACCTACACATAAAGTTGGTATATATCCCTATCTTTATTGACTTTTTAAAGTAATTTTTCGACACATTGGCCTATTAACTACAAAATTTTGCAATTGCTGCAAGAAAAAAAAATTGTATATTATTGGTTTTCGAGCTAATTTTCTATATATGTTGTTTTTAAGATACTTTACCTTTTACATACTCAAACATGTAGAAGGTAAATTATCTCGGTTATCCCGCGTTAGTTGGTGCTGAGAAGGACCGTTGTCCTCCCAACGTTTCGAGCAGATTGCACTTCTCATCTTCAGGGGGTCGCTCTTATAAGATCGTGAAAATTTAATTCTAATAATTATGTCGCAGCTTGGGCATGTCCTATTAAATGACTTCTCATAATTCTACCTGTAGAAAAATTTCACTACAATTTTTTGTTTCCTTACGGTATTAATAATATTTCTCGTACCATCGCAATGTTGAATAATAATATTTCCAATTTTTTTTTGTAATGTAAATAAGTAGTAAGTGCCGGTGAAGAGGAAACAATGAAGAGAAAACTACAGTAAAGATTGACTGTGCTTGAATTGTCGTGGGGTGCGCTCATAACATCCGAGCATGAGTTATTTGTTTATTTGCTCAGGAATATTAATAGAATCTTTGATAAGAAGCAAGGAGCGAAAAAAATTAGTACACCAATTATTGAGATGTACAATACGAGATAAAATAGAGCAAAATACAGAATAGTGCGTGCAATCAAGACCATAGAGAGTGAATTTAATCTGCAATCTTTTCGATAATTAAATTTAAGATTCTGCATGCATTTACATATTTTTAATAGTTTTTTATTTTATTAAATCACTTTACCGCATTTTTATTATTATTTTGTTCAAAAATGTTGTCCGCTTTTATATCCAGTTAATATTTAATTATTAAGAGCGATATTACGTATTTTTTACAGCATAGCCGAGTATATTGATAATCCTCTTCTGTGGCTATATTAAAATAGTCAAAGTATTGTGTATTTATTTTGCATTTTTATATTTTCTTTCCCTCCATCACAAGATAACAGTTTTGAGACAATCTTGTGTCAAAATTGAATAAGTATGAAGTGAATGATCAGGTTGTATGACAATAGATTACGCGGGTATTAAAATAACGGTCGTATGTTTCGCCGAGGTTCTTACTTGACGTCGTGCTATATACCACCCCGTGTCCACTTTATTATACGTTCATCTTCAGGGTGACTTGTAGATAAATTGCCCTTTAGACAACCGTTCATAAACGCAGCTCACCATCAAGTGAAAGTTTGAAAAATCATTTAAATGTTTGTGGAGGAGTGGGTTTCTTCAGGGACGACGTTAGCACTTGCTGGCAGGTTTCAGGCGATCCTTGTACTTAATTGGTCATTTATTGGTATTGTTTAACGGTAAAGTGGTTGGACTTTCTAATAGGTTCGGTGTATCTGTAGTATCAGCTCACCATCAAGTGATGGTTTGAAAAATTATTTAAATGTTTGTGGAGGAGTGGGTTTCTTCAGGGACGACGTTAGTACTTGCTGGCACTCCTCAGGTGATCCATGTACTTAATTGGTCATTTATTAGTACCTATTGTTTAACGGTAAAGTGGTTAGACTTTCTAATACGTTCGGTGTATCTACAGTGATAAGCAATTTACAAAGAATGTTATTTGCATTAAGAGAGTTGTTGGAAGTCTAATGCTGTCGTCTCTATTATTCCTTACATGATTATTTATTTTATTTTATTGATTTCAATGGCTTCTCTGTAAATTCTGAATGATTCGTTATTGGGAACGGCGACTATCTTTGAATTATCAAAATCTATTTTATGATTTTCCGTTAATGAATGGTGGACAAGAGAAGTTTGTTCACGATTTTTAATATCCATGCGATGTTCGGAGACGTGCTGAGATTCTGCGATTCGATCTACCACCTATGTAGGTTTTGGCACAATCATTTCTTGGGATTTCGCATGCCCTGTGTGATTCTAGAAGTTTTTTATCTTTCGGAATTTTTATAGAGATGAAATCTGTTCTATATCTGTTCTTAAAATAGTGCGAATATTATATTTATCAAAAGAAAATGATGATTTTGTTTGTGGTGCCTTTTATGTATGGTAAAAATGCAGTAGCGAGTGATTTTATTTCCATTTGGGTATTTTAATCAGGTATTATCATAATTATGAGTACTTTTACTTGTGTGATTTTTAATCCCTTTTTGTAAGACGAAATTTGAGATATTTTAATTCGTTTTAAATGTAATCTGCTGTCCTTATTGACCGGTGACTAAAGTGCTCGCTATATCTCTCCAAAAAAAGACTTTGTGTTTGGAGAGGGAGGGATTAAATCAATAAAATTATAAAAAAAAATAATTATTGATTTTAATGCAAAATTTTAAACAAATATATTTTTAAACGCCGTTAATCTACAGCATTATCTTTTATTTTTCTTTATCATTTTCCATCTTATTATTTACAGGGATATTTGTCTCGTTTTGACTATATGGGAATATTATCAATCTTGAATGTAACAATGTTAAATTGGAAATGGTTGTTAAAAACTAACAGAATTAAAAAAAAAATGTTGTAGGGTACAATATACAATTAAAAATATTAATAACAAAATTTGTCAATTTTTCGTGTAATTGACAATAGACTAAATATTCTGTTTTTTCTATCTCTCTCTTAGTTAACGTGTCAGTCAAAAAGAGCAAATTTAACTGTAATTAAATATTGAAAAGACTCGGCATTAGATTAACGTTAATTTCATGTTGATATTCGTTCACTTTATCAGATTTTTTTTATATCAGTTTAAAACCATAATGATCAAGAGTCTTTATGTTTAATTTCTTTAGGGATGGCGTGGTAGCGGAATGAAAGAGGGTTGCATTTGCGTGTAGATTGTTGTTTCTCCCCGGAGATGACTTTGCCTTTCATGTTCTTCATCGTTAACTAACTTTTAGAAGCTTATGTATATGATTTGTCTTTCGGAAAAGCCCAGTTCATTATCGAGATTTACCATGCTTTTCCTCGCTGCTCAGAAATTACTCTGATATGGCTGCATAGAGACTAACAATCGTGTACCACGGTTGCTGTTTCATGGACTGCATCTCGCGTTTGGCGCAGTGCTTTTCTCGCTTCATCAAATTTTAAATATTCTTTATTGCCATATAACTCAAAAAAATGAAACTATTTAATTTTCAGTACGATATTGGTATGTGGACATGTGCAATGTAGACACGCTTTCCTTTTTTTACATTAACCTTGCTTAGCTCATATAAATGATAAACTATTTATTTCACCATAGGATTTTACAATGTAAACTATTGAAGTGTAGAGGTGTTCTCTTCCATTTATTTATTTGTGTTCGGTTTTCTTCATACGAGAGTACTTGGACGTTCTATCCTGTATGGTCTCCTGACTTATATGGATGATCTTCATTACCTTTTCTTCAGAATCTTCTTTCATACTGTATTAATCAAAATCATGGTGGTTAGTTTTAAAGTTTTCTTTTTCCGACAAAGACAATTTGTCTATGGCAAGAGATATTTTTTTTTTCATATTTATATATTTGTTATATAAATGGGACGGCTACCTTTTGGTTTTTGTACGTCCAAAACCTACCAATAAATCGACACAATATATCGATATTTCTTCTTATATTGTGTCGTTGTTGTATTTTATTTGAGGCTCCCTCTACTTCGACGTTGTTCAATAGGTTAGCTCAGAGGTTTTCTGCACATACACATTATTTAACTTATATTCGTAGTTTTTGATGGAGAAGGGGATATCGAATGGATTTACAACTCAACCATCAAAAAAATTCAACATAAAAATTAAGACTGTGGCTTTTTTTCACTTTCCTATATACAAGATGATTGTCTTTGATCATTGACATCAATAGTTTTGCTGTCGAAATCGAAATTGGATCCTCGGATAGGTGGTTTCGATACGAGACGACATCCAGGATTCGTATTGGTGGTATTTTAATGATCCAATGGAAACACAAACAGAAACGCTAAGGTAAGTCTGAATTGTAAACATGTAAATTGTTCACGTAATGAATACGATATAGTACTTTTCCGTCGTTTTAATATTTTGAATATAAAAATACCAGTTAACTATCAAAAACAATAGTTGATATATATCCATCTCCATCCATCAAATCAAATTTATCGTTATGGAGAATATGTCCCAGTATGCCATTTTTAAGCATGTCTAACCAGAGTTGATACTTCTTGAAATTCAACGCCTAACAACATTTCTTTAAAATTGGTAAATGCTTTGTATTTTTTTCCAAAAGTTTTTACTTTTTAAAATATTTCTACCGCATATTGTTTGTTTTTGAGATTTATCATTCATCTTTAAAAATAGCTCACTGATTTTGTGGTGATATTTTTAATATTATGAATAAGAATATACGTTGTTTTCTATTACTTATTTAAATAAATAAGTAATAAATTTATCAATAATAATTATAAAACAGTTAGCATTTATATATTTTATACTAATACGAATACATCGTTGGATAAAATGTAGACTTCTCTGTCCTGTGCTAGCCGGAATAGTTCCTCTACTTTATGTATTTCAGTCCATTTCGTGATGTTTCTCAGCCAGGATATCTATCTGTCTCTTACCCAAGCCGCGACTACCTTCAATCTTTTCTTTCTTCTTCCCTAATGCGATGCAGCAGATCCTATTTATCGTAATGGAGAATGTGTCCAATTGTACCATCTTTGAGCATGTGTTATTATGGCTAAATCATTACATTCAACACCAAACAACATTAAGATACCTACTTAAAATTGATAAATGCTTGGTATTTTTGATAAAAGTTTTTATTTTTTAAAACGTGTCTAAGTGCATGGTTTTGAGATTAATTATGTGACATCTTCAAAATCAGCTCACTAATTTTGTGGTCACATTTTTAATAAAATCAATAAGAATATACGTTCTGTTTCATCAACTACCTTCAATCTTTTCTCTTTTCTTCCCTAACGCGATGCAGCAGATCCTATTTATCGTTATGGAGAATTATTATACCATCTTTGAGCATGAGTTATTATGGTTAAATCGTAATATTTAACACCTAACAACATTTAGGTACCTACTTAAAATTGATAAATGCTTGGTATTTTTGATAAAAGTTTTTAATTTTTAAAACGTTTCTAAATGCATGGTTTTGAGATTAATTATGTGACATTTTCAAAATCAGCTCACTAATTTTGTGGTCACATTTTTAATAAAATCAATAAGAATATACGTTCTGTTTCATCAACTACCTTCAATCTTTTCTCTTTTCTTCCCTAACGCGATGCAGCAGATCCTATTTATCGTTATGGAGAATTATTATACCATCTTTGAGCATGAGTTATTATGGTTAAATCGTAATATTTAACACCTAACAACATTTAGGTACCTACTTAAAATTGATAAATGCTTGGTATTTTTGATAAAAGTTTTTAATTTTTAAAACGTTTCTAAGTGCATGGTTTTGAGATTAATTATGTGACATCTTCAAAATCAGCTCACTAATTTTGTGGTCACATTTTTAATAAAATCAATAAGAATATACGTTGTGTTTCATCACTCATTTAAATAAATAAATAAAACGTTTATCTGTAATAGTCATATAACTGGTTACCATTTATATATTTTATACAAATTTGAAAAAATCGTTGGATAAAAGTCAAATGATTCTGATGATGGCTGGCTATCTCACTCTGGCTTCTCTGTCCTGTGGTAGCTGGAATAGTTCCTCCACTTTATGTATTCCAGTCCACTCCCTGAGCCAGGACGTCTTCCACTTACCCAAGCCGCCATTACCTTCAACCTTTCTTTCCATACTGAGATACAGCAGATAAAATAATACGCAGATGTATATTATTTATTCGTTACGGAGAATGAGCATGTGTAATTAAAGTTAAATCTCGAAATTTAAAACCTAACAATATTTAGGTACTTAAAATTGGTAAACGCTTGGTATTTTTGGCAAAAGCTTTTACTTTTAAAAAATCTTGCTTAAATACATGATTTTGAGATGAATTATGCAACATCTTCAAAAACAGCTCCTTCATTTTGTGGTCACATTTTTAATATAATCAAAAATGTACTTTGTTTTATATAAATAATATTGTTATTAATAATAATTATATACAACAGTTAACATCCTATACATTTTCTACAAGCTTTAATACATCATTTAATATAGTGTCAAGTCATTTTATAATTGATGAATTTTGGCTTGAACACTATATAAATTATTCACAATCATCATTAAATTAGGTGAAATACATTATTCTGAGTTTAAAAATATATTTATATTATACTGTTTAAGTTTTTAATTTTCTCATAAATCAATGATGTCAAATTATATTATTTATGTACCTATTGTGTATTATGTATTAAGAATCGAGAAAAGTATATTGTAATTTAAATCATTTCGTTTGTATTCTACGGGCTACACATTATAAATAAAGAATAAAAAAATCTATCAAAATCACATATAAAAATACCTACTCCATTCTTAAAAATTAAAAAAAAAAATAGTGAATTCTGTAATAGTAATCTGCTAGTTTTGATAGCATTAGATTGAAACTTCATTCTATCGTCAAACTATTCCTCTTGCATGTATTTTTGCATCAATTAAATTTTACACAAAACTGATATATATTGATCGAAAAGTTTTATAAATCAAGTAGATCTATCATTCCAGTATTGAAGGTAATGATTTGAAATATTTTAAGATATATGTACTTATCATTCTAATTTACTTAGTAAACCACATTTAAAATTATTTTTCAATTATATTTATCAGAGAAGGCCTAGAAAGGCGAAATATGGCTTTATTTAGTATTTTTTCAGTTAATACTTTATAAATATATTATATATTTTACCAAAAGCTATTTGTTTATTTTTAAAAACTCTGTATAAAACCTCTTTTACGACTGAAATATACTTTTAAAAAAAGAAAAGCATTATTCTTTACGCCAGGGTTTTAATAAATGTTTTTTAGAAGATAGAAATAAACCTTATGTAATTTTTTGTGATTGCTTTAAAAATTATGTATGTACTTATGCAAATTAAGAGCATGCATGTGCTGTATATATATATATATATAATAGATATATATATTATAATATAATATATATATATATATATATATATAGATAATATATATTATATATATATATATTATATATATATATATATATATATATATATATATATATATATTATATATATGTATTGAGTCTTTTGAGAGACCTCCATCAAATTTTGCAATGTTACACTTAAAAACCTCTCAACCCCTCTCCATACTATACATATATAAAATTGAATTATTCTGAATCCCAAAGCTGAAATAGTAGCTTGACAAAAGTAAACGCAAAAATAACTTTGTTTATTTACAAAATTTTCTTGGGTTTCTTGTAAATCCCAATTATAATAATTTCACTGTCTCTCCGTCTGTCCTTCCACGTAACTTAGTGTAACGTCCGTAACTTTTTTATAAAAACTATTATTTTAGTTTTAAAAATATTGCTTGTATTATTTGTATAAATCTACTTATATTATTTGATTAATTACACCTACATGTTTCAGAAATGACGTTCCATCGTCAGGGTCATCGTTTTTAAAATTTTATTATTTTAAATATTCAAGTAATTTAGAAAAACAAAAGACATTATTCATTTTGATATTTTGACATATACATATATATATATATATATGATATTATATTTATATATCACCCTGGCGATGGAAAGTTATTTCTGAAACATGTAATAAAGTAGATTTATACAAATAATACAATCAATATTTTTTTAAATGTCAATCTACGATGTTACCGAATCAATTGAAATTTTTATTTTATTTTATTTTATTTTTTTTTACTTTTCTTACCGAAATGTTAGAGTACCGTCATTTAAGTGTAACAGCTAGTTATAATAAAAAAGTTACCCATAAAAACCAAGTTTTTATTATACTCCCTTTCTCATTTACAAGTGGAAACTAGTTTGGCGCTTAACCTACGCGTTGGGCTTCGGTTGGGCGACGCTACGAAAGGAAGTACTAAAAAATTTCCCAAAATCCTAAATTATACTATAATCAGGTTCCGTGTCTACCAGACGCGTTGACATATTTTCATACAACTTAGTAAGTTGTATGAAAATATTTGAAAAATCCAAAAATTTATTAATTTTTTTTAACGAAAATTTGATGGATCTTCTTGATCGTCGCCACGAGTCTGCTTACAAAGTTTCAGCTCGATTGGATCACGGGAAAAGGGTTGAAATCGATCCAATGCTTTTTCGTCAGACAAGAAGACAAGCAGACGCCACGAGTAAAAAGAAAGGGAGTAAAAATATGAAATAAAATAAGGTCGTGATGTTTTTTACTTTTTCCAAAGTGGTCTCATGGGACTTTGAGGTAAATTAACGCAGTTGCAATAGGACGCCGTTCATCCCTTGACAACCCCTTTGTGTCCAGTCTAGCTCTTGCCTTTAGGAGGGTTGTATTGACCTAATCCGTGCATCTCCTTTTGATCTTGCCATCGGCATCGGTTCGGGTAGGAGCCGGTAACCGCCAGTCTTACATATTATATGTTATAGCAGTGTTTCCCAAACAACGGGTCGCGAGCTAATATTAGGTAAGTCGCAATCACAACACCACGCAACACGTCTCGTCCGGGTCGTGTCGTGTTTATCTATACTAATATTATAAAGAGGAAAGATTTGATTGTGTGTTTGAATTGAATAGGCTTCGAAACTACTGGACAGATTTGAGAAATTCTTTCACATTCAGAATCCTACATTATCTCTGATGAACATAAGCTATAGAATGTTTTCAAAAATGTTAGGAATCCGTATGAAAACTTCGATAATGTAACCCAACGTGTGAAAAAAATACGAAAAAAAAACCTTATATTGCGTACGCTGCGGAAATTATTGCCAATAGAGCAAAGTAATGTACTACAGTTTTATAGAGGACATTAATATCTACAAAAAAGTTTAGAATACCATATATCTAAGTATTACAGTTATGTTACAATAACTCATGTTAACATTAGATGGAAACATTTTTTATAGAGAACAGCGGACCCTTTGTTTTCTCTCACAAACTTATTTTTTACTTAATCCTTAATCCGTGCAACGCCGGATACGACCAGCTAGTTATAAAGATAACGAAGTGAATCCCGATGTCAATGTAGCGTCTGCAATTTTCACTCATTTAACAGATTTGAATAACAACTCCAGATTTGAATTCCAAATAATTCATAACCTTATTGATTCTCCTGAAATCACCAGCTTGCTAGCTTTCCACGTCCCATTCCGACCTACCAGACAGAAGTACCTCTTTTCCCTTCCAATTTATCAAACCTGCAATAGTAAATCCTCTCCCAATCCACGCATATGCTCAGATTATAATTACCTCTTAAATTCAATAGATATTTTTTAAACTAAATATGAAGAATATCGTCATATGGTGAAGCAGATACTAGAAACTCGTCCCCCTCCCTGACCATGTATATTATATACATCACGAGCCCCTTTATGTCTATGTTAATGCTAAATTTGGAACAATTGTTTAAATTATGTTTTATCCGTCATTGTCAAATTGACTTATCTATGATTATGTCCTATTTGTGTTATCCTTTAATTGAGGGAGACATTTGACAATTTTTTTGTATTTCATCTTATCAAGCAATTGTGTCTCCCTGTTGGATGACCGAATTAAATAAATAAATTAATTAATAAATAAACAACTTTAACGCCAGCTTCGAAGAAGAGATGAAAAAGTTCAACAGGATAAACTGGATTTAAAATCCATTTTAAGACAATATACTGACTGAAATGTCGACAAAAGCAAGTGAAGAACTTATTGATTTATCAGAAGATACATTGCTGAAAAATACTTTTAATCGCAAGCATTTAGCAATACTCTGGCTTTCAGTTGCTGACACTTATCCCTGCTTTTTTGACGAAGCGATGAAAGTCCTCCTCCCCTTCACTACCTCATGAGAAGTGGGATTTTCTGCCATGGTTTCTATTAAGACTAAATACAGAAAGAAATTGGACGTATCGAATTCACTGCGAATAAAAGTGACTAAAATTGAAGTCAACGCTAATGCTGTCATGACAAAAAAAGGTAACAAATTCATCCTTTCCATTAAAATATCACATATCAAAATTTTTCGTAATTAAAAATTTCGATTAAATTTGGGTTTTTTTTTCTTAATTGAACAATTTTTTGTATAGTTACAATATGAATTGGGAAAATGTGAGGCAAGAGGTGGGTCCCGAAATTAAAATTTTTTTTTGGTGGGTCCCGGTCCTGTGAACTTTGGCAACCACTGCGTTATAGTATTAAAGCTGAAATAGTTTCTGTAGATGAATACTATAGTAGATAAGAAGATTTAAATATTATGACACTTGAGTTATAGGATTGTGATTTTACCAGATAACAGATAATACAAGTACAAAAAACCAAGTAAGTAAAACATTTAAATATGGGATATCAGGTAACATTGTTAAAAAAACGAGCGAGCCTTTCAGTAGTCGCATATGATGTTTAATATTTGACATCTCACAATTAAAAATATCTATTGAGCAGCGACAGAAATTAACCGCAAAATTTAAAAAAGCTAAATATGGAAATATTTATTCGAATAATTATTCATTATTACTCACATGCATTTTTCATCAATGATCTGCACTTATTTCATTAATTAGTAAATAAATATTTTTTTAAATATTGTATTTTGCCGCACTGTGAGCTGTCATTAAAGAATTTTGGCGATGTCGATAAAACAGTGTACTATTTATTATATTTAACAATTTGGTCATTATAAAAATATTGAATTTCGCCCTACTGCACTGCGAACTGTCGGTAAATAAGTGTGACCGTGTCGATAAAACAGTGTACGATGTCGGTGGATAGAAAAAACTTGACAGACAGTTGTGTTTGATAAAGTTGTCAAATAAATATTTGACATATTAAAGAATAAACTTTTGATATCGTTTCTTTATTAACAGAGCAACAAAAGAAGGTTTATTTTCTTTAATTTTGTCAATCCCTATAGAGTTTGAAAGAATTCAATTCAATTCAATTTATTTAATAATATGTACATTACAAACTAAGTGTTCAAGGCGTATATATTATGGAAGTATATATAAAATAAAAAGATTTAATAAATTTAAAATTACATAAAATTTGGTCAAAACTGTAGGAGAATCCCGCTTCGGAAAACCCCCTCAGACACATGGAATATATCAATACCCAAATCGATTTTGTTCAGCATAGCTGTGGCTCTTTCTACAGGCATAACCATCGGCAGGTTGGTCCTGTATATTGGAATGTGAAACAATCTATGCTGACGATGTCTAATGTAATTATCAGGAACATACAAACCAATGATCTGCATAATTTCAGGATTATCGATCATACCGCCAACAATCGATAAAAATGTGTAATCAAATACACATTCCTTCTAGTCTCTAGACTATTGTAGCCAAGCATACCCTGGAGAAACTCGATTGGGTAAAGCCAAGGAAAATGCCCGTACTCTCTCATACACAGATATCTCAGAAACTTATTTTGGACTTTCTCCACCATAAGAGAGTACTTGCCTTCATGTGGCCCCCAGATCATCGAGCCACTCTCAAGTCTACTCCGCACCAAGGAGTTGTAAAGAGTTCTCAGTACGCGGATATTCTCGAAAACCCTGGCAGTACGCAGAACAAATCCTAACATTCTCAAAGCATTACCACTGATCGTCTCTATGTGAAATGTTAGGTTGCTTACAAATTTAACACCTAGATCTTTAACATTTGATGTTCTTATCAGATTTTGTTCGTTCATTTTGTAGCGAAAAAATATAGTTTTTTGGGCCCTAGTGAAGGATGTAACCGAACACTTGGAAACATTAAACAAAAGTTTATTTCGCCTTCCCCATTCACATATATTTGATATATCTGCTTGGAGAAGAAGAATATCGTCCAAAGTTGACAACTTTAAGAAAAGCTTTAAGTCATCCGCAAATAACAGAAAGCGCGAGTTTAAAATTATATTTTTTATATTATTAATAAAAATCGAAAACAACAATGGACCCAGGTTAGATCCTTGTGGGACACCCGAGAAGGTAAAGAAGCACTCTGACGCGAATAGGCCGTAGGAGACGTATTGGTTCCTATTTTGGAGGTAGTGTAACGATATTGGCCTATTCAAATAGACATTGCTGAAAAATTATACGAAAATATCTATCTGCTAAAGTTTATAATAAAGAGAAGCTTCACAAACCGTTAAATACTCTATAATTAAATATTTGCCGGATAGGTAGGTGCGGACGAGCCTTATTATTTGCACGCGGGCGTGTAAAGCAGGCTTTATGATTTTTGTTTAACGAGATTGTCCAATCACAGACGCGGGCCGTGAGCACCGAATCTAGCCTATCACGAACGTGGATTTTCGGAACGAATTCGACGAATCAGCGGCTTTAGAGTTAGACTTTGACTTTTACACGCGAGTTGGAATCAAAAATGGCGAGAGATAGGAGCTATTGTTAGGCGTTACAAATTGGAAAGCGGCACTTGAGTTTTCAGCTTGAAGGTCGGCGGAGGCTTTGTCGAGGAGAGTCAGGAAGGAAGATAATTTGGCTGGATCGAGGAAAAAGCCAGAGGTTGATAATAATTCAAAGAGAATTGGAACAGTGAACAGCTAAGCATTTTCAATATTATTTATTTCTATTGCCTTTTTCGTGTATTCAATTTAGAACTTTCTGGATCGTAACAATTATTAAAACATGTTGTGGGTTGTTTTGTTACGTATTTTGGGCCTAGTGATAATTATTACTATACGCGCTTCGGATTTAATGTACTAGAAATCGTAATGTGGCGACTGTGAATTATTGCATAACGCTTATGAAATATATAATTCTGTCGCTGTTCATATGAAAAATCATTTAAATTCGAGATTCATGTATTACCAAAGATATAGAGGCTTTAAAATGGAATACTTTACTGACGAATGGTGTTTCGTGTTCGTTCGTGGGTTTTAAAATTCAGTATAATTATGTATATTCAATGTCGCGAGGTTCGGAATGTGCGAGAGGTTCTTCAGGGCGGATGTATTCTTATGCTAAAGAATGCTTGTTATCTATACTGGCGATTGAATACACGGATTTCTATATGATTTGTATTGTTTGGAAATAATTGGGATCGGAGTATTTATGGGGTTTTGATATCACGATTGACAGTGTGATATAAATTCAAATCGTACGAGGAATTCCCCACAAGTAATATATTTTAAGAATGCATCTGGATTTTATATTTGTTTTATTAAAACATGATTGTGTGGTTTATCTGAACTCGTTACATGTTTTTATTGCGTCATTGGGCAGCCGTTCTAAACACAATTTGTTCCTAACAAATTCTTATGAAACGTATTTCGAATTGTACATGTTGTATAGGGATGGTTAATTTGGATACGGCCGGTCTTCGGCTGGGGAACACATTTGTGTTTTCTATTGCGGTTGGTTATTTTACTGTCGGCCTGTATGCGAGGGAGCTGTGCGTGGACGGTGTCGCGGATGCTGTCTGAACTTGTTTCAACTAGTACGAGAATTTAATTGTGTGTTTTGATATCGCGATTGTAAGCGTGATATAAAGTCAAATCGTGCGAGGAGTTTCTTACTAATAATATATTTTAAAAATGCATCTGGATTTTTTTATTTATTTTATTAAAACATAAACATCAGCTTATTTGACTACAGAGAGGAAGAGTTTGTTCACAAAGGGCACTAGATATTATCAATTTCGTATGCGATCCCAAGATGTTAGAAATATTTTAGTTAATATAATTTCTTTGAATATTTGCTGCGGAATAATATTTTATAAGAAGTTCATAACTACTTGTCAACGGACGATCTTATAAACATAGTGTATATTGCACAATATATTGAAATCAAAAATCTACGTATTTCCTAGGTGGCGGAACTCAAACATACCTGTAATTATAATTACATTTTGATATATTGCTACGCCTTTTAATCGGTTAATGGATAGTACATGTGTAATGTTTACGCCTGCATGTGATATCACTATGCAGCGTAGATGAACTATATTTAAGGGGTTTATGTCCTGCATGTGCTCGGCGTAGAGGGAATAGTCACATTGTTTTATTCATTCAATATTAGATATTTGAAATGTTTCTACAACATTTTCCATTATTGTGGGCAGTTCGCGGTTTGATCAGGGGTAGTTAACCTTCGGTCTTCCGTAACCGTGATAGTTTTTCATATGACATTGTTTTATTCATTCAATATTAGATATTTGAAATGTTCCCTAGAACATTATTCACTATTGTGGGCAGTTCGCGGTGTGTTCAGGGGTAGTTAACCTTCGGTCTTCCGTGATCACGTTATTTACTAATATGACAGATTGTTTTGTTTTGTTCGTTTAATATAAGTAATATCATATTTTTATGAGTTACCGTAATTATTTATCTATATGATTTTATTATTGAGAGTGATGCAACGAATACTACCTTCACGAGTACGAATATCGGGCTTACTATTCGGTGAATACGAATGCGAATATTTCCACCAAGGTGGGGGAACTTGAACATACTTGTAAATATAATAACCTTGATGCAACGAATACTACCTTCATGAATACGAATATCAGGCCTACTATTCGGTGAATGCGAATGCGAATATTTCCACCAAGGTGGGGGGGAGAACGCAAGCATACTTGTAATTGTATTGTTTATGTCTGCATGTGATATCATTGTACGGCGTAGATGAACTAGTTTTAAGGGGTTTATGTCCTGTATGTGCTCGGCATAGAGGGAATAGTTTTCTTGTTTCTAGGATCTAATACAGTTTCACAGGTGCTGATATTGAAATATATATATATATATATATATATATATATAAACAAGGAAAACACTATTTTGGGAATCACTAACTGGATGACAGATATTGCAGCACACATACACACAAGGAGGACGTTATGTTAAATACATGACTGGAAAGTTGTTATTGGAATACACAGGCGCCACTAGAAGATATGGGCAGTTTGCAGAGAACTTCAACTTCTGTCAGTTAAGGACCTTTTACTATTACTATTCTTTCGCCTTTTTGCATAACCGTGGATGAACTAGATTGAAGGGGTTTATGTTCTGTATGTGCTCGGCGTAGAGGGAATAGTTTTCTTGTTTCTAGGATCTAATACAGTTTTACAGGCGCTGATATTAAAATATATATACCAGGGAAATGAAGGGCTACACAGGCGCTGGTAATTGCTCAATTTTGGAGAGTTATATTACTTCGGATCAGGATGCCATCTCAGAAGCAGACCAACTACAGAACTAAGATAAGAACCTTTGATATTATTTATTCCTGATGTTTTCTTATGTGTATCAAATGGAATGTTCGTGCTATATAATTTGTCATTGTCTCATGGTCACTATTCATTTCATTACGTGGGTTCAGAGTTCGACGGTAACGGACGCGGAAACAAATTAGTACTGATGTCGGGACGTAACGTCGGGATTATATCTTAATTATCTTTAGGATAGAAGCGAGGTCATCATACGTGCATTCTGCATTTCAAACGTATTACTAACATATATAAATACATATTATTGCGTTTTACAAATTGAATATGATCGCGGGAAATAGGCATTCCGTCCGGTTATGCAATGTTAACTTCCAACGTAGCATAATGAGATCTTATTACCGGTGCTAGACTCTCGAGGTTAGTCACGTGATTGTTGTATAAATGGAATAGTGAAGGGGATTGAAGAATGAGATACACTCGCGATACAGGTAGTTGTATGTAACTGGGATCAAATGACGGGGTGCGTGTTCTCGGTCCAGGGGATGAACGGGACTGCGGAGACACTCTGGGTGGGTCTAAGTAGAATTGCGCAAAGCCTCCACACAGTTAAAATGTGTTCAGTCAAGCAAAGGTGAAGCATTTCGAATCGGACCAGAGCGTCGTGCCTCAAACACAGCCGGAGGGAAGAAGCCCCTACGTTCTTTCACTCCCTTGGCCCGACGAGCTCGAATTCCGGATATGAATGTTCATGAATGTCAGCTAAAAGACTCAGGTAGCCGTACCTCAATCGAAACCTTCGTTCGGGACCTCATCAACGTACGAGACAGGGCGTTCCGCATGGACGAGCAACTATGAGAAGCAAATGAAGGGGATTGAAGAAAGAGATACACTCGCGATACAGATAGTTGTATGTAACTGGGATCAAATGACGGGGTGCGTGTTCTCGATCCAGGGGATGAACGGGACTGCGGGGACACTCTGGGTGGGTCTAAGTAGAATTGCGCAAAGCCTCCACACAGTTAAAATGTGTTCAGTCAAGCAAAGGTGAAGCATTTCGAATCGGACCAGAGCGTCGTGCCTCAAACACAGCCGGAGGGAAGAAGCCCCTACGTTCTTTCACTCCCCTTGGCTCGACGAGCTCGGGCTCTGGTTATGAATGTATGTGAATGTAATAACTCCGTACTCAAGGACGAGATAGGACGTTCCTCATGAACGAGAAATTATAAGATGCAGGTAGCAGTTCGACAGTCAATACTTATGCTCGGGGCCGCTTTAATGAACGAGATCTGTCAGCAGTTTAACAATCAACTTTATGATCGGGACCGCATTCAGGAGCACGATGGCATTACTAACATCATCATTCTCATCATTCACCACCTTTTCTAACTTGCTGTATACAGAGACCTTCGGGGTTCTCCTTTCCCGGCCAGCGAGAAACATATCAGGAACTACACAATCAACTGTAATAATCATGCTGTTTTACCATCATTTAATATCTCTAGTCAATAAGACTACACCGTGGGATCAATCACATCAACTATATTTGGCGATGCTAACATGGCTCTGACTGACGCGCTCAAGGGAGAGTCTTTTCCAGTCACCCAGTTAGTTCATTCAGCCCTTTAATCAGCAGTAAACATCATAATAATCCGGCTCATGTAGCCGCAACGTGGGATCCTCATCATAATACACCAGTCAATTTGACTGCCCCGCGGGATAATATACAAACCTTAATATCAGACGCGGGATTTCTTCCTGATATGTTTGTCGCCGGGAAGCGAGGACTTCGGGGGATTCCAGCAGGAGCAATAGAGTCTCGGCTTGATCTTGGTCTGCAGCTTAGTGTGGGAGGTTATGTCTAAACAGGAGTTAACCACCGGATGCGGCGATGCTCTGGGGCCGCATCCCCCTCCCCCCTACAGGGGGGGGGGGGGCATCTAGAATCCACGTTTGAACAGAAGTGGTTAGACACTTCTTAAATTTCACTTACAAATCTGTATCTTCCATTCCCTTAGAATCTCGGGCTGCGATAATGTCAGACAAAGCTTGCCCTGAGCCTCTGTTGCGCCTAGTTGTTGTGAATATATATATGTTTGTCTTCCCCTACTATGTACTATGAACAGATTGAGCAGATTGGACAACGTGAGACGCGCTATCGGTAGGTTTCTTACTTGTGTTTTGAATATAACGTATGCTATTATATCTTGTAAATCTGTCATAAATGGGTGCCGCATGTGGTTGTGCTGACACTGTTCTAAGCTGCTATTATGAGATGTTGATAATCAATGCGGGCGGAATCTTTAGCGTATGCCGTTAACTTGGCAACGATTGTATTGTTTTATATTACAGTATTTTAACCCCGATGGTATTATAGTTATGGCGGTTCAATGTAAGGGAGTTTTGCTACTAGCGTTTATTCCTAGGCTACGCCGCATATAATTGGCTTTTAGGCCAACTCCGGACGTGGACGATATCGGCTATCTCTCATATAGGCGAAACTGTAGAATTCTAGAGCGGTTTCTAGAAGGACGAGTACGGATTAGTTACGTGCGTTTGTTATTTCCATAGTTAGGTAAGAATTCGATCTATATTAGTCTAGTCGCGTTAATAAGAATACGAATCTCACCACATATCAAAAGAATTTTGGATAGCTACGGACACAACGGAGGAGGAATTTTCCTAACCACTAGATAGATCACGACTGGCCAATTTTGAAAATATAAATTCTTAACAAAAAAAAAATAATATTAGCTTTCATGTAAATATACTTCCGAAGTTCTAAGTTCGACTTAAGTTTTATCTAGAAGCTTAAAGCATAAAGTGTGTGCTTAAAAGTCACAAAAGTCGTAATAAAGCTTAATTCGGTAGCTTAAAGTCTCAAGCTTTGGGCTTTTCGTAAAACTTATATTATTAAACTTTATAGTTAGGTATTTAGCTTAGGTGTACAGGTAGAAACGTTACAGTGGTTCCGTTAGACCAGGAGATATGTTTCAAGAGTGAGATTCGTATTCATTTTATTAGATTAGTTAATATTGTAAAAAGAAAAAAAAATAGTTTTAATTATAATGGCATTTTTCTTTCCACGCATAAGTATGTCTTTACGCGCGCTCTATCAAAAATCATTTAGTGTTCGCACGGTCTATATAAGTCACGTATTAATTCAAAAACAGGAGAGTAACGTCCCAAAGCCAGTCGAAAAGCCGTATTCATATTGTTATAATAGATGTGAAAAAAATTTTCGGTGACATAACCTTTATTTTAGATTCGCTTGAACATTTTACGTATAGGCGTACCTTCACACGAGCCTTAGGAAGCAATTAAAATGTCTGCGCGAAAACAAAAAAAAAAAAAAAATTATATGTTAAACATTAATGTTAACCGTTATCTCGAATAACGATATGCTTGAACACTTTACGACCAAGCCGATAATCTAAAATGAAATACGCGCGCGAAAGACACGTAATAAATATCTTAAACTAATTCTTTGATTCGCTAAAATAGTACTTTCATCGTCCTTGTAAAAACATCTGCTTGGTTGAACTTGAAATAATGACCTAATTATAAATCATGCGGTCATTGCTCTTGGGAGTTACATAAGAAAGGGCAACGAACTTTTATGTGTTATATAATAAACAGGTTTTAACACTGGGTCACTGGAACAGTGCCACCTGTTGGAAGATTCGCAAACCTTCTGGGCTGGGTTAGAGTTTAGTTTGAAGAAAATACGATGGTGCGATGTTTTGCCTTAGCGTTTTGCGCTCGACGATATCACGTGACTCGATTTTGTACGCATTCGATCGGACTGCGCATTTGTTCTGCGTCGACGGTAACCATCGGCACACGTGTGTTAGTGGGTCGGCCGGAGTATATGTACAGAGACTCACACAGGTCCGCGCGTTTTCAAGGGCGTTGTTGTCTTAGTTCGGCAGTGACTTTGTATCGTCAAGGTGTTATATTACAATTGTCGCTAAAAGATAAAATGTCAATCTACAATGTTGCTGAATTAATTGAAAAATAATAATTTCCTTCATTAATTTATTATGGTTCTTAATTATTTTAATTATCTAAATATGTTCTTAATTGTTATACACATTTATATACGGTTCTAGTTATGTAAATTGATTTATTTGTTTATACTTATTGATCTATGGACGCTAAGTATGCAAGATTAATAAACTTGTTCGTAATATGAACACAGACTCTCATTTTTGCACGAAATAATTATTTGAGTTTCTTTTGGAAATAAATTTTTCCAGGAGGACTTTGAAAAAAAAAAACCTTTTTATATAGTAATAGCATCATCATTGGCTTCATTCACCTACATGCGTCGTCGTGACCATTACTTTTAGATTAGGGTAGGAAGATTAGTCGTTTGGATTTTGAATAGATTCCAGTCGTATAGCAAGTCGAATTATATGTCGGGAACTCTTGATTCAGTTACACACATACATCTTATGTGGATATCAGTGTTGGTGATGACTACACTATACGGAGGATTCGCGCTTGATTATTTGGCAAACGCTTAACAACCTGGGGGGAAGACAGGTTAGTAAGGAATAGTTGTGGGAAACTTATCTTGACATCTGGATCCACTTCTTCTACAAACACGTGTCATCTTTAGATACCATACTTGAGGGTTAGCGGGAAAGTTGATTGAGGCGGATAATAGTTATATATACTTTTACGTTCTACAATTATCGAAGAGGTTGTTCCTACCCTTTTCTTCCTCTTCTTCTTCTTCGTCTTCTTCTTGTTCGTATATGCTAACGGTTATATACATATTTTCTTTCCCCCTTTATTTATATTGACTTCAACAGCGTCTTCTTCTTCTTCGATACAAAGGGTTTTAATTGGTTATGTTCACTCTAGTCTTCTTCTTCCTTGAATACATACCGTTTATGCTTTACTTTTCAAACGCCTTCTCTTCTGTAAATAGCAATTATTACAATGCGTTGCAACTGCTTCTTCGTCTTATGGTATATCTTTCGATTGCTTCTCCACTTTCTTCTTCTTCTTCTTCTTTTCCTATTACATTATTTTGTTCCTCTTCTTCTTTTCTTCTTTTTCTCTCTTCTTTCTTCTTCTTCTTTTCATATTCTCTTCTTTCTTCTTTCCTATTTGCTTCTCTACTTCTTCTTCTTCTTCTTTTCCTATAACTACATTCATTTCGTCTTCTTCCGTTTATCGTATAATTTTCGATTGTTTTCTACGTCCTTTTTTCGTCTTCTTTTGTTCTTTACCTACTGCTGCATTCACGTCCTCTTCTAATTTTATATCTTTCGGCTTCTTCTTCTTCGTTCTTATCTACTACTACACTCGGTTGTGACTTTTTTCCTTATCTTATGCCTTTCAATGAATTCATTTTCGTCTTCTTCTGTTGTCATCCACTACTTTGCAGTTTCTTCTTCCTCTTCTTCATCATATGACACCAACAATAAAGTGTGGCAGTCATTACAGTATACGTAGAATATTGGAGACAATAGGTTGATTCTATATAATAGGAAATGTACGGCGCGTATGCATAAGGTTCATAACACAGGTGGGGTACTAGAGTTCATTTTGTCACGGGTTGCAATCATAGTAGGAATATGCGGTTGTAGTTCGGGACAGATAAAATCTTTTTTGGACATGTTACATTTCGAAAGTTGGATTCCTTTCCGGTTTAGAACTAGTTCCAAATAATGTTTGACACGGTATAGAGAGATCGGTTCCGGCTCCTTCGTCGCCTCTAGTTTTACAGGCGGTTATGATTTGAATCACTTCATTCTCCTTCGTTATACCTATCTTTGGCATGTTTGATCATTTTTAGTTTCAACTTCAACTTCGGCTCGACTTCAGCTGAACTTCAATTTAAAATTTACGATTTACGATTTACGATTTACGATTTACGTTTTACGATTTACGGTCTACAACTTACAATCTTGGCTATTTCATGATGTATATTACGGACTTATATTCGATGCATGCATGATGTGAAGTTGCAACCGCATCTATGCATGTACACATGTACATGCGTGTGTGTTTGTATGTATGTATTTGTCACCCTTCTTCGTTTTCTTTTGCCTCGCGAAAAATCTTTGTTTCTTTAGGGAGTAGTAACATTAGCCCATGCTTTCGAAACGGTATCGTCAAGCGTCTTTTACAATTCCTAGATTAGTGACTACATAAGAATTATAAGCTGGACGTTTAGAGAGGGCTGTAAAAGGTTTAGGCCTGGGGTAAGGTTATGATATATATGTCTATTGAGGTTGATGATATCGCGATGTACTTCATATAAGAACCGTTTCTTCGACGCTTACGTATCGGGTCAAGTACATTGAATTATTTTGCAATAGTCGGAATTCGGATAATCCTGTCAACGTGGTGAAAGGCGAAGCGTTATAATCTGCAGGACGGTTATGTGAGCTAGCTTTGGACTTACATATTTTCTGGCGGATAGCGGATGTTCGGTTGGTTGAACATGGGAATAGAGTCTTATAGACAGGGGGAAGGATGTTAGGTTCGTACAAGTGTGGTGCCGGCAGTTTTGGTATTTTATCAACAGAGAGGGGAGATGCGGGTGCGTGTTCACTATGGGAACAATAGTGTAATGTAGATTCAAATTGTCGATTGCTTTTTCAACAATTAGGTACGTGGCGCGCTTCTTTAATGGATGTGCATCGTCTTTAGATATCTCCTTTGAGAGCTAGTCGTGTAGTTAGTTGAGAAGAATCATAATAGGAGTATACCTTTTGCTGATACGCGATCTGCAGTTATTATAGGGGGATACGATTTTACAAACTAATCTTTGGAAGATTTTGGATGCGTGCCACATATAGCTTTGGGGAAGGGGGTAATAGCGAAGCATCATCATCATTTTAAGTACCCGTGTACAAGGGGATATTGAGATCAATGTGTGGTTCTATATACTAGGAATCCGGTTGTTTGGCTCACCCGAATAAGATGAACATCAAAATCATAGTTTAACACAATTCTGGAATTTTAAAAACTTATCGCGGTTCGCGTTCGAATTTGTTTGTATAGTGTCCTTGTCGTCGTGTATATTCGGGTATTGGTGCTAGTCAGAAGGTGTTAGGGGAAGTATGCGCCGGGGGAAGTGCTACAATGTAACGAACTGGTGAGCACTAGGGATGTACCATCTATAAAGGGAAACGAGGAGTGACGGAGCGGGGGAAGTGGTGTCTCTTTTGATCTGTTGAAAGCGGAATGGGGTCGAGTGATTGACAGGCACAGCGATGGGACGTTCGATTGATAATAGGAATTCGGATCTTCCCAATCAGTTGAGTAAAATAGATGCGGTCACCTTTTCTTTCGATTTCTAATATTTATATTAACCGAACACTTTTAGAAAAAAAAAAAAAAACAGTTGTAGTTGGGAACAAGGCGTCTTCATCACTGCGTGAACACGTGCGTTTGGGATCGTCGGGATTGCTAAACTACTTCTTTATTACGGGGAGTAGATTATTGTAGTAAGGCGTGCTATTTTATTAACTTGCGGCGAACGCGTTTTGAGAAAGGAAGTGTGGATAAAACGGACCAATTTTGGATGGGGGAAGGGTGTACAATGGTATAACGTGGTGTTGAACACTTACATGGGGACGAAATTCTAACATGAAATCAAATTCTTTCAGAACGGGGGAAGCATAGCTATAAGCAGGATTGCTTATACAATGTTGAAGATTTTAAGATCTAGTTGAATAACGGGCGCGATCGTATGAGGCGTTCAAGTTACTTTCGATTAATTGTGGGTATTTGAGCCTTACTTGCTGTTTAAATGATGTAGATACGGATCTTTGGTTTCTTATTAACTTTCTAACATGCCTGCGCGTAGGACTTAGTCAATTTAGCTAATACGTCTTACCATAGCTACTTGCAACACCTGGTTCGCGGATGAATTTTCTAAGGGTATACCAAATGATGCCAAACGAAGGAACGAAGGGGTCTAATAGCTACCTATGTTTGTGGCGACGCGTTCCTGCTCATGCGATCGTACCGCGCCGCCCCAGGGGGAAGCTGTAACGATATTGGCCTATTCAAATAGACATTGCTGAAAAATTATACGAAAATATCTATCTGCTAAAGTTTATAATAAAGAGAAGCTTCACAAACCGTTAAATACTCTATAATTAAATATTTGCCGGATAGGTAGATGCGGACGAGCTTTATTATTTTGCACGCGGGCGTGTAAAGCAGGCTTTATGTTATTTTGTTTAACGAGATGTCCAATCACAGACGCGGGCGTTAGCACCGAATCTGACCAATGAAACGCGTCTTTAGAGTTAGACTTTGACTTTTACACGCTAGTTGGAATCAAAAATGGCGAGAGATAGGAGCTATTGTTAGGCGTTACAAATTGGAAAGCGGCACTTGAGTTTTCAGCTTGAAGGTCGGCGGAGGCTTTGTCGAGGAGAGTCAGTAAGGAAGATAATTTGGCTGGATCGAGGAAAAAGCCAGAGGTTGATAATAATTCAAAGAGAATTGGAACAGTGAACAGCTAAGCATTTTCAATATTATTTATTTCTATTGCCTTTTTCGTGTATTCAATTTAGAACTTTCTGGATCGTAACAATTATTGATACATGTTGTGGATTGTTTGTTACGTATTTTGGGCCTAGTGATAATTATTACTATACGCGCTTCGGATTTAATGTACAAGAAATCGTAATGTGGCGACTGTGAATTATTGCATAACGCTTATGAAATATATAATTCTGTCGCTGTTCATATGTAAAATCATTTAAATTCGATATTCATATATTACCAAAGATATAAAGGCTTTAAAATGGAATACTTTACTGACGAAGGGGGTTTCGTGTTCGTTCGTGGGTTTTAAAATTCAGTATAATTATGTATATTCAATGTCGCGAGGTTCGGAATGTGCGAGAGGTTCTTCAGGGCGGATGTATTCTTATGCTAAAGAATGCTTGTTATCTATACTGGCGATTGAATACACGGATTTCTATATGATTTGTATTGTTTGGAAATAATTGGGATCGGAGTATTTATGGGGTTTTGATATCACGATTGACAGTGTGATATAAATTCAAATCGTACGAGGAATTCCCCACAAGTAATATATTTTAAGAATGCATCTGGATTTTATATTTGTTTTATTAAAACATGATTGTGTGGTTTATCTGAACTCGTTACATGTTTTTATTGCGTCATTGGGCAGCCGTTCTAAACACAATTTGTTCCTAACAAATTCTTATGAAACGTATTTCGAATTGTACATGTTGTATAGGGATGGTTAATTTGGATACGGCCGGTCTTCGGCTGGGGAACACATTTGTGTTTTCTATTGCGGTTGGTTATTTTACTGTCGGCCTGTATGCGAGGGAGCTGTGCGTGGACGGTGTCGCGGATGCTGTCTGAACTTGTTTCAACTAGTACGAGAATTTAATTGTGTGTTTTGATATCGCGATTGTAAGCGTGATATAAAGTCAAATCGTGCGAGGAGTTTCTTACTAATAATATATTTTAAAAATGCATCTGGATTTTTTTATTTATTTTATTAAAACATAAACATCAGCTTATTTGACTACAGAGAGGAAGAGTTTGTTCACAAAGGGCACTTAGATATTATCAATTTCGTATGCGATCCCAAGATGTTAGAAATATTTTAGTTAATATAATTTCTTTGAATATTTGCTGCGGAATAATATTTTATAAGAAGTTCATAACTACTTGTCAACGGACGATCTTATAAACATAGTGTATATTGCACAATATATTGAAATCAAAAATCTACGTATTTCCTAGGTGGCGGAACTCAAACATACCTGTAATTATAATTACATTTTGATATATTGCTACGCCTTTTAATCGGTTAATGGATAGTACATGTGTAATGTTTACGCCTGCATGTGATATCACTATACAGCGTAGATGAACTATATTTAAGGGGTTTATGTCCTGCATGTGCTCGGCGTGGAGGGAATAGTCACATTGTTTTATTCATTCAATATTAGATATTTGAAATGTTTCTACAACATTTTCCATTATTGTGGGCAGTTCGCGGTTTGATCAGGGGTAGTTAACCTTCGGTCTTCCGTAACCGTGATAGTTTTTCATATGACATTGTTTTATTCATTCAATATTAGATATTTGAAATGTTTTCTAGAACATTATTCACTATTGTGGGCAGTTCGCGGTGTGTTCAGGGGTAGTTAACCTTCGGTCTTCCGTAGCCGTGATAGTTTTCATATGACATTGTTTTATTCATTCAATATTAGATATTTGAAATGTTTTCTAGAACATTATTCACTATTGTGGGCAGTTCGCGGTGTGTTCAGGGGTGGTTAACCTTCGGCCTTCCATAATTGCGATAGTTATTCATATGACATTGTTTTATTCAATCAATATTAGATATTTGAAATGCTTTCTACAACATTTTCCATTATTGTGGGCAGTTCGCGGTTTGTTCAGGGGTAGTTAACCTTCGGTCTTCCGTGATCACGTTATTTACTTATATGACAGATTGTTTTGCTTTGTTCGTTTAATATAAGTAATATCATATTTTTATGAGTTACCGTAATTATTTATCTATATGATTTTATTATTGAGAGTGATGCAACGAATACTACTTTCATGAATACGAATATCAGGCTTACTATTCGGTGAATACGAATGCGAATATTTCCACCAATGTGGGGGAGAACGCAAGCATACTTGTAATTGTATTGTTTATGTCTGCTTGTGATATCACTATACGGCGTAGATGAACTAGTTTTAAGGGGTTTATGTCCCGTATGTGCTTGGCGTAGTGGGAATAGTCTTCTCGTTTCTAGGATTCTATACAGGTTTACAGGTGCTGATATTGAAATATATATACAAGGAAAACACTATTTTGGGAACCATTAACTGGATGGCAGATATTGAAGCACACATACACACAAGGAGGACGTTATGTTAAATACATGACTGGAAAGTTGTTATTGGAAAACACAGGCGTCCAGTCGGCGGGACGCAAGCATATCTGTAATTATATTGGTCATGTCTGCATGTGATATCATTGTACGGCGTAGATGAACTAGTTTTAAGGGGGTTTATGTCCTGTATGTGTTTGGCGTAGAGGGATTAGTTTTCTTGTTTCTAGGATCTAATACAGTTTTACAGGTGCTGATAATGAAATATATATATATATAAAGGAAAACACTATTTTGGGAATCACTAACTGGATGACAGATACTGCAGCACACATACACACAAGGAGGACGTTATGTTAAATACATGACTGGAAAGTTGTTATTGGAATACACAGGCGCCACTAGAAGATATGGGCAGTTTGCAGAGAACTTCAACTTCTGTCAGTTAAGGACCTTTTACTATTACTATTCTTTCGCCTTTTTGCATAACCGTGGATGAACTAGATTGAAGGGGTTTATGTTCTGTATGTGCTCGGCGTAGAGGGAATAGTTTTCTTGTTTCTAGGATCTAATACAGTTTTACAGGCGCTGATATTAAAATATATATACAAGGGAAATGAAGGGCTACACAGGCGCTGGTAATTGCTCAATTTTGGAGAGTTATATTACTTCGGATCAGGATGCCATCTCAGAAGCAGACCAACTACAGAACTAAGATAAGAACCTTTGATATTATTTATTCCTGATGTTTTCTTATGTGTATCAAATGGAATGTTCGTGCTATATAATTTGTCATTGTCTCATGGTCACTATTCATTTCATTACGTGGGTTCAGAGTTCGACGGTAACGGACGCGGAAACAAATTAGTACTGATGTCGGGACGTAACGTCGGGATTATATCTTAATTATCTTTAGGATAGAAGCGAGGTCATCATACGTGCATTCTGCATTTCAAACGTTTTACTAACATATATAAATACATATTATTGCGTTTTACAAATTGAATATGATCGCGGGAAATAGGCATTCCGTCCGGTTATGCAATGTTAACTTCCAACGTAGCATAATGAGATCTTATTACCGGTGCTAGACTCTCGAGGTTAGTCACGTGATTGTTGTATAAATGGAATAGTGAAGGGGATTGAAGAATGAGATACACTCGCGATACAGGTAGTTGTATGTAACTGGGATCAAATGACGGGGTGCGTGTTCTCGGTCCAGGGGATGAACGGGACTGCGGAGACACTCTGGGTGGGTCTAAGTAGAATTGCGCAAAGCCTCCACACAGTTAAAATGTGTTCAGTCAAGCAAAGGTGAAGCATTTCGAATCGGACCAGAGCGTCGTGCCTCAAACACAGCCGGAGGGAAGAAGCCCCTACGTTCTTTCACTCCCTTGGCCCGACGAGCTCGAATTCCGGATATGAATGTTCATGAATGTCAGCTAAAAGACTCAGGTAGCCGTACCTCAATCGAAACCTTCGTTCGGGACCTCATCAACGTACGAGACAGGGCGTTCCGCATGGACGAGCAACTATGAGAAGCAAATGAAGGGGATTGAAGAAAGAGATACACTCGCGATACAGATAGTTGTATGTAACTGGGATCAAATGACGGGGTGCGTGTTCTCGATCCAGGGGATGAACGGGACTGCGGGGACACTCTGGGTGGGTCTAAGTAGAATTGCGCAAAGCCTCCACACAGTTAAAATGTGTTCAGTCAAGCAAAGGTGAAGCATTTCGAATCGGACCAGAGCGTCGTGCCTCAAACACAGCCGGAGGGAAGAAGCCCCTACGTTCTTTCACTCCCCTTGGCTCGACGAGCTCGGGCTCTGGTTATGAATGTATGTGAATGTAATAACTCCGTACTCAAGGACGAGATCTGTTAGCAGTTTAACAATCAATTTTTATGATCGGGACCGCATTCAGGCGCGCGATGGCATTACTAACACCATCATTCTCATAAGTCACCACCTTTTCTAACTTGCTGTATACAGAGACCTTCGGGGTTCTCTCTTCCCGGCCAGCGAGAAACATATCAGGAACTACACAATCAACTGTAATAATCATGCTGTTTTACCATCATTTAATATCTCTAGTCAATAAGACTACACCGTGGGATCAATCACATCAACTGTATTTGGGCGATGCTAACATGGCTCTGACTGACGCGCTCAAGGGAGAGTCTTTTCCAGTCACCCAGTTAGTTCATTCAGCCCTTTAATCAGCAGTAAACATCATAATAATCCGGCTCATGTAGCCGCAACGTGGGATCCTCATCATATACACCAGTCAATTTGACTGCCCCGCGGGACAATATACAAACCTTAATATCAGACGCGGGATTTCTTCCTGATATGTTTGTCGCCGGGAAGCGAGGACTTCGGGGGATTCCAGCAGGAGCAATAGAGTCTCGGCTTGATCTTGGTCTGCAGCTTAGTGTGGGAGGTTATGTCTAAACAGGAGTTAACCACCGGATGCGGCGATGCTCTGGGGCCGCATCCCCCTCCCCCCTACAGGGGGGGGGGGGCATCTAGAATCCACGTTTGAACAGAAGTGGTTAGACACTTCTTAAATTTCACTTACAAATCTGTATCTTCCATTCCCTTAGAATCTCGGGCTGCGATAATGTCAGACAAAGCTTGCCCTGAGCCTCTGTTGCGCCTAGTTGTTGTGAATATATATATGTTTGTCTTCCCCTACTATGTACTATGAACAGATTGAGCAGATTGGACAACGTGAGACGCGCTATCGGTAGGTTTCTTACTTGTGTTTTGAATATAACGTATGCTATTATATCTTGTAAATCTGTCATAAATGGGTGCCGCATGTGGTTGTGCTGACACTGTTCTAAGCTGCTATTATGAGATGTTGATAATCAATGCGGGCGGAATCTTTAGCGTATGCCGTTAACTTGGCAACGATTGTATTGTTTTATATTACAGTATTTTAACCCCGATGGTATTATAGTTATGGCGGTTCAATGTAAGGGAGTTTTGCTACTAGCGTTTATTCCTAGGCTACGCCGCATATAATTGGCTTTTAGGCCAACTCCGGACGTGGACGATATCGGCTATCTCTCATATAGGCGAAACTGTAGAGTTCTAGAGCGGTTTCTAGAAGGACGAGTACGGATTAGTTACGTGCGTTTGTTATTTCCATAGTTAGGTAAGAATTCGATCTATATTAGTCTAGTCGCGTTAATAAGAATACGAATCTCACCGCGTATCAAAAGAATTTTGGATAGCTACGGACACAATGGAGGGGGAATTTTCCTAACCACTAGATAGATCACGACTGGCCAATTTTGAAAATAAAAATTCTTAACAAAAAAAAAAATAATAATATTAGCTTTCATGTAAATATACTTCCGAAGTTCTAAGTTCGACTTAAGTTTTTATCTAGTAGCTTAAAGCATAAAGTGTGAGCTTAAAGTCACAAAAGTTGTAATAAAGCTCGATGCGGTAGCTTAAAGTCTCAAGCTTTGGGCTTTTCGTAAAACTTATATTATTGAACTTTATAGATAGGTATTTAGCTTAGGAGATACAGGTAGATACGTTACAATGTGAAACTCAATACGAAGCACAAACGAGTGAAGTTCACTCCTCTTTGACATTGAAAATATTGTATTTTGAAGAATTTTATCGAATCGATTGACTTTATACAAATAACATTTTTTAAGTCATTCACCCCTATTCACAGATATCCCCAACCTTTTGTATGTTAACATTATTTTTTGATTTAATTACTTTTTTTGAATGAATAATCTTTGAAAGTGAATAAAATAAATAAATTATTTTTAAAATAAATTATATTTAACTAACTCTTAAAAATTTACCGAGAACAACAATATCGTCAAATAGCGCCCTCAGTAAATTTTTATTTCAATCACATTCTCAATATTTTTTGGAAAATTTCTGAGATAATATTTTTGATTTCTTTGCGAATGTTGTATTTTAGGTGTCGAATTGTTATTGGCTTATTATTATAGATCCTTTTTTACACGCATCCTAATAGAAATGAATTAATAACAGTATGAATTAGTATGAATTAGTACCAGAGCACAAAAAACAAGTATAAAGTATAAAAATATTGACCAAATATGACATCAATAATTTTTGTAGACTATGCTGGTAGCAGAACACAAAAATAAAACGCGCGCCAAAAGTAAAACAAATTGGTAAAGGTTATATATTCGAAAGAAAATTTTCTTACTAGGTATTATGGTAGCTTTAACATTAAAATTATTACATTATTTAATTAATTAATCTTCAAATGTCTGGTAGAAAAAAATGTGTACTTTCGACATACCAATCTGTTTGAATTGAACTCTACGAGGCAAAACCGGGTGTTTTTTATCGCTGAGGCATCTAAAAACTTATAGAACGTTGATAAGAAGTTTTAAATAATAAAGGTAAATGCATTTACGTTGCCATTTTATATATAAATATATATGTAAATAAAAGTTTCGATGAATCTCGCTTTAAAGTAACTCGAATGTTAAATAAGTATAATATTTCTACACATAAATAATATCTAATCTTTACACCTCGTTTCTTGAAACAAAAACATACGATCTGATTAATTTTTGAGGCTGGCTATTTAGTGCAATCATAATATAATACAGTAAATTAAGTTATCACCTTATTTAACAGTTCATGTATAGAACCATTTATAGCGATTCTTTTTCTTCTTCATGTCCAGTATTATTTTTTAGCATTTTAATTTCGGAATAGGCTAGATTATATTTTATCCGCCTAGAAGATACCTTAGGTTGCCCTTTACCGAGGCCTTTGAATCTTTTCAGACATTCAGTACTTATATATGTACACATTTTTAAGATTAGTAAGAGCTCGTGGTGATAAGTAGATCGATGTAGCATATCATCATCATCATCACTCTTGGCACTACAACCCTTGGTGGGTCTTGGCCTCCTCAATAATTTTCCTCCACTCATCTCGGTCTAGTGTCAGCTTTCTCCAGTTCTGAAGCTCTAAGACAGAGATGTCTTTGAGGAAGTTGTCACTCCATCTTAATTTTAGCCTTCCTAAGCTCCTTCGCCATATTGGCCTTGAGTTCAGCAGGGACTTTGGTGCTTGATGCTCGGACATTCTCTCCACATGACCCAGCCACCGAAGTCTTCCCAGTTTTATAAATTTTGTGACGTTTGGCTCCTTAAATAGAGTATAGAGCTCATTGTTGTAACGTCTGCGCCAAAGTCCATTTTCTAGAACCGGTCCGAATATACGCCTGAAGCATATATGTAGGACAATAATTTTGAAAATAACGCTTGGGCAGCCCCAAGTACCTTTCGCCCGCGTTTAAGAACCATTTCTTCGGTCGTAGAACCATTTTCACGCGTTTAACTTTGTAACCTTTACTGTTTAAATGTAAATCTTGCATCCATAGTAAACCTGAATATACTCAAGTGGGTAACACCCGCTTTAGACCCCGCCCCCTCTCACTCTCTTTCGGTAGATCCCATGGTCCATTAGGCTAATCAGTGCATATTTGTCCCTGACAAGACTAACACGCATGTGATCAATTATTGGTGGAAGTGTAACAATACTATGGTTGAGGTGTGTAGTGTTGTGAATGTAGTGGTGTAGTGTTGGTCCTGACGAAGAGACGGGTACGTCTCGAAACCGGTAGACCTAAAATCTGGTAGTGGTTTTTACAAAGTTAACTAACAATCTGTTATTTGTAATCACTATCATGTACTAATTGTTACATTTGAGAAGAAATCTGTTATTAGAACACTTTATTACTCTGTCCCTTATAGCACTGCTTCACTATCGGGAATTACGCACGTAGGTACTCTTTCCATTTATTTCGCTGGTTGAATGTGATGCGCACTGAATCGCCATTGGTCCGCTTCACTTGTCGCGATTACCTCTGACCTCCGACGACCATCAAAATAAGCAAATGCGCGGCCTGCTTTTATAAAAAAACATTATTTCGCGAATGTTCCGAGATGTTCCTATGTATTTTGGATCATTCCAATTATTTCCAATTTGTTTCAAACATTCACAGTGTAGTTCTTTTCATTTCTAGGATAACATATCAATCGTGAATATCTATTCTCGCTTAACTGTTTCCTTTCTTAATTGCTTGTCACATAACACTACCCTCATCGGACACGTACACCAAAGATTGGAAGAAGCCATTTGTGGAGTCAGACTTCTTCATCATATTGGTGAACACCACCATCAATTCAACTCCGCCAAAAACTAAATGCACGGAAGTCTTTGTATTCGATTCTTCAAGATAATCACGATCAGAACAAGTAAGTGGGTAAACTTATTACTAACTGAGTTATTCACAATTCCCTCGTAAACATGCGCGGTGGGTGTTACGAGAGCGGACCCTTTGCTATAATTTAACTTTAATTTATTTGAGCATCCCTTAGAGGACTATTTAGTAGTAGTAATTTGTTAATGTCTGTATTTACTTGAACGTTGTGATGATGCAGCGGGTAGGTACCACGCGTTCAGGTCACAAAATTGAGCTCTCTATAGCCTATGGTGCGTTATGGAATTCAACCAATAGAATCGCTTCTTAAGGGGGGGTAAGGTTTTTAAATTTTTTTTTCGCATTTTATTTTTAATTTTTTAAGTGAATGTATAACATCGCAAGAATATTGTGTCAAAATTTCAAGTCAATCGGAGCAAAATTGACGAAATTATGAACATTTGAGCGATACTCAGACTGATTTTCTATACCTGCTCGGGCAGTTAAAAGACGCGCTCACCTGAGGACTACCGTACGTGCTATTATATTGGAAGAATTTTGCGTAGACAAGGACAAAAAGATGCTGATGATGAAAGCTCTTTGCTGTGTGAACATGGCATCGACGATTATGTGTAAGTATAAAATAAGTGTTGAGTTTTATTTTGAATTTTACAGTGTGCAAAACTTTAAAGCGTTTTCCCCACATCTCACGTTTTCAAAGTCGGTGTCCATCATAACTTCAAAACTACTTCATCGATCCTTTTGAAATTTTGAACACTATTTCTGTACATAATTTACTAGGTAACGCTGGAGGCTTTTTTTCAAGTATGTTATTAATTATTATTTTTTAATAACAAATAAGTCGATATTTTTCGCAAAAAATCGCGTTTTTCCCTTCAAAGTGTTCCAAAAAATTGAAAAATTGAAATTCCAAAAAACCCTCCCAGCGTTACCTGGGAAAACCTATTATCTAACGAATGAAATTTTATTTTTTGATTTCAGATGATCTAGCACCAAGTTATGATGGACACCGCAATTCTACTTTTTTCCGAGACACGTCCGAATAATTGCTGCCATTGCCGTATTTTTTAATATTTCTTCTTGTAAATTTTACACAATATTTTTCAAATATCATACTTTAATGTATCATTGGTTTTAATAAAGAGCTTTTAACTGTGTTGTCACAAAAAATTCACAAAAATATGCCTTTTTTTGTACGAATTAACCTTACCCCCACCTTAATAGTTGTGGCAATGTGGCACTCTTTGCATCAGACATGATGACACTATTAAAGAATTAAATAATATGTAATTTTCAATAAAATAAATGTATGAAATCCTGCAGCCATTTTAACTGAAAAGCCGATCAGAGCGAATGGCATCACGCCTTAGTAACCATCACCATGTCTATTGAACTATAGACACAATGCAATGTTTACTTAGGCTTGACGTCACGTAGACACCTGTGTGCTCGAAATTAAAAATAGGTAGATGAAAATGCAATTGTTTGCCTAAAAACTTAATGTATTACTGAAATAATTTTATTTTCTGTAATAGTAAACGTGTACCTACATCATAGAAGGTTATTTCAAAATCTGTCATCATGCCTATTAACTGCGCTGTCAGAATCACTACATTTTTTGTAGTGAAATTTTAATTAGGAGAGCCCGGCGAAATCTACATCACACGAGAAGGCCGGTAAGAATACTCGCCGAAGAAGTTAACTGAGATTCCAAAAATTGTAAGCAATGTTTCATTAATAGTATTTATTTTGGGGCTTTCTTCAGTTCCTACTATTTTTTTTATTTATTTTCTACCTTCGCTTTCAACTTTTACGAGTTTTAACATCAAGATCACGATAGCTCATTTATGTATCTAAAGGAACTGGACTGTGAATGGTACCCGTATTTACCCAGGACCGTATCGGTCCGACTCAACCGTTTCCAGGTTGACATGTTTTTCAACTAACATGCGACTAACGTTCAAAACTAACTACTCCAGCGGGAGAATCCGACAGTCGCAACGTAAAAGGACATACGAAATGTTACATTTCGATGTATGCTTAAAATTGTTTGACAACATTAACCAATGAAAAACACGAAGATGAAATGGCTCGATATGCTGGTCTTGTAAAATTTTATAAATAAATTTTGAGATAGATGCTACAACAATGATCCTTGCACTTCGTAGAGAGTAGACCACTTTTTTCACTTTATTAATTGAATTTTAATTTTTCGCGGGAACTGTGACAGTGAGTGACAACGCGCGAGAGTTTGGTCCTTGGAAGGTACCACGACAAAATGTCCACGGACATTTGGTCCAGCTGGAAAATGTCCACGATAAAAAGCCCATGCGACATTCGCTCTAAAGTCATAATTTATTTATTTATTTATTTAACGCCCTTATGGGCTTTTACAAAATATAAATTTTAAAAAATAACATAAGACAGATATACAGTTAAAAGGTACAAGTACATATAATAGAATTGTGTTAATTTAAATTGCTGTTAAAAGATTCAAGTGCATATAATGGATTTGTGTAAAATTGGACTGCAGTTAAAAAGATTTAAGTACATCTTATAGTTTTGTGTAAATTAAAAAGAGAAGTTTAACTAGTAAGAAGAAAAAGAAAAATTTATTATCCAAATGACAAAAAATAATCGGCATGTCTTTTTTCATTAGTAATTGATGAATTAAACATTTTTATGGACATAGATTGTTCTATAACTTGCCACGAGGCCCAATCGCCATAGCAAAACACATAACAAAATCACGAAGATGTATGCAAGCAGATGCAGGATTCGAATCTGGAGATTTCCGTGTGAGAATCTAGTCCCACTGGACTTCGGTGCATACATATCTATGCGTTCTTTTCAACGTAAAAATATATACCCCTCCGTACATTAAAAAAAATTATAATAAAAAAAAAATTAAAAAAGCATCCAGGGTCTTCTGGAAGGGTCTGAAGTTTTCTCGAATAATCTAGAAAAGTGTGGTACGATCCGAAGTTTTTAGACACGCGAGGCTGTGTATATACAGCTTGACGCGGCACACCAGGCAATTCCAAAGGAAGTCTGTGTTTACCGAACGACATAATAATAAATTACTTTTTTCAAGTGATAATTTTTAGGCGCAAACATTCTAAATATAGTTCTAATACATAAAAGTGATGCTAAATATTTCCAAATAAAGTTTATCATTCACCAAAGTGTTTTACTCGGACCCCAAAACCACAAACAATACGTGACAATATTATATAAAAAAAATATTCTTATAATTCCTAAAATAATAAGATCGCACATAATGATGTTTTCATGTCAAATGTCGTGATTTTAGTGAGCATGTTTTTCCGAATTGCTGGTATATGATTGCGATATCTTACATAGGATACGCTAATTTCCATCACTATTGACAATTCAAAATGTAGTTAAGATTCATTCTCAAAAGATAACATACACTACACGAATCTCGGACGGACAAGCTGTCCCGAGAGCAGTCCGGCATTGGAGTTTTCCCCTTCATGTGTGCGGCACCTCTGTGCGGGATAACATTATTATTATTGAGTCGGTGGTATTTTGTTTCTGTGTTTGTTTGATCTCGTATTGAGAAAGTTGTTTGTTGATGTGTGGGGGTTTGTTTTACATCCCTGTTATTGCGGGGCGGCGAGAGTGTGCGCTGGGGGAGGTTGTTACACGTAACATAATAGAAACACGATAAGGGCAGAAAGGTACTAATCTTATTGTGATATTAATGGATTCGTAACATAAAGCCAGCGATATATCCTAACCGGTAGACCTGTTACCCGATCTGCATATTATCTGTTCCAAAGGTGCTCATAAATAATTAATTCAATTCAAGTAATGTATAGTCCATGATTTTTGGTGCCTGATTAAAGTACCCTACATGAATTGTTATTAATATTCATACATTCATTCGCTGGTCTATAGAAGCTTGCAAAATAAGAAGTCGTTTCGTAGAATGTGTGGTGGTCCGGAACCGCCGCGGAACCAGCCGTACGCACCAAAACCATTTCAGCCAATCAGGAAAAAATACGGCCAATGCGTCCCCGCTCGCTAAGCGACGACTGCACCAATTTAAATATGCCAGTCTTCCATCGACTCACGGCGTAAGCCGGAGGCTACAGTCCTTCGAGTATCTATCATTGTCTTTGTAATCGTACTTGTGTATAACTTGTAACTGTTTTATCGAGACAATAAAATCATCAAGCATTCTACGACTTTGGACAATCCCGTCACATGACGGGTGGTGACCCTTAAAAGCAGTTTCTCCAAATCCGTCACGCACATCATCCTCAACCAAAAAACCCTTAAGTGGTCGACCCTGACACAAAAAGGACACGCAACTTCAACACGACGAGCACAGCAATCTTTTGACGCACCTTCAACAACCCCGAGGATTCTTCGCAACTACAGCCGGGACGTCATCCCAAAGTGATGACCCCGACGCAAAAAGGACACGCAGTCGGAACATTTAACCCAAACTTATAATGATGAAATATCATAAAAATATTATTCGAGTAACTTGTTGGTCTAGTGTACTTGCCAAGTAATCCAGTGATGACAGTTTCGAACCTCATTCTCTGGAATGAGCACGTTATTATCATTCTCATTCATTGAAAACACATGAATATTAATGTTATACCTATTCCATGTAGATATTTTGTTTTTTAAAATAAAATTTAAAAAATATCAAGCTCTCTGGTTCGGCGGCAGGTAAAAATTGTACGCTCTGGTTGTTTATGACTATAACTCCAAAGCGAGAGCAAAATCGTCAGTATAAGATGCGAATACCCATACACAGAACAAGACAATGCAAGACTCACTTCTGGAATCTCCGATTTGCCACAAACTCGGTACTGATGCTGGAATGGACTGTGGATATGTTGAAATGCCGTCTTCACCTAGGTATATTCACTATCGCGAATTAGTAATAGCGGTGCGGGAATGATGAATAATAAGAGCGGTGTGAGCACGTTATACAACGAGATGCTATACAATGCAGGCGGTGGTCGATTAACAACTGGACGGTGCGGCCAAAAGTGACGAAAGTCTGACATACCCTCGCTCATGCACAGGCGTTCGATACACACATCATAACAAATATATATGTGGATGCTGGCGCGACCACACTCCCTTAATAATTTTTTAACACAATTTTATGACACATTTCATCCTGAAAGCATCCGAAAATTCATTTTTTATATTATAAAGTCTTTTCAACATTAAATATTTTTTTCATATCATTATCGAGTACCTACCCTTACTCGTTTTGAAATAAGGTTAAGTTCTTCAGTATTATATTCACGCTATTTACGCAACCTCAATAATATACCATGAATTAATTTATCGCAAGATAAATTCGAATTTATATCTCTGAAGTCGTAATATTAAATGTTTAAACTAATATAAACTTTCTAGGTTTGGAATGATATGAATTATTCTTAAGTTCTTAGTAACCCATTAGAAAAAAAATCAAAATTCTCTTTATTTAATTTATTCTTTTTTGTATCAATTCAATGGCTGGTTTATTGCCAGTTTGATAAAAGTAAACTAAAGGAGCTGAAGGATTCAGTATTATGATTAGGTATGGATAGTGAAGTATTGTCTGCTAAACGGCGTGGAAGATGAACGTGAACGAAGTCCATGATTATATAAAAAGTTGAATTTAGATTTCAGGTATTGAGGGGAGTGAGGATTTAAAAAGCTAAAAGTAAAGGTAAAACATTGAAGTTCTGGCGCTGTCGGATTGCAGGCCATCGGAGAAGATTGAGGAAAGATGAAATGTGATAAAAATTTTGAGCTTGAAGATGAAACGGATATATAAGTTTTGAAGGCGTTCCAGTTTGTTGAGATACTCTATGCTCATACACTCTATTAACGCATCAGCATAATTAATTTTCTATTCTGTTTTAAATTTAAAATTCTAATGATTTTTACGAAAATCACATCAAAATAAACAGTTTTCTAAAAAATCGACCCAATAGTCTTGAGAGTAAGGTGTGATCTATTAAAAAAATATATATTACCACTATTCATATTAACGCATTCTATTATTCAAGCTGTATCGTTGCCGGTGCTGGAACCAGATTCCATACATTTGTGCCCATCATCCTTTATTTTCAACTTAATCCTTAACCCGTGCAACGCCGGGTACGAACAGCTAGTATTATATATTTGACATATTTAGCTCCATAAATGTTTTTCAATAACATTTTTCAATACAATTTTTCGCGTGAGTTTATATTTTCGTTCAATCCCCTTCAGTGTCCTCTATTGGAGACGAAGATTGGTTTTCCCTTTCCACACAATATTATACATCGTGTAAGTAAGTGACTGTATTATATGGAAAAGATTGAAATTCAAATGTTTGCTTTTATTCAGAGCTAAGTTACGTCAATCTCAAGCACCGCGAATACGTAAATAATATTATGAATTGAATCTTTGAGCACATTAATGTTTTCTTTTGAATTTCTAAACCAATTCATTTATTCAAATGCTATTTATAATAGAAATTTAATAATGTATTGTATGAATTTTCTTCTTTATACGATGATAAAGTTCTCAAAGTAAAAGTGCAGACTTATATCCAGTTTAATGTCTTTCTGATTGCCTTTTAAACTTCTGAGACACTCCCCAAGAAAACGCAAATTGGGATCGTATTCAAAGTTCTCTTTAATAATTAGTAAATTTGACATATTTATTTATATTACTTTTTGACATAATTAATTAACACAATTATTTTTTAACACAACAACACAGTTCATCGATGATTCTGATAGATATTCCCAGTGTAACTAAAAAGTAAAATGTAAAAAAAAATAATCAGGGGAATAACATGTGACAGAATTAATATTTAATGATTGAAAGATTGGACAAACTTTAAAATTAATTTTAAAGTAATGTTACAAATTAACAAGTAATACAATATATAAAATTACCGCACAAGTCAAGAGTTCATTTGTTACAAGGTCAACAAAGTATACCACGTGACTTGCAACAGTTTTCGGCGTAAGCGTTTATAGTGAATTCGGTAAATTGCAAGCATTTTGAATAACTGTTTACTATGTATACTAGCTGTAGACCACATTTTGAACATAATAATATAATTGGTAACGACCCTTGCGCGTAACCAGAGCCGTGCGCGGATCGACGTGACTAGTCATCATCATGTCGTTGTGATTCCAGCGAGTTATGGACAAACAGACATTCGAAATATATTGGGCTAGTATCCAATACTTTTTCTAATAATTACAATATATTAAACAGGTTGTATTAAATATTCCCTACTAAAATTTTTAGCTATTTTTTTGTCCATTAATTACTATTAATATTTCCTGTAATAAAATTGGTCAATCGGTGCTCTACCCAATATTATCTTTAATTATTAGTAAATAGGGCTTGTATCCTACGTTCCTTCTAATAATAATTAGTAAATTGTTTTTGTATCCAATATTCTCTCAAATTATCAATAAATTGGTCTTATATCCAATGTTCTCAGGAATTTCTAGTAAATTAGACTTGCATCCAATGTTCCCTCTAATAATAATTAGTAAATTGGGCTTTCTCTTATCCTCCAATACTCAGTTATTTTAAGTTACAAGCATCCATAAAACAGGCGAATGATTTTGCAGAAACGAAACATGTAATCCGTATCCCACCTGGCCATATTGAAAAGTAGAGAAAATGGTGTAAATTTCAAGGGTGCAGCGAACCGTGACGAAAATTTCTTGCTAAGTATGATATAATATTGTTATATTAAGCCCTCGTGTTACCTGCGCTGTGCGCGAAAGTTTGAAAATCCCTTAAGTTTTTTGCAACAATGAATATTTAATGGAAACAAAGTAACAACTCCTTACAGCTGTGCCACCACTTGCGTGCCGAACAAGGGTGAAATGATTAACATAACTCAGTAATACCACTTACACCCTTCACGTAATATGAGTACTGTACCTTTGACAGTGTTCGAATTTGGTTCTGTGGTTCTCACGTTCGCTCAACCGTATTACAAATTAATGTGTGCCAAATTTGTGTCTACGGTTGAGCAGTTTTCAGATATGATTATTAAAATAACAGACAATTTCGAAACGGTGAGAAACTACTTGTTCGTAGGTGTCTTAGTTTTCTAATTTGTAACATTGAAGGACGAGAAACCGATATTCAAAGGAGGATCAGCGATAGACAACCTGAAGAGAATTTGGCAATACAAACATCAGATATTATTAATTGACATGGCAGTTACCTGCTTTGTAGTGCACCATAATAATGTTTTTTTAATTGATCTGAATTTTAAAATCATTTATTAGAAAATGATGACGGTTTTGATAAAAATTTAGGACTTCCTATTTTAAACATAAATAATTTAGGTATGAAATTGAATAATTTAGGATCATTAGAAATTAGTAAAGCATGTACAAGTAAACAAAATATTATTAATAATCAATTAAATTTAACTACTAGCCCAATTCCACGAGATTTTCCAATAATTGTGAGTAATCAAGAACTTCAGCAATAATATTTAAAAATAATTTTTCAAATAATTTAGAAAAACAAAAAACAAAAGACATTATTCATTTTGATATTTTGACATTTGTAAAACACCCTGACGATGGAAAGGTTTTTCCGAAACATGTAGGTGTAATTAATAAAAAATATAAGTAGATACAAATAAATAATGACTATAGTTAGTCATACAAACGATACATAAATTTCATTATTTTATTTTTTCCCTGATGTAGGTAATAAATGTAATGAATGCCCCGCGGCAGCTTGCCATGCAATGTAATGAATGCCCCGCATTAGCTGAGAAAAAATGATTGTGAATTTGAATTTGGAGATTATTGTTCCCAGAGCTTATCTCCGTTTGTAACACAAAATTGGCCTTTTCCCTACCGGATGCGATAATTTTCTATGGTTTATTGTGTTAAAAATATTTCGTTTTAAACTTAAAATAATTGCTTGTAAACTTGCTTGCACCAAAATTTGGCATTATTTATGTAATCAGGACCCTTTATTACGCCGGGGAATTTTTTTTTATGAAATATGTGTTTCGTTTGTATTAATAACTTATTCCCAAATAATACAATCAATATTTTATTAATAATATTAAATTAAAAATTACAATTTGTATTACATACATGTTGATTTATAAAATTATTATATTTTTATATTTATCTATTTATCCAGGACCTATATATGTAAGGAAAAAATTAACGCAGTTTATATTAAAAAATCTATTTATTTATGGTTTTTGTGTTTAATTTGTAGAACTCCATATTTATTTTTAGCGAAATTTAAAATAAATTAAATTTTAATATATATTATTATTAAGTTCTACGGGTTATTTTTTTTAGGTGTTACAGCTGTTTCAGCTTGTAAGGCCATTATCAAACAGTGGATATACCACGTACAAACGACTCATTTATAAAATTTTAAGTTACCCCTTCTTCCCCTTTAGAGTAATTAGATATTTGTGGTGAAGCCCTATATTAATGTTCGTTAAAAATGATCTTCTCTCCACTTCTCATTATCTTTAAAAAACCCAAAATCAAGGACATAAATTAAAATAATATATATAAATAACACTTGCAGAAAACGGGAAATTTTGATAATTAAACATAACGTTAACCGAGGCACCTTTAATGATAAGTGCCCGGGAAAAAACAAACATTAATATAGGGCTTCACCACAAATACCTAATTACTCTAAAGGGGAAGGGGTAACTTAAAATTTTATAAATAAGTCGTTTGTAGTGGTGTATCCACTGTTTGATAATGACCTTACAAGCCGAAACAGCTGTAACACCTAAAAATACTTAACCCGTAGAACTTAATAATAATATTTATTAAAATTTAATTTATTTTAAATTTCGCTAAAAATTAAAAAATCTATTTTAAAAAAGTGAGTTTAAAGCCAATTAGTTGCATAGCTATGGAGGACGAAAATTTTTATGCCAAAATAAATTCACGTTATTCTTTGAATCTGCCTGTTCTCGAGGGAATGTTTTTTGATTTTTGTTTGAAGTATTATACGTTACCTTAAATCTCGCGCGTTGAATCATCACAAGGAAAATTTGAACATTTTTTTGTGTAAACAGTAACAGGATGACCCGTAATTCGTAAGAAAATTAAAAATTCATGATATTCTCAAAAAATCGACAACCCCTTCTTTGCGGGTCAATATGAGAATTGATAAATTATTCCGTAAAGAAGTTGTATAAAATAAAGATCATTTATGCTATAAAGAAGTTGTACCGCAAAATATTGGTAAGACTAAATAAAGATCATTTATGCGTAATTGTTATTATTTTTTTGTATGTCATATGAGATATTTTATAAATTTGCGTATTTTTCGGCGTTGCGTTCATTTTAAGTTTAACTATGCCTAACTAACTAACCATCACGCCGTTTCCCCGCAGGAGTAGGCAGAGAGGATTGAACGCCCCACTCTTCTATCCTGGCACACCACTTTTGCTTCGGCCACATTCATACATCTTCTCATACAAGTTCTACGGTTGTGGCGGCTTTTAACGGGGCCATCCTCAAACACTTGTTGTATCTGATCGTGCTACGTCTTTCGCGGACGCCCTCTATTCCTGTTGCCTTCAACTCTCGCCTCATATATTTTCTTAACTATCCTTTCTTCGTTCATATGTTCCACATGACCAAACCATCTCAGCACTCCTTTCTTTATTCTATTTACCACACTACAGCCAGCATTGCATTCACGTCTAATTTGTTCATTCCTTACTCTATCGACCAAAGATTTTCCACACAAGCGTCTTAGTGACCGCATTTCTACCGCATTCGGTCTACTTTCACTCCTCTTTTGCCAATTCCAGGCTTCACTTCCAAACATTAGGGTTGGCACAAGAACGCCATTATGTACCGCTAGTCTTGCTTCCTTTGACAGATTCTTATTGGCTTATAACGATGCCAAGTTTTTTATTTAACTTTTTTTGATCTAGAAAAATATATAGTGTATTGACTGAACATTTAAAAGGGAGAACCCATTTGCAGGTGGTATACGATTATTTCAAGCAATCTGAAGACATACCGTGACAGCGAGACGTACAAATATTCCCATACTGCAATAATTGAAAATCAAAGAGAGACTCTCAACCACTTGTCTGAGACGAATCCTTCAAATTCTTATCTATCTATATCTATATCTCTCTGATCTTATTCTTATCTATCTATATCTATGTCTCTCATATATATTTATATCTTAAAAGATCTAACTATATAGTATAAGAGAGAAAGAGATTCTGTCCGGTAGTAATATTAAAATCACGAAACATTCGAATGTACATCGTGGTAATAGGAACTATAGTATTCCATACAATAACAATAATAATTTATTTGTCTATCTGTCCGTAACTTCATGTAACATCCGTAACTTTTCCTAACATTTTTCATTTTTATTTATTTTTAACTAATTAATTTTTTAAAATTTTATTTATATTTATTATTTTTGTGTTTTATTTTTTAATTTTTTAACTATATTTTTTTTCGCCCTTTCACCATGATACAGTTTCTCTACAAATCTACACCGTTTGACAGATCTTACCCAAATTATACTTAGTTTACTTATTCTATAGGAACCGACATGTTATTGTACAGTATAATTTTTATATAAGTACACTCAAACATTTCAACCGAGGATTTAACCGCAAATTCCATGATACCGATTTTTTATCAAATCCCCATTTATTCAGTAGTACTGAGACAGACTGATGATGATGTTGATGATGGTGTTGATGATGGTGTTACGACATTACAAATCATCAGTAGTTTTGTCAGTAATTGAATAGAAAATCAATTCTTGGCACCTTTGCACTAATAAAACAACTGACAATCCTTAATTTTTGGGTTACTCTCTATTTAGATCCAAATAATACGCGAACACACGGTTAGAGTTCCTCCTGGTGTGTTTGTGTTTGTGGTTAGCTTAAAGCTTTTGTGGTTACCGTATTTGTTCGGCAAATAACTCTTTGGTTTCATACGTAAGCTGAACTTTAGAGGCGGCACGATGTTGTTCGTGTGTGTGTGTTATAAAAGTTTACCTTTAAAATTAGAGGCTTTTGTTGAGCACGACTCATCAAAAGGATTCATCTGCGGTGTTAATTGATACGGAGCAAATCAAACCTCTTTGGGCTTTGATGATTTTTGAACCATTTCAAAGAGAGATTGGGTCCGTTCTCAAACTACGGGAACTTGTCACTGTGATGGTTATAATGATGTAATTTGAGATTTTATTTTAATTTGAGATCTAATTTTATTTAATCTCTTTATTTTAATAATAAAATAAAAAAATGTTTTGTACAGTCTGTCTATAAATGCGCCATTATATATGTAGCCCTCTACACATTATACAATAAATTGAAAATCACTAGAAATGTAGAGAAATCAGTCGCTCATTCTTGAAGTCTCTCGAAATTATCTTATCTGTATTTATTTAAAAAAAATATATTTACAAAAAATACAATAAAACTTATTATATAATTGTGTTATACATGGTAACTCTCAATTTAAGAGCATTGCTCTTGTACTCGGACGAGGTACTTTTCATTGTTACATATAATTATTTTACATTATATTATACATATGGGATGTTATATAATATTATATACAGTGGAGTGAATGTTTTTGATTTTGAGGGTAATGGTATGTAGTTGTATTTATTGAGACGTTCTCTTAATTTGTTTTTCAATTGTTTTGTATTTTGTATATTTTTTATTTCGATTAGAAGATTTTAAAAAAAATTTATGCCTGAGTATATGAAATTTTGTTGATATTTTTTTGCATTGCATTTTGTAATTATAAAGTTGTCTTGTAATCTTGATGATGTGTTTTTTTCGAATTTTGTATGTTTGTTTTCTTTGATGAGTTGCATAATTGATATTTTTTGTATATAGTTTCTAGAATGTTGATTTTTTTAAAATATGACTTTAGTAATTCTTCTCAGGATTACTTTAATTCGATTTATTATTTTATTATAAGTTCCACCCCACCCTATTATTCCATATTGGAGTAGTGAGTGGACAGTTGCATAGTATACCTTTTTTAAATTGTCTATGCTTAAAATGTTTCGTAGTCTTATGAGAATATATATACATCTTCTAATTCTTTTCGTCAACTCGTTGATATGGCTATGCCAATTAAGATGTTGGTCTATAATTACTGCAAGATATTTAATTTCCTTTTTTGAATTTATTATTGAACATGAATAGTTGCAGTTCATTGTGTCAGTTGTTATTGTGGATGGTAATTTTTATATTAGGCTGTATTTTATGTTTTTTTTATCGAAAAGGAATGTAGTATGTTTTTTTGGAGTTTAAGGAGAGAAAATTGTTGTCGAACCAGGATTTCAGTATATTCATGTTTCTATTTGCGTGTTTGTTAACTGTGTTCCACCCAGGTCCACTTATAATAATAGCTGTGTCGTCTGCATATGATATGATTTTACCCGTCAGATTAAGTTTGAAGATGTCATTGACGTATATTATAAATAAGAGTGGGCCCAGAACTGTCCCTTGGGGTATTCCAAAGTTGCCGGTTAAGGGCAGGCTTAGTGTCCCGTTAATTTTTACATTTTGTGGCCTTTCATGGAGATAGCTTCGGATCCTGTTTAAAATTTTATCTTCTATTCCTACGGATTTTAATTTCATTATTAGTTTGTCGTGGAAAATACTGTAAAAGGCTTTTCTAAAATCAATGAAAATTCCAATGTATTTTTGAGATATATCTAGAGATTCTAGGATAATGGTAGATAATCTGCCGATCGCATCTTGTGTACCTTTGTTTTCTGTGAAATCAAATTGGTTTTCATTAATTAAGTTGTTTTCTCTGATGTATTGGGATAGTATTGGGGTATAAAACCCTAACCTAACCTAACCTAACCTAACCTAACCTAACCTAACCTAACCTAACCTAACCTAACCATAAACAAGCGATAGACAAAAGGAAAGCCAAATAGAAAAATACCTAGATACCTATTTGTGAAATAATCTCTAGTGACGAGTGCAAAATTAGTGTGAATTAAAGAACAGTGCTCCGATTAAATTCATATCCAGTGCTAACAGTTTATTAATAAAACATTAAATTAATTTATGCATCTCATTTGCGTTCCGCAGCCATGATCAATATCTTATTTATAACTTAGTCAAAGTAACAGAAACTTTATTATATTTAGGGCAAAATATAGACACCGCTAATAATACTATGCCTAAAAATTACATAAAATTTTCGGATTTCTACTAAAGTCATTTTTATACTTACATTAGATCCACATTGTACACAAATATTGGTAACATTCTTCTAAACTCAAAAAGAAAAATAAATGTTTTGGAAAAAAGCTGAATATTTCAAATAACTTTCGGAGACTGTGATAAAAAAAATGTATCGGACAAAATGCGACAATCTTAAAAATAAAAATATCGCACGCTGCAATAAAAAATAAAACCTAATGTAACTTTGGTGAATGTCTGGTGGTTTGGAGACTGCTTTCTGGTCACCGCCCGTTCTCTTGGGATTCTCCAAACTCTCGAAATCTCAGTTTAAAACGCCTGAGATGTTTTACAACTTTTATTCAGAAGAAATACAATTTACAAATGATTTACAAACGTGAGTATAAAAATAATGACGAATAATCGAAGTAGAATTTGTGCAGGGCCTTCGGTGAATCTTCTCGAAGCCACGAAGCGAATTGGGGTAGTGAGGTACTGGTCTCGACATTTTTTCTGGAACCGCTGAAGAATCCGCGGCTATACCATACACGTGCTGATGGTCTGCTCGGGACAGTGGCTATGTATAGGGTAACCCCCATATAACAATCTCTCGGAAATCACTGACCTCGCATTTGACAACAATCATCCTTTCGACAGTCAAGAATTAAAACAACTCCCCTCTGTTCCTCATAAAAGATGGATTATAAACAATTTGAAAACCGTTGAAATCCTAAAAAAAATTAATTCTGAAAAGACACTCATGAACAATTTCGCATTTCAAAACATTTCTCCGATCCTTAACTTGTTTCCGTTTATGACCAAAAAACCCTCCTCACGCAACGCAGCTTCCTGCCGTACCCAAATAAATTGATAAAATTTTGTATTCAACCTATATTTGTATTTAACCAACTAACTAATTAACTAACCATCACGCCGTTTCCCTGCAGGGGTAGGCAGAGAGGATTGAACGCCACACTCTTCTATCCTGGCACACCACTTTTGCTTCGGCCACATTCATACATCTTCTCATACACGTTCTACGATTGTTGCGGCTTTTAACAGGGCCATCCTCAAATACTTGTAGTACCTGATCGTGCCAGGTCTTTCGCGGACGCCCTCTATTCCTGTTGCCTTCAACATTCGCCTCATATATTTTCTTAACCATCCTTTCCTCGTTCATACGTTCCACATGACCAAACCATTTCAGCACTCCTTTCTTTATTCTATCTACCACACTACAGCCAGCATTGCATTCACTTCTAATTTGTTCATTCCTCACTCTATCGACCAAAGATTTTCCACACAAGCGTCTTAGTGACCGCATTTCAACCGCATTCAGTCTACTTTCCATTTGTATTTAACCTATATTTGTATTTGTCCTATATTTGTATTTAACCTAATTTTTTCCAGTTTTTAAACAACCACCGCCACCGCAGGCAGTGGCGGTGGTTGATTAAAAACTGGACGGTGCAGCCAAAGTGACAATTGGCGAACTGGAAGTATTGTCATCAAGTGGTAAGTCTGACATACCCTCGCTCATGCACAGGCGTTCGATACACATATCATAACAAATACATGTGGATACTGACGCGATCAAAGTGAAGAAATGAATAAAGAAACCTTAATTCATGCTAAATTACCGTGTTTAACAGTACAAGTAAGGAGAGTTTTAACCGAAATGAAACAAAATAAAAGTAAACTCATCTAAGAAAACGAAAACTCTTACGGAAATAATTCCGCTGCCTTCGTGCCGAAACTTTTTTTATTAAAAAGTAATGGCTCTTAGAAACTCAAAATATTTATTCATGATACTTCAGCAGAGTTGTTCAAAACTAAATATTATTTAAATCAGTTTGTAGTTAAAAGTTTTAATGTAATACGAGTTTACGAGCGCAGAAAGGTGGGCGAAATATTTTCGGAATTATAACGCGCGAAGTACCCCAAAATGGTGTTATTTTTTGTTAATAATATCCATGTTGTACTTTATCAGTATTTAGTGAATAGTATTTTTTTTAATATATACTCTTTTATGTACATACATTTGTACAGGAACTTGCAGTCAGTACATTGAAACATGAGTTAACATTAACTCATTATTCAATATACAAAGTCACTTAATACGAATTTAACTTAACGGTATTCTTTAAATCACAATATGTCGTTATTTATCACTCGTTTATAAACACTTTATTATCGCTGGTAACACTTTATTTATCACTTGATAGAATATTCAATTCTCGCACAGCTCTAAAACGTAAACAAATGTTAAATTATTCACAATTATGAATATTGAGCTTTCTAATTGATTTAATTCATTAATTTCGAACGTGTTATACTTAAGGCCCCAGACCACTGTGAAAAAATCTTTTTTGTCATTTTTTTTCATTTTCTGAAAGACGCATTTGTAAGGAATACTCTCACCAAATATTTTAAAGAAATTTGTAAAATTGACGGAGATACAGCGGTTTAAAAAATTTCGTTTGTATGTTGAATTATCCTTCAGCAAAACTTTGAACGCGTTTTCTCAAAAGTACATTTTTCAACCTGGTTGACAGCATATCAGAAAAACTATACATTCAATTTGCATGCGCCAAGTTGTAAACTGTTTGAAAATCCAGTCTCTATGGCACCACAAAGGGATTTTTTTATAAAGAGCCCCCTTCTATTTATTTTTAATATATGATGAAAATTTTCTATAAAAAATCGATAATAAAATTCGCTAGTCCGCCATTTTTTTTAGATATCGAAATTCACCTACGTGATGCTATAAACCTATATGTATTGTTTCTAAATATATTTTTATTTCATTTTTCAGTTGCACCCTATGGCTTAATACACCCAGCGGCAAATTCGTCTGAGTGTCCTCTTGGAAGCAGCCTACACCGAAAACTATACTTTAGATTTGAATACAAACATTTTTATGCAGTCTTCAATATGTATTAATATACTATAAGTAATAAATTTAAAAAACTCCTGAATCATTTGCTTGAAAATAATTACGGAAAATACACCCTCATACCACGAGCGCAGTAGTCTGGGGCCTTAAATCGTCAAAATTGGCGGCTTTACAATGTAATACAATAACTGTCAAGATACAAAAATTACTTATTTTAAAATACGGCCGATTATTGAGAATACACTTCAACAATTAAAGTAGTAAAGTAAAGTAAAATAGTTTTTAATTTAAAATATAATCTAAAAAGAAAACAAATGTTTTAATTAATTAGGAAGACATGCAGAAAAATCAAATCAACAAAAAAATATTTTGGGTGCTACGCTAAAAAAACTTATTTTCGATTGATACATTTTATTTTAAATTTCCCAGAACTTTGTTCTGAAAAATTGCATCTTCACAATAAGAATGTGTTCTTGAATATAATAAAATATAATCATTCACTGGGAAAATATACAATGCATTATTCTGATGCCTTCCATTCTGGACAGCCAACCCTTAAATAATGTTGGCAGACTTCCACAGCCCCGCAGACGTGAGGCCACGTATTCAAATGGCCTAGGCTTTATCGTTTATGAAATATTCTGTCAAAATATTCTCAAAGGTTTAGTATCTATGGACGTTTTAAAATGTTGTTTTAGTTTGAAAAAAAAAATATGCTTGCTAGATATTAAGAGAGATTACGTACAGAATTCCTCCTAATTTCGATGACAACAATAAGATCGAACTCTCTAGCACCTTCTAGAACACACTACCACACTCTCGTATTATCTATATTTGACTATGACATGCAGGGAACGTCAGGAAATGACGAGTATATTATAGTAAACACTAGAATAATCTAGGAGATAATAATTCGAAAAACCAGCATTTTACATATATAAGCGGCACTCTGTGCTATTCTGAAAATAGCAATATTGGGATGTCAGATCTTTATCCCAATCTTGACAGGTATGTATAACATTGTATTGCCGCCAATTTCGATGTTTTAAGTTTGACATGTTTAAAATTAATGAATTCAATCAATCAAAAAGTTCTAAAACGTAAACAAACGTTAAGTTATTCACAATTACGAATAATGAGCTTTCTAATTGATTAAATTCATTAATTTCAAACGTGTCAATTTGTTTTGACATTTCGATCGACGCGATATTAGCCGTGGGTCGACGGCCAGAGTGAGCAATCACGGAATTTCGGAGCGACAGACTTTAATCGAGCGAAGTTCCTAGCTGACGAAATAAATAAATGTGACTTCCATGGGCGAGAATTAAATGGAATGTTCTAACAAGTGTTAAAATAAGTGTTACCCAGCAATAATAAATATTTTTAATAAAAGTATATGAAGGAATATTCTTGTGTGAACATATATGTATGTACATGACATTCATCCGAACAGTTTACATACACTATAATGTGCCTGTAAAGTATTCTATTTTTTACTCGCTTATTTTTGTTACTTTTAATCCTTGAGTTCCAAAAATTTTACCGTACTCAAAAAAATATATTGAAAAACATAAACTCTAGATGAGTTTGATTATAATTGTGTATTTTTCTACCCAAGTTTCGAGAGTGTCAGAATCTCTCATCGACAGAAATATGAAGTAGTATTATTTTGTTTAATATTTCACCTGCTGATGAAAGATTCTGACACTCCCGAAACTTGACTTAAAATATAAGATTATAATTAAACTCGCGTAGAGATAATAACTTAGTTTATGTTTTTTACCTAATTTCTTCTTCTTCTTTTTCTTTAAAATAAATCTCTCGATCTGTGATACAGAAAACTATTCCTCTTGGGATGACGAGATCTAGCTATCCGTCCATATTTTCGGTGATCTTCCCAGTGGGCGTCGTTCAGAGGGTATTTCATTGGCTGCTGTATGCACGAGTCTGTCACTGTCCATCCTGGCTTCGTGATCCCTCCAGAATCTCCTTCTGGATCTACTCCATCGTGCTCTGTCTTCTATTTTACAAGTTTTGCTTATGTCTATATTTCGGGTACGACCACGTGGAGTTTTTCCGGTAATGGATCTCAGCATTTCAGATTTTCTGAGGAGTCTTTTGGTGCGGACAGTATCTCTAGAAAATGTCATGATAGGTCGCACGCTTGTCTTGTATATCTTGACCTCGCATTCAATGCGCATATTTTTGTTCTTCCAGACCAAATTCGTGAGACCCCCTGACATGATGGATACTTTTTTAATTTGCTCTCGGACTAAATCGCTATGGCTACAAATTTCTGTACCTAAATATCTGAAGCTCATGTCTTATTCCACAGGCTCATTATCAATACACAGCTTAAACCTTGTTGGTTGTTTTGGTATTGTTAAACTTTTAGTTTTACTGACTGATCTTGACATATTTAGCCCTTGCGATGCAAAGTGGAATTTGTACAGCATTCTTTGCAAGTCATCTTCAGACTCTGCTATTATTGCTGCGTCATCTGCGTATCATATTACATTAATTATTTTGCTACCCATTTTGTATCCCAGTCCTAAGCCAGTCACCTCTTCTATAATTTCGTCCATTATAATACTCAACACAATAGGGCTCAGACTGTCGCCCAATTTAATTATCATAATAAATGAAATGTTTGTTTTTCTCTCAATACAATTAAAAGCGTATCTCCTTTTATAAGAAATAATTCATATAAACAGCCCTTTTAATTGGAACAGCATTTTTTTTGGGTCGCAATCCTAGGATTGGTCTGCAACAAGCACTCGCTTTCCCCACTCTTTTCTGTTAACTGCCAGCCTCTTCATTTCTTGGTAGGTGCTACAGCGCACATTTCTGATAATCTGGTCTATGTAGCTTAATCTCGGGCGGCCTCTATGATTGTTGCCTTCAACATTTCCTTCGACGATGGTTAAAAGCAGGCCCGGATGCCTTATATATGGCCTATCCAAATTGCTCGCTGTTGGGTGATTCTGTTAAAGAGCCGCCTCTTTTCGCCCACCCTGCTCAACATCTCGTCGTTTTTGATATGGAACAGTATACCTCCTCAGATATCCCGAACAAAGAGAAAGCACGGAAACTATAGTGAGCGAAATATGTAGAGGGCCTGTAATACGCACAAAGCCTTCATACAATGTAATAAGATCGAAATGGAGGGGAAGACCAAGACAAAAGAGAGATAGACATATAATGTTAAGACAGACCTGTAAGATTATGGAATAGTAGCTTAGACGCTTACCAAAAAAATAATAAGGCGACTAGAAGCATTCGAGAAGTGGGTCTGCAGAAAAGTTTTCAAAATAAGTTAGATGGACAGAGTTACGAATAAAGATGTGGTTCGGATAAGTAAAGAAGAATAATAAAAACCGAAAACTTTTATATCTTGAACATATGATGAGACATCCAGAAAGTACGAGATCGTGCACCCCATAAAGCACGGAAAGATGACTGAAAAATCTCGGAAAGTAGTTCGGCCATTACTTTAAAACTATTACGGGCCGCAGTAAATAAAGTGATAATAGCCAATGTCCGTTGAATGTATAAGGCACAAAAAGATGAAGATCTGTCTATAACAATCGCGAGAAGCCTGGAACAGCCTAGAAGCGACGAGGACCTTCTCCTTAACACTAGAAATGAAAAGAATCTTCTCAGACCAGCACATCTAAAGCAGCACCTCGCTCCGCAATGTTTTAATATTTCAATCGGTGCGAAAGAAGCCACGGACGGCAGCCGGTACGACCGGTCGTGGATTTTCGGAGCGACAAATATTAAGCGAAATAATCGAGCGAGGTACCTAAGTGGCGAAATAAATAAATGCAACTCGAGAACGTACGAGAATAAAATTGAATGTTCTAGCAAGTGATAAATAAAGTGTTCATAGACGAGTGACAAATTGGAATTTAGTATGATTTCAATAATAGTGTATTAATTAAATTCGTGTTAAGTGACTTTGTCAATTTATTAAAATAATGAATCATTCATTAATAAATCGGTACTTAATTTCCAGTGTTTTCATTTGCCCCCTAAAGCCATGATCGCGTGAAAATATAGTTCAACATAGAATATTATTTATCAGAGGTGCTTCAGAAGGTCAAGATAACAGCGCATTTGAAATAGCACTAGAAAATTTTGGATTTAATATTTTATAGAACATTCGCGGATTCACTATTATCTTTATTCGTAAAACGAAAATTTTATTTGTTTTAAGCAGATAAAACTTTCAAACGGTGCGCTCTGTCACCGTAATATTTACATATCTTATTTCATCAAAAATTCCTAGGTTTATGCGACTATTTTCAGTTTGCATCTTCATTTCAGCACACATGCCATTTTTTTAAACAGAGATGCGAACACGCAATATGTGTCAAATTCATTCTTACTAATTTTAAACTTTTTTTTATATTTATAATTATATATATAAAAATATTTTTTCCATGAAAGTAGTACTTACTTGCTGGTCACCTGAAATGGGTCTCGAATCACTAGACAAGAGTGAGACTTAATCGCAAGACAAAAAAACTACCCAAAATGCCATTTTTTTTCAATTTTTCAAAAAGAATAAATATTTACCAAAAAGTATAATGTGAATATTTAGAATTTATTTCAGCACAATAAAATATTATATAAAGAAATATGATATCAATGTATGCAAAAGTACAATACAAATATACGAGGCCAGATAATAAAGCATGTATATTTAAAGAATGTTGTTATGTTCAATTAATAACTTTGCAGACAGAGACAAGGAAAACATGCAAAGAAAAAACATATATATCAAAATGTTATTTATGTTAGTATATAACCACTAAAAATTTCTTTTTTGTCTACCGGTTTCGAGGCGTAACCCGTCTCTTCGTCAGGACAACCACTACACTAGCTTCTAAATATCACTACAAACTACAATCATGGTATTATTTACGCACATTATTGTGTAAATAATACCATGATTGTAGAGTGTAGTGATCTTTACATGCTAGTGTAGTGGTTGTCCTGACGAAGAGACGGGTTACGTCTCGAAACCGGTAGACAAAAAAGTTTTTTTTTGTGGTTGTATACTAACATAAATAACATTTTGTTAAAATGTCTGACCACAAAGTTGATGCTTTAAATATTATTAATAATAAAAACATAAAGGTATTTTTGGCAGGGATACATGTATTCGACAAACTCAACACGTTTTTCAAATAAAAAACATATTAGGGCTTTTGTTGGCTTAGTATAACACATATTAAAAATAAAAATAAATACACCGGACATTTTTAGTCACCACCAAATAATTTCCCGATCCGCCATTTGCCGCAAAAAATTTACACGCACCGTTTTGTAAAATTTGATAAACGATCATAAAAACTACAAGATATTGGTCCCAGGACGATATTGATATCCTGTCCGGAATACTGATCGGCCGAGAATTTTGCGAAAATATAACTTAGATACTCAAAAATCCTTAAACTGAAATGGATCCCTAAAGTAGACGTCTGTGTTATTTACGTGACTGTACTCGAAATAAGATGAAGGTATTCCTCCCCGACCTGTATTAATGTTTACTTTAATATATTTTCACGTGGAGACGTCTCTAGGTCAGTGGTTCCCAAAGTGGACCGCGACCCACTAAAAAAAATTCAATTTTCGGTACCAACCTCCCGCCTCACATTTTCCCAATACATATTGCAACTATACGAAGGACTGTTCAATGTATAAAAAGATAGAAAAACGTCCAAATACAATTGAAATTTTTAATTACGATAAATATTAATATACGATGTTTTAATGGGACGGATGCATTTGTTGTCTATTTCTTGTCATAACAGCATTAGCGTTGACTTCAATTTTGGTCACTTTTGATCGCAGTCAATTATATACATCAAATTTATTTCTGTATTTAGTCTTTAAAGAAACCACGGCAGAAAATCCCAATTCACACAAGTATGAGGTAATGAAAGGGGGGAGGACTTTCAGGAGCACTTGCTTTTGTTAACATTTCAGTTGATATGTTGCCTTAAAGGATGAAAAAGTTCATCGTGTCGAACATTTTCATCTCTTTTTTAAAGTTATTTTTCAACTCTGTTAAATGAATGGAAATTGCAGACACTGCATTGATATCTGGTTACACTTCGTTTTCCATAATAAAAGTTTCAAAACATTCATACTTGCCTTCCTCGACACATTTCTTCTACAATATAATTTTTTCACGAATGCACTTAATTTATCGTGAATTGCAAAAATGTTGGACCCGTCTGACCCTTACATGTATAAATTGAGGTCGATTATGACGAAAAATTACTGACAAGTAGCGATTGCGACACACCTAATATCCGCTCACGACCCATAGTTGGGGAAATATTGCTAAAGGAATGTGTATTTATGTATAATTGCTCCATATCCTCAGAAGTTTGACCAAAATTTAGTTAAGTTGAATTAAAATAAATTACTACTTCAATAACAGTAAGGAACTCGTATCGCTCATGATAAAACGATACCTCGTAAGCCACTAAATACATATTTTACAGGGGAGGCAGAAACTCCATATTACGTAGATTTTTACAATAAATAGAATACGAATGAGAGACAGAAATATTTGTTAAGATACAAGCTTTTGCTAGATTATATATCCACACATTTATAGACAAATGCACACAAAAAAAAATGATTTTGACAAAAGTGTGGTATGCGAGGTATTGTTTTATCATGAGCGATATAAGGAAAAAATGTAAATTTTAATTGTTTCCTTGGTCGCAGACTTAGCGATACCAAGGAAAAAATGGCGCGAAAACAAATGAATAACTAATTTTGAAAAAGTAATGTCATAGCTTTAATATAACCTCCATTTGAATTCGGAATTCCAAATCGAATTCAAGATATCGAACTTCTAACTAGCCAGTAATAGAAAACGGCAATTTCACAGGAATGAACCTAACATCAAAATAAATTATTATACTGTTGTAATCGACTATTACTTTATGGTTATTTACGAGGCATACACTTATATTAAAAAGAAATACACGTTATAAAATTAAGTAGCTTGCTGGTGTAGTGGTCGTGACGCTCGCCTAGTGATCAGTGGTTCGAGCCCCATTCCAAGACATCAGCAAGTTAGTCCCATTTTCACAGCACAGGCTTTTGACTTAGTTTGAGAATAGTAAGAATATTGATGCCACACGTAATTTATTAAAGAAAAAAATAGAAATAGCCTTAAAAAAACAGAGAAAAAATGGATGAAAATACTTGTACTACCCTGAGGAAGGCACGGTGGTTCCGAAACCGGTTGGTGTTACCAAAAATACTGTTTAAACCAAGTTAATTTGTATATATAACAAGAGAACACTTACCTATATAGTTTACACCACTAATTTGCTGAAAATACCAACATGTTTCGGGGCCAATGGTTCCATCATCAGGATACAAGGTATACTAAAAAATTTAAATCGTTGGAAACGAAGAAGACGAGACGATCTAGTGAAGTCTGCAAACTATAGTCGTTAGGAATGCTCCAGATAGCGCCGATTTTAACTGGGGTTTCATCATTATTAATGTCTTATTATAATTTATAGAAGCTATTTAAAAAGTGGAGATTTGGGATGCTTTTGTCTTACCCAAGTTACCCAACACTTAATAGACAAGAATAAAAATAAAAATAAAGGAGATGTAGATGTAGGTATACATCGGTGTTCGGTACTCGAAAAAGGAGATTTGTATATTTTCACATATCTCTCTCAAATTAAATACCTTTATTTGCAACGTCCGATGTCTGCAACACCTTCAGAAAAGTGATTTCTACAGTGTCTTCTTATCCAGAGGTCTGGTCTGACAGAACTTCAAACCGATCACCGAAATACCTATAACCGTAACCTTACAGTTCTGGTGTTTCGACTAAAATTGAAATAAGCCCTAATGTTATATTCAAAGATTATAGAAAAAAGATGATTTCATATCTTCTTCTTTTGGTGTCATGTCAGGTCCCCCCAACGTTGACTATCACCCGAGAGAAAGCGTCCCTGTCCTGGGCAGCACGAAACAGCTCTCCAACACTTCTTATGCCCTTATTATTTCATATAATCTTATTAATTTCTTCTCCCACAGCGTTTTGATATAAAATGGCAAAATTATCATTGTCGCGTTGGACTCATATATATTTGGACGTTTGACAGATATCCGTCATGTCTCGCGTCGCACTAGCGCTTTGTCTCCCTCTCTCTCAAGTAGAAATTGAAAGAAACAAACACCGACGTATCGTTTATTATTTTTTTTATTCTCGTCTATTATTTGTTGGGATAACAATCTTAAGATCCTAAAATTGCTATTTTCAGAATACGGCCGGATGTTTGTTAAAGTTTGTCCAGGTGGAGAGATGATGTAATTTAGGAGGTAGGGAGTGGGGATATTATAGTATTATATATTTATCTGGGTTCTTGAATGCAATAGACCTAATTTTTGAGCATAAGATATTTGAATTTGGAAGGGGCTGGGATAGCCAGGAGGAGAGTGAAGGGTGTCTACATTTTTTCAGGATCATAAAGAATAACTAAGAGCTTTGTAAAGAGCAGATATAGATTTAAATTAATTTTTTAGTATTTAGATCAGCGGCGTGCAGCGCATACAAGCAAAAAAGCTGTGCATTAGTAAAGATTCTGGAAAACAAATATTATTTAAATAATCCTTATATTAAGAAAAAGTTGGTTTAAAATTCTAGCCGTAATTAGTCCTACGGCTAGAAGTTTTTTTTCTGACGTTTCTGTTTAACGTGACATGTCTTTTTTTTTCAGATTTAATATTCTAGCCGTAATTCTTCCTACGGCTAGAAGTTTTATTTTCGACTTTTCTGTACGTAACTTCATGTCAATTCTTAATTTATCTCACTTCTTTGTGCCCAACAAATTTGTTCCATAGTCAAGTCGAGAAAAAACTCGTCCAGAACAGTGTATTTTTACTTAGCTCTATTTCTGCGAGTTTTGTGTAATAGAAAAGTAAATTTTTCATGGAATAGCGTATTTCTTCGAAAGGTCCTATGCCAGGTGAGAACTACGCGCACGTCATTGCAGAAATGATATTTTTTTACAAATTCCACCCAAGACTTTTTGTGTGAATTCAATTTGTCATTTCTATGGTGAATGTAAATACTAAATACCAGTGGCGTGCAGCGCATACAAGCAAAAAGCTGTGCATTAGTAAAGATTCTGGGAAACAAATATTAATTAAACAATCCTTATCTTAAGAAAAAGTTGATTGAAAATTCTAGCCGTAATTCGTCCTATGGTTAAAAGTTTTATTTTAGACGTTTCTGTTTAACGCGACGTGATACCATAAAATGTTTGATTTATTTTTGTGAAAGTAAACGTCTTCGAAATATATTGAAAAAATTTTCCGTATTACCTATATATAAAATATTTATTTAGGAAATATTGTTCACAATACTTCTTTTATAGTGCACTTATTTTTGTGGATTGAAGCTACCCAAAATAGTTCATTATATACAGTTAAAAAAAAAATTAATGTATATACCCTTATAAGTGTATGCGTATATATATATTTTTAATATAGGTATATAGTCGGTCACAGCATAACCTAAGTTTGTACCCACTGCACCCCACTGATTTAGATAGTACATGTATATGTATCTTTTAATAGCCCAATAAGCTCTTCATTCGTTGCAGTGTCTGGTGTACTAGTTGTTCGAATATATCTATTCTATTGTATTATAAAAGCAGTGTTTTTTCTGTTTTGATATCAGATATTCGAAACATTCTCTAATGGTACAGATAGACAAAGAAAATATAATAAATATATTGGATTGAAAAAAAAAAATTATATAATACTTATGTAAAATATTATATAATCCTATTCAAGATAACGGTGAACATAAAATAAGCAATTACACAATGGTTTTAAAATAATATCTAATAAAAAGCAAAACGAATTATCTGTAAAACATTATTTTTGTATTCATACAATATGCCATGTCTGAACCTTTGATAGGTTTTGTGCGACTTCTTCCCTTTTTGAACAGAAGGTAAGTTTTGTCGTTTAATATATGAAGCCATGCTCAAAGGTTTTCTGAGTACATTTAGACTCTTATTTTTCTGGGCATATTTAGGCTGTTATACTTATGAAGCAAATTAAGATATTTTCGCAAAAGATATTTTTTTTATTGGCAGTTTGCTCTCGCTAAAAAGTGTGGGTATGATATTTTTAAATTTATTATTCATGGCGTAACACGCAAAATATATTCATAACACGGGTAAAAACTGACCGTTTAAAAAAAAATGGCATTATTTTTAATTAAATATACCAATATTCCGTAAGGTCAGTAGAGATGTGAGCGCGAAATGAGGATTCATTGTATTTTATATGCATAGCAGAATGACTAACTATTTAAATATCTAATATTCGATACTTATTGTCACGGGATCATGGCTGTGGGAAAAAATTAAACGCTTGAAATTAATTACACTTTTATTTAACTGGACACTTATTTAACTGAATAACTTGTCTCTCGATTCACGTTGCATAAATCGCCCAGGTTTGCACTAGAAAGCTTCTCACTTGTCGACAGGTACTTTCTTGATTTACTATCGCTGGAATACACACGCGCTGGCCATACCCCCTTACGGTTCTCTCGTCTGTGGATTTCTATAGCGTTATTCCACTGTCAACAACGCACACCACTGATTGCGCAGTGGCAGGTCAACCCATTTTTATATGCAATGTCGCTTTCTCGACGTTTCCAGAGTTGTGAGATTTACCAGTGGATTCCAGATTCGTGTGGACCATCCTAAAACCTTCCAGTATCTTTCAATTTAGTGTAAAAGGTTAAGAGTGCAGTAAAATCATCGATTACCTGTAATTCTTTTTGATTCTATTATCTCATGACACAATTATCATTGAATAATTTGACGTGTAACATTTGAATTTAAAATATAATTTGTATTTAAACTTGTCAAGAATCTGACAAGTGTTATGGAATGTGATAATTTGATAAGTTAAAGAATAAAGTAAAAACCAAAAGCGGTAAATTGAACATATAATAAAACATAATAAACAATAACATAAAATACGTCCCATCTTCTGCGTCTAATGACCACGTCCACATACCCACTGGATTCTAATCTCCACCCCTTTCCTCCTTTAGTTTAAAGTTTAGTATAAGTAACATTACTGAAGATGATGCGTTAGCATCGAAAGCATTCAAATCGTTATAAACAAATAGTGAAAGTAAACAAAGTTTTTTAAAAAATCATTTTTTAATATATTTTTTAAATGGCCATTCACACTGCTACACAAGAAACTTTTGAAAAATTGATAATAAAAGCATTTTATTGAATAAAATATGTGAGATTCTAGCGTACATTTTTCTTAAGACATAATTAAACAGATAGATGTAAATTTTAGGTTTCATCAAATATCGCCACATGAGTGGCGAACTAAATTAATCATATTAACATCTGAAGACATGTGGCGTACATGAAACAATTTGATACTAATTAATTACAAAATATGTGAGTTTTGATTCTCTGGTATCTACATACTTATTCATTGTGACGATACTAAATAATATTTAACGTAGTTTTCTAAAACCATTTTTCAATTTTAAATAGTTTAAGAATTTTTTATGTTGCTTAAATCGACTTTCTGGAGCAGTGTGTAAAAAGAATACGCCATTTTAATAACCTAGAAAGAAAAAATATTGTCAGTATTTAAATATTAAAAATAAACCTTTTATTGCGGAGATATACTTATTGATAAAATATATCAATATTCAAACTTATATATCTCAATTTCTAACACACGTCACAAAACATTATCAAACACAATAATTTATTTTTTTTGTTGTAAGTTTGTCTGTTTGACTATCTGTATGTCCCCGTAACTTCGCGTAACGTCCGTGATTCCGTTCGAATTCACGGCCAAAAAAAAACAAATTAAAAGGCCGGAGATGGGGTTTGAACCCCGTGTCAGTAAACCCAAAGGCGGCAACGATAGCGATGTTGCTGTCACCGAGCCGGCAGTACCCGTCAAAAATTCATTACATATAGGGTTTAGCAAAATTTTATTCTCCGGGGTTTAGAATAGTACATTTAACTGCTGGAAGGGGAAATATAAAAAAAATGTTCAAATATTTTGATGATTGTCGTTGTTACTATTTCATGGCTCTCGGCTGTAAATAAGTAAAAACTTGTCATTTTTGACGGGTTACAGCTAGTTCTGCAATAAGTAAGATATGATGCACGGTATTAAAAATAAATATACGTGTGTTGTCCTTGATTTCTCACCTGTAAGAAGCCTTGCAAGTCAATGAGCGCCGGACCAATCGCGATGCGTATCGGCGTCTGGGAGCATCTGAGAACCATCAATACCGTGCCGGAGACACGAGCCGGACTGGCCTCCCAGCCACAGTTGTACAAGTGCCTCGATATGAGATCGCTCTGTTGAGAGAACAACATTATTTTATTTTAATCAAGATATATCATAGATAGGTCTTAGGCGGAGCCTAGAAGATGCGTCCCCAGGTGGCGGATAGGGGAAAGATCGCCAGATATGGTGGGCAGGAGGGAAATAAAATACCTCTCGCAGACCAACAGGCAGTAGCGTCTGACCCATAAAGGGCGGCTACAAACAGCGTCTGTTCCTATATTAAGGGGGGGTAAGGTTAATTAATTAATATTTTTGTGAATTTTTTGTGACGACACAGTTAAAATCTCTTTATTAAAACCAATGGTATATTAAAGAATGATATTCGAAAAATATTGTATAAAACTTTTATGAAGAAATATTACAAAATACGGCAATGGTAGCAATTATTCGGACATGTCTCGGAAAAAAGTAGAATTGCGGTGTCCATCATAACTTGGTGCTGGATCATCTGAAGTCAAAAAATCAAAGTTCATTCGTTAGATAATAGGTTTCCCTAGGTAATGCTGGGAGGGTTTTTTAAATTTTCAATTTTTCATTTTTTTGGAACACTTTGAAGGGAAAAACGCGATTTTTTGCAAAAAAATCGGCTAATTTGTTATTAAAAAATATAAATTATAACAAATTTGAATAAATGTCTCCAGCGTTACCTTGTAAATTATGTACAGAAATAGTGTTCAAAATTTCAAAAGGATCGGTGCAGTAGTTTTGAAGTTATGATGGACACCGACTTTGAAAACGTGAGATGTGGGGAAAACGCTTTAAAGTTTTGCACACTGTAAAATTCAAAATAAATCTCGACACTTATTTTATACTTACACATAATCATCGATGCCATGTTCACACAGCAAAGAGCTTTCATCATCAGAATCTTTTTGTCCTTGTCTACGCAAAACTCTTCAATACAATAGCACGTCCGGTAGTCCTCAGGTGAGCGCGTCTCTTAGCTGCCCGAGCAGGTATAGAAAATCAGTCTGAGCATCACTCAAATGTTCATAATTTCGTCAATTTTACTCCGATTGACTTGAAATTTTGATACAATATTCTTGCGATGTTTTACATTCATTTAAAAAATTAAAAATAAAATGAAAAAAAAAGTTAAAAACCTTACCCCCCTCCCTTAAGGGCGGCTGATTTAAAATTCACCAACCCCTTTAATGCCAAACCCCTTCCAAATTAAAAACAAGGATGGCTGGAAAGAGAAGGAAAAAGCCTGTATCCAGCAGTGGAGAGACGAAGGCTGATGAAGAAGAAGAATATCATAGATGTCTCATAGAGACGAAATTTTTGTTTTTTTATGGGAATGTAGGTATGGAAGTTATTTTTTCCAGTTGCAATAACAATCTTTTTTCACAACCAGACTGTTTTGAGCCGACAAATTGAAATAATTACCCCGAATTCCTTCACCTTTGTCGACTAAATAAGCTGACTCTTTATCGCTGGAAATGACGTTTATCTGTTTCAAATGTTCCGAGAGAATTTACAAAAGCAAACAAAGCTTTTAAATTTCACTTTCACTGGCGATTACATCGTTAGAAATATACTTGCATTAAATAAAAACACGAAAGAAATTTGATTATGCACAGCCAAAGAGAAAAATTTTCGAGCATTCCAAACAAAAAACATCTAAAAATCACACGACCCTCCGTATTTCTTTAGATAATTCATTCTAAAACAATGCTTCTTTTTTTGAAAATCTCCCCTCTGACGTTTGACGTTTATTCTTTTAAAACAAAATATAAAAACACACATATTGTATGTGTTCTAAACACTTCTAAATTTAAAAAAAATCATAAATAAAATTAAAATTTTCAAGTTCCTACTCACATAAATAATAAAAACATCATTTCGTCCAATAAATTAACAAGCAAGAATAGAAATAATAATAAGAAATAAGAACAGAATCAATTTCGAAGACATTTTCATTATTCTATAATTTCTATAATTTACACACGTATGTTGTTGTGTTAATATTATGTATAAATGCATTGTAGGTAAAAGGCTATTTAGCCGTGTATATTAAATAAATAAATTATATACAGCATTTTTTGTCAAATTATTTGTAAAAAGTTGAATTTTTAAAAATTAACTTATGAATGAATATTATGAAAAAAAAAAACAGAAGTCTTTGGATATTCATAGGGCTTACGACCTATCGACCTTACGACTTACCTTTACACAATGTAACGTTCACCATTTCCACCCATGATAGAATATCACATCTATCAATAATTCGGAAGAATCTCATTAAACATATAAAGGATATTGCTTTAAAAAATTCCAATCAAAAATAGATATCTCGTTAGTGACATCCGTGGTCAATTAAGGGGAATGAAAAAGTTTTGGATGCCGGTCGCGCTAATTATAATCGCAACATACATATGAAACGGGATGTAAAACTTATAACCTAAAAATATATATAACATCCGATAATTTGATAGATGTAGTATTCTATCATGGGTGGAAATGGTCAACGTTACATTGTGTAAAGTGATCACTTAAGCTAACTGTACGATAAGTCGTAAGCCCTATGAACACCCAAAGACTTCCATACCTACTTTCCCATAAAAATATAATTTCGTCTCTATGAGACATCTATGATATATCTTGATTATATAATATATATATATATATCTATAATAATATTAATAATAATAAACCAGAAATCACGATGAAAACACCGAAGCAATTAGAAAATCCAACCTTCTCAATATTGTAAAATGACGATAATAAAGTAAATATACGGATTACTAGAAGCCGAGCAAAACACATTAACGGCGTCGCTGGAGAAACCCACTCCTCCACAAACACCTGACGCAGAATTTTTCAAACTTTCACTGGACGGTGAGCTCCGGACCCAAACGGTTGTACGCTTTTTGGAGAAGCAGCTCATCGACAAGGCGCCCTGAAGATGAACAGTGAGATCTGTTCGAAACGTCGGCAGACGACTGGTCCTGACGACCAGAATTTGACGCGGGTTACCCCAAAGTAGTTAGAAACTAACTAATATTATATATATATATTATATTTATATATATAGATATATAGATATATTAAATATATATATATCTATATATATCCCAGGGACGAAATCCAGTACTGTGTTCTGAAAAATTTGGACCAACTCAAAATATTCTTATTTTATTTTATTTTTAACAGACAGATTATAAACATCTCGATAATGACTTCATTGATAAATCTACAATAATATCAAGTATAATGTAAAAACAATTATTGAAGTAACATTTCACAGAACGCATGAGAAAAAATCAATAGTTTGGACGCGATTTTTCATCATAAATTTAAAGTAATAATTTTAATAATAAAACTAGCTAAAAAGCCGATTACTGCTAAACATTCAACAAGTAAGAATCATTTTTAATTATTTTAATCCCCGGAAAAGCTTTTTTTATTACCGACATTATTTTTAAAAATATGTAAAAGTTGTAAATTGTGAAATTGAAAATAAGTACTTGCAAGCACCACCTTGGGAAATATTAAATATTCAAGAACTTTTCGACTTCTAGACAGAATCGTGCGATGATTATTAAATATTCAATTAAAATAAGCATCGTACTTAATTGGATTTCGAAATGGGAAAAAATATAAATTAATATCTTTAAAATATACCTCATTTTGGTGGTGTCTGGTGGGACATGGTTTGGGGTCTCACGTAAAAAATGGATTAATATCAAGGCTGGTAGAAAATATTTTTAACACTTTACTAAGCACAAACAAATATTAAGTAGCAATAATTATTCCGAATTTGCGAATCATCTTTTGGCTATGGATCATTTTTTGTTATTAAAAATGGTTTACAAATTTTACATACAAATTATGCAGAATCGCATTTTGATAAATTAGAAATTTTGAAAATAAGAAAAGTCAATTGAATATTATAAGTAAATATGTAGGTACTTTTTACAAAGATTTATCTTTTGAAATTGTTTATTATTCATTTCTCATACATTATTTGCGAATATTTTTATTGTCTTTACTTCGATTTTTGATTTTTAATTTGTTAGTATACATTGGCCATGAAACATGTTGATATTTTTAATATATGAGTAGTGAAAACAAAGAATATTTTTATTAATTATATATAAACAAATATAATAGCCCAACACACGTAGGAAAATTGTTAAATTCAGCATGTACATTTTGTTAGTGCACATGCTTCCTACCAGTACGTCAGAATAGATAGTATAGTACAGAACAGTATAGAGAGTATAGTATATGAATATATATTTTTTACCCCGTAATATTGTTACGATAAAGCCCCTCTGTTGGATGCAAATAAACATGGAAGCTCCCACTGTTTCTCCCAAGGACGTGGACTATATTAATGTTCTTGTGTTCATCTTCATTCATAGGCACAATTGTATTATTAGAGATGTGAAAAATCGAGTTACGAACTATCGCTGTACTAGCGCGCGTACAATTTAACCCTTTCTACCAAGGCTACTTTTGATATGCGAGTCTACTCAGCCCTTTTTAAACAGGTGATTTATTTACCTTATCTTTTATAAGTTGTCCATACCAGCAAAACATGAAGATCTCCGTAACCGCAGAAATTGCCAGGAATGTCACATACATCTCTGAGTCCTGTAGATTAATAAAAACGTAAATTATTGATTTGCTTCCATAATTTATCAACTCCCTCCAAATGTATACTAACGTTCATAAATATGTATTATAAAGGGTCTTTCAATAGGGACGCTCGAAATTATTTAGGTTGTAACAGTCATGATCCACAGTTACAAGGTCGCACGAGGCAACATAATCATAGTCGCATTACGAGGAAAATATTGACAATCACTAACGCGATACCTTCCTTGAAGACACCAATTCGCTGATAAGGCGTTTTTCCAAAAGAATCGAAGGTATATTATCCCTGCCCGCTTCATACAAAGCAAGCAATAGTCTTCAGTACTCCGATACCAAACGTCTCGTTGCTTGTCAGACCCTACATCGTGCGCCAGCTCTTTGCTCAGTACCGCGCACCTAGTAACTGACCACAGCCAACCACACAACCAACAACTACGACAGTCGAGTCACACTACAAGCAGTCGACCTTATCAATACGAGAACCAGCGATCTTCCATTGTCAGCCGAGCTACGCAATCTCCTCTACGCTTCTCTACCATCACCATCATCATCAACCGAGATCCTGGGACCACACTTAGTCACTTTGTATATAGGGATACTGTGAATAATAAATCAATTGTTGAAACCGACCGCGCTCTCACTTTCAACCACCCACACATACCTAAACGGTTACAGCAGCCATGTTTTAAAGTGACATCTATCAAATATGTTGTCAATTTTTTAGTAGTGTACGGCAAATCACCATGGTAGGTTATAGGCGTTGAACAAAGTGTGAAAATTATGTAAAACTTAAAAACTATGGAACAGCGAAGAGCACGTGCTCATCTAACACTATTATTTAAACTTTCTAGGGTATATCTCGACTGTCCCAATCAACTGGACTCAATCTCTTTTCATGTTCCCTGCAGACGTACCCGACAAAACGTGCTCTTCCATGTTCCTAGAAATAGAGCATCCCATACACAAAATACATTTTTATATCACGCATGCAAAGCTTTCAATAATAATTGTATCGATATTGACCTGTTCAACATTGGTCTTACCGAATTTAAAGAATACTTTAGATTACATGTGCTAAATCGACTTTGACCATTCACTTACTATACCTAATCTTCTCTTCCTCCACCCCTATCCTGACTCCTACCTCCTCATCCCTTTTCTCCCATTTTTAACTCATTTCTTGATATGCTCTTTCTTTTTTCATATTCAATTACTTACCATTATTCATTCTTAACATTTTTTGTTGCTTAGTACTATTCATTAATTAATTCAAAATAATTATAATTTATAGAATTAAACTTTTTTGAAGAAGTCAAAATAATTAAATTAAAAATATCTTATCTAACTTTGTTCTTAACATCTGCGAAACTTTTTAATTGGTCTATGAAATGAACACTATGCTTTTACATTTTATGTTTTATAAACTTTTAAGATTCTTTAATAAATAAATCAATTAAATTAAATTATAGAATTTTATTATCAAAGTCACTGCTCCGTTCGAGAAACGTTTCACGCAAAATGTGATTTTATGGTTATCTGTTATCCCGCGTGGCAGAGACGTGAACTGGCCACCGAGATCATGCGATTCAACCCCTTTAGACATCTTCCTCTGGGACAATCTTAAATCGAAGGTCTGTGCGAATAAAGCCATGTATTCACTAGGGGACAAATCGCGAAACATTCCGCTCGGCATGTCGCATCAACATCTACGCTCATGTTTCGGGGACAATGACGCGGTCATTTGACGTGTACACACCGGGACTCGCATATCTTGTCGCGGAAATGTCACCCGATGAGATTACGATGACAGCTGCGGTATCTCATTTGGCGAAAACGGGGTTCCGCGCAATTCGAAATGTTTTTTTGGGTCGCAATTTCAAATTAACGAGGTTTTACTGTAGTAAATTGAATATTATTAAAAACAAGGTCCTTTTTGCAAATAATTATTGTTTTCCAGACGTCGCGGAAATATATCGCCCTATGAGGTTATGATGACAGCCGCGTATCTGTTTATGTTAATGAGTTTATCGAAAAGTAAGAGGAGAAAAAAGAGGAGAATGCGAAATTATTAACTGCAAAGAGAAAGAAGGACGGACATTCTATGCGATCTTCGATCGATACAGCTCGATGAGTTCGAGAACGATTTCGTTTCCCCGCATTGTCATCTTGACAGATACAGCGCATGCGTATTCACTTGTAAACATACCACGTGGTACTGACGCTCCGCGGAATGTTGCAGTGAGCACGCTCGGGTACCGTGCGCATGGCAACGTTGCCACGGCACGTAGAAATGCCGCGCTATGTTGTGTGCGACGTCGCGGAACAGTGCACGACGTAAACTCTATGCCGCGCGTGCTGTTGAGGGACAATTTGTCCCCTAGTGAATACATGGCTTAAATCGCAAATAATTGACCCGAATCAACGAGGCAGTCATTGAAAATTGAACCTATCGAATACGTGCCACCAAGAAAAGCCATGACGGGTATTTGAACAACATTATATTCCACACTTAATGCCATAAAATATAATTTTCGATGAAAAAAAAAATTAGTGGATATCAAATACATAACATGTTTTATTTAAATTTTTAAATCGAGCGTCCTTATTAAAAGACTCTATAGTTTCACGGCAAGAAACTCTATTTACCATAGCAGTGCTAAAAATTGATGCGCAGACTATACCCGCGCTCCCGAAGTATTGAATCAGCAAAAAAATCCTGTAAATGTTTTCCATCTTTTGAATATATCTGGAAAAATTAAATAAAATTTATAATTAATCCACGTCTCAGAGTATTCTCAAACATTAACTTTGCACAAAATGTTATTTATTTTAGTATATAATCACTAAAAATTAATTTTTGGTCTACCGGTTTCAAGGCGTAACCAGTCTCTTTGTCAGGACAACCAACACTGCACTAGCATGTAAATTATTTATACACCAACACCTTCACAAAATACCCTTCACACGCGTGTTACTCTAACTAAAAAGGATTAAGAATTTGAGTAGAGGAGAGAGGGAGACGGGATGGGATGGGGACAAATCTTGAGTTTTGTCAACACCCCCTATAGACCCCGCCCCGTCTTAAGTTAGAGTAACACGCGTGTGAAGAGTATTATGTGAAGGTATTGGTGTGTAAATAATACTACGGTGTGGTGTGTAGTGATATTTACATGCTAGTGTAGTGTAGTGGTTGTCCCGACGAAGAGACGGGTTACGTCTTGTAACCGGTAGACAAAAAAGTAATTTTCAGTGGTTATATACTAACATAAATAATATTTTGTTAAAATATCTGACCACAATGTTTTAAATATTAAAATTATTCATAATAAAATTTGGAGTTCTTTCGAATCTCTCGCGACTTTATACTGACTCAGTTTACACCGTTATATTTTTTTCGCGAATACGCGAGATTCGTTGTTTATTCGGTCACGTGAATTCAAAAGTCTACCTGGTTAGGTGAGGTGATAACAGATAAGGTTAGGTGATATTGTATTAGGTTAGGTTAGTATCATTTATCAAATATTTATTTAACAGATTCAATCAAAATGCAATAAAAACCCAACAAATATTGGTGGACAGCTGCCTATCTGTTGAGATTGCTTAACAAATAAATATATAGGAGACAAATTAACTTTACGAAATTTAATCACGAAAGTCACTGAAAACGATTTTAACTTCATTTTGTAGTTCGGATTAATTTCGCGCTAATCACTCGTCTGTGAAATACTTTATACTCATCTTACAGTATTGAATGCCCGGTAGGTACTCCCTTAATTTATCGCTGTTCAATATTGAATCGCCCGCTTTTCATTGTTTCTGTGGAATCGCTGAACTGTCACAACAAACTGTGTTCGTGTAGCGGTTATGTCGCCTTTTACATATTTCTAAAGGATGACCGACTTCTAAATCATTGTAGTTTTTTTTGTTCTTTTTACAATTTATATATATTATTTAACATTTAAATATGGGAAATATTTATTTTATTGTCTCTATGAGAGTCAGAAGACTCGTATATAGAGAAGAAGTACAGGTTACAAGGTATAAATATGCATTTTAAAACAGTTTCATGATTGTATTATGTGTCTAGTACGTTTGTATATATGTTTTTTGGTTTCAATAGTACAATTTTCTGATTGTTCAGGGGGTATTATTACAGAATTTAATACCAAGAAAACTAAAATGATTTTGGGTAGTGGTAAAATAAATTTTTGTTATGTTAAGTGCACCTCTACATCTTGTAGATCGAAAATCGCTTCTTGTGTTTAATGTATTTTTAATTTAAAAAATTTTGATTTTTGAATTTTTTTGTATATGTATATCTATTCCTTTTGGCACTTTGAATTCTTTATGTAGTTGGGCACTTGGGTAGACATTTTTTTCTTTTAAATTATTAATTATCATTTTTTGGGTAATTTCTAATTTTGATATAGCGGTTTTATATGCCCCTCCCCACCCATTCTAGTAATTTTTAATTTATTGTAAAATGTCCAAAGTTCTAAGAACTCCTCAATTCCTTCTGTTTCTAGTCTCGTGATAGTGTTAAATATACATAAAACAAAAAAACAAAAAATCTTAAAATTCAATTATTCTCTTAGAGTTAAGTTATTTTATCGCAACCGCACTTTAATTCCTCAGCGGCGGCTTCATAAAAATTCTTCACGATTTTTAAATGCTTCATTAGCAGCATTGTATTCCATTGCTATTGTATAATCTTGGCTGCATTACATTTCGCAGTGCTTCAAAAAGATTTAGCGATTTTACTTTTCCACAAGAATTATTCGAGAAAAATTCCATCACTAGGAAAAAATGAAACAATTTTCGTCAGCTCATAATAAATGCACACTGGACCACCGTATCAGAGCGAACATTATGCGTTATTTTTGTCAGCACACGATAAATGCACACTGGACCACCGTATCAGAGCGAACATTATGCGTTATTTTTGTCAGCACACAATAACATGGGACGACCGTATCAGAGCGAACATTATGCGTTATTTTTGTCAGCACACAATAACATGGGACGACCGTATCAGAGCGAACATTATGCGTTATTTTTGTCAGCACACAATAACATGGGACGACCGTATCAGAGCGAACATTATGCGTTATTTTTGTCAGCACACAATAACAAGGGACGACCGTATCAGAGCGAACATTATATGTTTTTTTTTCGAAAAGAAATTCATTGAAAACTCACAATGCGGTGTTGTTTCTATCACTGCCCCATAACATTTTAAAGAGCCAAAACTTCCTTATCAATTTACTTGGCATTCTTATATAATAATACAACATTCTTGTTTAATTTTAGCCGGAACATTTTTTGTTATGACATAAATAATCTATATATATATATACTATATAATATATATATATATATATATATATATGTCTTGTTTGCACAGAGAAACTACGCACAACGTTTAAACTCTTTCTATTAAAATATACGAGTATTCTATGAAAATATATAAAATATATTTTAACTAATTTTGTATAATACGCACACAATTATTAAGTTGTTTCACTACTAGTTTCTAAAAAAAAACAATACTTCTCATCGACAGGTGTAAGTGATACCTAAATACAAATACAATCATGCAACAATTTTTTCAGGCGGGGCTAGGTATGAGGGGGTAGGGATAATTTTGGAATTTTTTGTTAGAAACCTAGTTGTACAGAATTTGGGATATTTCTAATTATTGAATTTGAAATACAATTATTTAAGAATACGATTTTTCTCCAATGCTCTTAAATGTCATGTAATTGTGGGTAAACAAAAAATCTAAAAATATATTATTTTTATTATTATTTGCTGCTGAAATATATTGATTAATCAATAAATAATGGTTTAAAGTAAACTGTTTCTCTCTATCAATAATAATAATGCTACCACAAAATTATTTTGATATCGTAGAAATTAATGAAGAAAAAAAATGAATTCTTAAATTAGTGGAATTGTGTATTTTTATTAAAGGTTGAACAATTGAATCCGGTGTATAAATGTGTATTTCAGAAAGAAAACGAAAAATTTTTTGCATCAGATTAAGACAATTTCAAAAACACTTACTTTACTATGTCAACATGATAAAGATGAATTCGAATAAGTTTATGGAAAAGCTCCAACGATTCTCCCTTTGACATTTGTTCCACTAGTACTCCATATTTTTGGTCATCCTTAGGTTTCAAAGTATCCAATTTTTCCAGTAGTATATCCAGGTGCGTCGTCGCCTGAAGCATGAACATCAGAACCATTCCGTCGAACCCACACGTCATGAATAAACAGATCCACTGGACCCATACTTGATAAGCGAAATCTATCCAAAAGCTCAAGAGACTATTTGCCGGCAAAGGACTGCCCAAGGACTCCATCGGCAGTTCTAATGTCGAGCTGAGAAACACGGGAAAGGAGGCATAACCGATAACAGCGAGCACTGTTCCGGCAAAAATAATAATAGACAACCGCTTGGATTCATCTACGGCGTCATTACTGGCTTTAACGTGTTTTTCGTTGTCTCTGATATGTAAGTACAAGTCATTCGTTACCAATTGCCCCAATTTATTAATATCTTTAGCGAAATACACCAAAGATAGCATTTTTACTGCAATCACAGGTGTCACGAAACATGCTATCATTTTTTTTCCGAATCCGTCGTTGCTTTCTTTGCCTATTTTTGTATAGGCACACGTCATCGATGACAGTAAGCATGAAATGCTGAAGACAGCCCGTATATTCAAACCCCATTTTGATGTTGGTGTGTCAACTATGTCCAGTCCAAGTAGATTTAGAAAGATCTTAATCCTGTTGTGTTCAGAAAATTCAAAACTCATGTTGAAAATATTCAATTCTCAATATGAATCTTTTTTAAGCTCTCTCGTTTTATTAAATTTTTAAAATATTCAGATCGAAATGGAGATTGCTTTACATGCACTTTGTATGCAAGTTTTCGAAAGCTATTTGACTCATTGTTGGTAATGCAATGCAAATAATTCCAGATTGAATACCCAGTTATATTGTTCTGTTATAATTGCTTCGTAAAATATGCAGCGGTGCGACTGTAAATTATCAAGATTGAAATTCTAAATGATTATCCTAATCGCGAGAAATTTTAAATTATTTTCTTTGAACATTCGGATATGATTATAAATTATTTAAGGCGAATTCGAGTATTCAAGTATCAGATTACTTGATATTATATATTTATACAAAGTACTTTCTTCTTTAAATGAAAAATCAATTTTTGAATTGAAACATAATGACCTACTTACTTACTTATTGTCGCGCCGTTTCCCCGTGGAGGTAGGCAGAGATGATAGAGCCACACTCTTCAGTCCTGACACACAACTCTCGCTTCATTCACATCGTACATCTCCGCATACAAGCTCGATGATTGTTGAGGCTTCTAAAGGGACCATCTTCCATTACCTGGTTAATCTCGACATGCCACGTCTTCTGTGATTGCCCTCTCTTTCTGGGGCCGCAACATTTGCGTTGCGTATCTTTCTTACCATTCTTTCATCATTCATTGGCTTAACATGCTCTAAACATCTGAGCGACCCTTTTTAATTATATTAATTATTTAAGATCAGCTTTACTTTCATTCGTAATATCTTCATTCTTTACTCATAAATGTATTTGCCACATATCGTCTAAGGGATCTCATCTCCACTGCATTCAGTCTCTTTTCGTTCCTCTTCTGTCAGCTCCAGGCTTCCATACATCAGTATTGGTACCAGAATTCCATAACAAAAAATTAATAATCCTTCATTCAGATTATAGTACCTTTTTTTTTTAATATTATCAACTACTTCAATTAATAAGGCATTTTTCTATCATAATTTTTCATTTCTCATCGTTTTCGTCTTCTCCCATCTTCGTTTCATTTGCGACCCCTATGTGACGTCCCGACATGCATACTTTTGGCCATCCTCGTCCTAACTGTCCATTATTATTATTATTCCTTTTTTCTATTGTTTTTTCTCTGCCCAGTGTTTATGTGAAATATGCCTGGATTATGTTATTTATCATATCGTACATTATACAATTGTACTTATCGCGAACCGAATGGTGTACGAAAATGCATCTGTTTAAGGGACGGAAAAAAAACATTTTTGAATGCAGTAAATCGTGTCAGGGGGTATTATTTTTATTCGTAGGTCAGTCTATAAAAAAATATGCGACATCTTAAACACTAGGTCCTGTCGTGGGAATAACTTCATAACATAGTTCCCACATTCCTCACTGACCGAGGGGTTCGCACATGTGTGATTCGGCCACCCGCACGCTGGCGTGGCACAAGAAGCAAGAATATAAAAAAATACTTACCTACCCACTGCTTGGGTTGTTTAATTAATTTTAGATCCATTAGTATTAACGGACATTGGATTAAATCGAATTATACAAGGGCAGGTTGGAATCTAATGATAAGGAAATAATCATTGTGTATATACATATTGTTAATTTTATTACGTAGCATTCTATGTTTTACATTTTTAGTTTTATACTTGAGTGTAAAGCCACCAGGGCATTGATTGATAAAAATTATATTAATTAAACAATTGTGATGACGACAATGTGTTGGTTAATTCTGATTAATTTTAAGGTATGTAATGAGGAGGAATTTCTATTTATGAATTGTAATAGATAATATATGTAATGATTATGAATTGTAATATATGTAATGATTATAAGATTTAATTTTAATTGATTTAGTATGTTTTTGTTACAATTATGAGGAGATATTATGTTTAGTTATAATAATTACCATAATTTTAAGCGCAATAATTATTAGTAAATTATCGTTTTAATATGTAGGTACCTACATAGTTTTAATAATTGCTGTGTATAGATATAGTATATTTAGATAGGTTTTCAAAAGGGGCTGGGCGATCTGTTCCAACCAATGCACAGTCACGATTTTTTTTTTGGCGCCACCCGGAGACCCAATCAGCTGAGCGCTCCCTCCAGCGCAGCGGGAACATCCCAAAACGGAGATGATATAATGCCCGACGCAGCCACAGAGAGAGAGGTTCGTTAGAAAATTCGGCGAGCGAAGGACGCCAGGAAATTGTGCGGGAGGTTTGAGAGGAGAGTTGATGGAGCGTACGTCGGAAGTCTCGAGAGGGAAGAGAGCAGTCGATAGAGAAGAGGGTAGTACGTCGGATGGTCTGCAATAGTCGGCAGAGAGAAGCAACAAAGGGCTAGCAGGTGGATTGAGTAGCCTGCTTAGGGCCCAGGAAGATAAGAAAAACCAAGAAGAAGGAGCATAAGCAGAGACGGGAAGGACGACGCCAGGTGGACTTCTGTGACCACCAGGAGTCATCATCTCCGGGCAGAAACGACGAGAACTTCGTTTCGAGACGCCGCACTGAAGGACGCGACTCGCCCCAGGATAGTAAAGGTAGTTTTAAATTAATTTTAAGCATTCAACCCTTCTCATTCGTATTAACTTTGTGTCCAAATTTTTCGTTTTCTCGTTCGTATTTCATTGTATGTATTTCCAACCTGCCTAAACATTTTGTGTAAAATAAATTAGAATCAATTGATTTTTCGCGAGTCTTATTTTCCCTCCCCGCTTCCTTATCTTGTGGCTAAAATAAATTGGGTGGTGGTATCATGTTAGTAACCGATCGCATTTTTTCCGTGGAGCGGATAAAAAATAAGACGAGTCGTGTTATGTTATTTATGTCCATACTTTTAGCTCTGTCTGTTTTATTTCCATAAATAAATATCTTAAGAGATAATTCATTCTCAGAGCACGACTGCCGAACCGTCGATTTCAAAAGCTTTTAATTAGTGCGAAAATATAGCAGGCAATACCAGACCGAGAGCTGCTTAAAATATAGTACGTCTGTTCAGTACGGCCCGGCTGCTAATTGCAGATGATCAATTGGATTTAATTACAGGATCTCAGCGTGTAATTCTGGGCTTGTCTATTGAAACTGCAGACCTGGGGTAAATGGAAATCTAAATATTTAATTTGTTAACTATGTGAATTTTCCAACGGTTATTATATTTAAGTGATCAGCGCAAAATGACAATTATCGCATGGAAAAGCGATCGTTAGGGCCAGCTGCATCACGCTGGTAAGCAGGCTCCAGTGAAGCGCGATGCTTGCCACGCTGATAAACAAGGAACCAGGTTACTGTGATGATGGAAATTACGCTACCATTTTCAGATTAGTTACTTTAATTTAACTAAGAACAGAATGTGAGGATTTTAAGGCCTGCCAGGAATATAAAATAAATATTTTTGAGTATGTTCAAAATCTTCAAGAGCACAATTACTGTATTTTGTCCCAGAGGGATCGTCATTAACCAAGATTAATTGAAAATTACTAATTACTAATGGCTAATGGCTGGTGTGTTTATACTTTTCTTAAATTCGTTTAAAGAAGCGCTAAACATATCCACTCTATCCGCGTCACGACCAGACAGCTGATTATATAATCTTCAAATTCTACATTCACAAAAGAAACTATGACAATTTTTCGAGCGCGTGCGAATGTTTTATCCTCTCTATATGAGTATATTTATATACTTTACTTATTATTATACAATATATTTTATCACTATTTTTATAAGTCATTCAAAATACTCACCAAACAGCACGCAATTTCACCTTGCTTTCGTCACACATCTTCCTTTCCAAAAAGGAATCGAATCACTGACCGATTTCGCTATTTTCTATGTTTGTAAACAAACGCAAACCTGTCCACTTTCAACAGCTATCAAAACAAAAGTACTCGATAAATCTGTCTGCAATTCGAAAGATGTCGTTAAACAATGGTATATAGATTTTGCATCAGTTGTGCCACCCGTCGTTATAAACAGGTACTTCTCATACAGCCTCTTTCTTTACTTGTTTCTCATATTTTTTCATACTTTTCTAGTAAGTTAGTTGTTTTTACTCCCTTTATATAACTCGTGGCGTCTGCTTGCTTGCCGTCAACAAAAGCTTTGGATCGATTTTTTTTCTTTCCATGATCCAATTTTCCGTGATCCAATCGAGCTGAAACTTGGCAAGCAGACTCGTGGCGACGATCAAGAAGATCTATCAAATTTTTGTTAAAAAAATTAATAATTATAATATAATTTCGGATTTTTACTTCCTTTATATTAACTCGTGACGTCTACTTGCTTGCCGTCAACAAAAACTTTGGATCGATTTTTGACCCTTTTCCCGTGATCCAATCGAGCTGAAACTTGGCAAGCAGACTCGTGGCGATGATCAAGAAGATTTATAAAATTTTCGTTAAAAAAAAATAATAATTATAGTATAATTTCGGATTTTTAGAAATTTTAAGGGTTTTTTCAAATTAGAATCATTAGAAAATTTTGATTACGGCGGCCCGATAACGTCGCGAAATATTTTCTAAATTTGAATTACTCCGTCGGTACGCATAATAGGTACTTCACTGCGAATGTCGAAAATCTAAATTAACTGACAAATGTTTTTAGAATTTAACCTTCAAAGCATGAAGTGTCTTATCAAAGCTCAAAACATCTGACATTTTAGAAATATATTAAATTACTGTAAGTTCAGTGTAATGTTATATGTTTTAATTCGTCTTTAATTGTTGTTATATTTTACAAAGAAAGGGAGTATAATAAAAACTTGGTTTTTATGGGTTGCTTTTTTCTTTCTGTAATGATTATCCTCAGTCATATGTGCTTCAGTATATTGTATTTTCATATGAATTCATAAAGGCGATCATCCGGCAATGTGAGCTAATTTCCCTTAATTTTTTCTTATATCTTCTATGGCGTTTTTTATCACATTTTTGTTTGTAAATATATCATTTTAAAATTTATTCGTCAGATTCCATATATTTTAAATGTGGATATCTTGTTAAAATGAGACGACCTAAATTATTTAATCAATTGATGAATTATCACAGTAATGATGTTTTAAAATTGAAGAAAATCGCTCCACTTTGTGGGCCTTTTATGACTGAATGGTCTCGTGAGATGTCTTTTTTTTTCAATAATATTACAAAGTAAACAATTATCCTAAAGATATTAAAATTATCGCAAAATCTGTCAGTTTATTTATATACAATTTATGTTTTAAAAAACTATATTTATTTTTTGTGAAAAGAAAAAATTGTGAAATATGCTCACTTTTCCGGACGATCGCCTTAACAAAAATTAAACCCACAAGAAAGAGTAAAGGGCAAAAAAATTTGCTGTTTTATTAAGAAAAATTATCAAGTCTGATATGAGTGCACTAGCACTTCACAAAAACTAATTAATTGGTCGGGCCTTTCACTGTCTATATCTATAGAGAAACGACGTGATGCGAAACTTGATTTAGGAAGGAACTGGCTAAATAAGTATTAACAAACTCAATTTTTTTCATAATTCACCGACAATGTCCACTCCAATAAGAACGTTTCGTAAATGGTTCTTCACTTTTTGCAAATTAACATTGAATGGTCGTTGCCGAGATATCTCAGTCTCTGTGGGACGCCGAGGAGAAATGTATATTACCTCATTTTACCTAACAAACCTTTCGAGGTTAATCCGACAGGATCTTTTAATTATTTCTATCCAGAACTTTTCAAAAGTTTCCAAGTGCACCGGGAACTTTCCTGACAGTTTATAATTTCAAGCTCCGAGTTTTATGTAAAAGGTGAATGGAAAATAATTCAAAGTATAATAAAATATCTTACCTAAATATTTAAAATATTATTTTTATTTAAACTTTGTAAGAAACACACAATATTATTTATGCAGTCCCTCTCGTCACCGGACAGTTAATAACTAATACAAAATTTTATTCCGGCAGGGCAGAGAGCCACGTGGCGGGGAGGGTTTTTTCGTTCATTAACGGAAACAAGTCAAGGATGGGAGACGTTTTTGTAAATGTGATATTAATGTGTTAAATGAAACTGATATTTTATACGAACCATACACTCTCGACATTTCGCTGAAGTCTTATCCAGCGTCATCGGGAGAGCGTCCCATCACCGCGGGGGAGGAGGCCGTACCGATTATTTCTTCCGAAGTCGTAAATTATATGCACTTTGTTGTGGAGTGTTCACTTCTTCCACGATAGAGGTCGCCAGTGTGCAATATGTACTAATTACATCTTCGGGCTTTTCTGAGACGTCTCTTAAAGGTGGATCAATGTCGTCTCTATTGAAATAAGGACATTTATATATTTCAATGGACTCTCTCACTCATCTAGGTATATGGCGCGATTCTGTTGATAAGATTTTTATCGTGTAAAATCTGACGAAATTACTGAAATTTCCTTTGGATGCATGCTCGCAGATTGCCGATTTATTAGGATTATTATTATTAATTGCCCCAATATGTTCCCTCAAACGTGTAGTGATATTGCGTTTTGATTTGTCCTGTGTAGAATGCTCCACAATTGCATGGAACTCTGTGTACACCTGGAGACTCAAAAGTTGTGCTATCCTTTATTTATATTTATTTATAATTGTGATATTATTTATAATTGCCTTTTAAGAATTAATTTTTTTATGATTTCAACGGTCTCCAATTATTTACTATCCATCCTTTATGAGGAACCGTTAATGATTTCAGTCCTACCCGAATAAATTGATAAAATTGCATATTTAAGTTTGTTGTTTATTTTATGTATTTCCATATTTTTTTAATATATAGTTTCCATTTCTATTGTATTATACAGTATTGTATTAAATTATCAAAATATTATATTGTTAATTATAACTGCCCTAGAACAGGTTTAACCTAGTGGAGTATTATAAGCTAATGTAAAAAAGTGTATTTGTTATATGTGATAATATAAATAAATAAGAGATACTGCTCCTGTCGAAACCACAGCAGTAATAAATAACTCAAATATTATATGTCTAGTAGAAAGTTTAAATAAAATATATATTTTAAAATAAATGTCACCACGCTGAAATAATCTAAAATTGGTAGTAAGATATGAATTATTTTTAAAGCTAAGTTCAAAAACAATTCTTTCAATCATCCCTCTACAAGGACTCCTGTCTCCAGGCATAAAAATTAATAAAAAAGCACTTAACGTACAAAATATATTGAGTATTATCGTGTTTCATTTAAAAGGATTACATTTTTTTATTATTTACAATATGTAACGCTTGTGATGGTCCACGGTAGATAGTGGGTCCTCGTCAAATGACGGTATTTTCTAGAGATGTTTTCTATTATATGAAAAATATTATACAGTCATAAAATAATTGACGCGAGTAGTATTTATTTTTATATTTTTCATTCCGATCTTATATGTGAGCGCGCGCGATTGAGCGACAGGATGCAACCGGTCGACTTCAACCATATGATGTAGCGATACAGTTGTTAAAAATTAAATATTCAATACAGAAATATTACTACTACTAAAATTCAACTTTTCATATGAAATAATGTTCTATACTATCAGAAATTGTTCTATACGATAAATTAACTAAAAATACGTATTAACTGAAAATATTTCTAACATCTTGGGTTCGCATACTATATTGATAATACCTAATGCCCTTTGCATTTACTAAGTATATTACCTAAATAGCCACAGCTATACCATCCTGTCCGTCAGGGACGAAACATAAAACACAGTTATATTCCTAAAAGTGCTACCTCTTACGCGACAAAAATACCTATTGCAGTCGGGCTATGAATATGAACTATTTCCGCCTCATAATGGCGCCTGGAACCAATACTAAAAACCTCACTAGAAATAATAAATGCGACTAAATCTCGATAAATACAATATATACTATTCGTAATACGTCGTTGAATTGGCACATGATTCGTCTAATGGATGAAGGACCCCGTTGTGTATCGTAATAACTTCAAATTCTTTTATAGGAGCAGTGTGGAAACAATTGCATAATATTACGTAATAAAAACATCTAACGAACCTAATAATCTATACATTTATGTTACAATAAAATACGTTCGCCAGAAGAATTCGTGTATTAGAAATAAAACATTTCCGTTTGGAGACAAACCAGTAGAATTGTTCGAACGGTGCAAAGGGAAAAATTCACACATATTAAATAACATTGAAATTAATAATCATAAACACTTTGTATTAGCAAATTCTTACCTTGAATGGTTTCGTCTTAGACGTGCATGAACCTGTTCATATTAATTCCTGGGGAAAATAATACATATATTTGCTATCTACGAAATACGACATTTTTGAAGTGAAACTTCTTTATGAATAAATAGATAAGGTCTCGGGGATGGTTTGTTCGAAAGGATTCTACGACAGCCCGTGAGTTTATATGAAATAATAGTTTCTTTGAATGCTAAATTTTGGTTTTTTAATCCCTCAGCATCTCTGCTGAGAGGGGTTGAGGCTCCGCGCTCGCCTAAACCCGGTGGCCGACTTCCTAAGTGACTAAACGACCCCCCTTGTTCCTCCGGAACTTACTGCATCCCGAGACTCTATCTCTTCTTTACGAGATGTGATCCCGTGACGCCCTTCTTTTAGGCTTATAATTGAGAAGGCCGTACTCTTTTGGTACGAGTTTCTGATGATGTGTGTTGTCTTGAGGCGCCTTTCTTTTAGGCCGGTGTTTGAAGAATCATGTACTCTTTTGGTACGAATTGATGACGACATTAGCCTCCTTTGCGGGCATAGTCAGCGATGTTACAAATTATTGTGCAATCTCATTATGCCTTTTCAGAATGGCGTCCCACGATTCTGCATCTTGCAACATTTACTTTGGACAAATGTTAGAGTGTTAGTAACATATTTATAATATCCCAGCTATTCCATATGAGTGAATGATTTTTATATTTATTCTGGCCCTGTCTTTCTTACAGAGGACGAAATAGAAGTTAACGTTTTCTATCAAGGTTTTACAGCATTCAGGCATGAAAATCCTTCCAAAGACAAAGGGAACCTTTTGTGGGTTATGTGGCCCTGCGCCTGGTGAGGAAAGAGGTCGGTTTATTGACGACCCCGAGCAACAAGGAGGGCCCCGCCTTTAAGGGACCCTGCAGGGGCTTGTGCGGGTTCCACGCCCAAGTGCCGGCAAGCATCTACGCCCCAACCAGCTAGGCCATCACAAACCAGATATCCCCAATCTTTAGTTAGATCTCCCCATTCTGTCCTTTACTCGTCGTTCTGAAGCTACTTGTTAAGCCAGATGTACCGAGGTACTCAAATCATAAAGACTTGGCTGAAGACCGGATTGCGCAATACTTATGCAACACAATTATTATAAGGCTACTAAGCATTTCTTACAGAATTACGTGTATTCAATTATTAGTAAAAATAGTTTGAAAATCCCCATACTTTAAAATATATTCGTTCGGAAGAATTTCTCGTACGATTTGGATTGATATCTGGTTATGCAATACATAACGCGTCGACAATTATTATGAATCTATTAAGCACTGCTTATAGAGCTCCGTAAAATCAATTGTTAATACAAATGGTATGAAAATCCCCATGCATCAAAATATATTCGTTTGGGAGATATTCCCGTACGAATTGAGCCAAGATCACACAAGAAATCGTGATATTAATTATACATTATTGCTCCGATTTTAAATCTTCCCAAAATAAATACATTTCAATAGTGAAAATAATTAATCGATAGATAATATAAATGTGTTCCTTAGCTGTTACACAGTGGCGGTATGATCCTCTCTGGTACTGATGAATGGTAGATTCCTCCATACGTCCGGGCAGCAACTCCGTCCGCAAATGCTGTTCTGGAACTCAGGGCTCCGTCGGTAGTCTGTTGGGCAGCGCTCCCGCTCGCAAGTCTGGTCTCGAACTGAAGGGGCTGAGTATATCGTGTTCGCTCCTTTTATAGTAACGATTTCACCATACCTCTGAAATCCACGCTAGTGCAGTGACTCATCCTATGCGCGATGACCTCACCGCCGGCGCTCGCCATTGGCCGGATTCAGTCATCAGGACGGTCGCCTCCGGCTCAACCCGTCGAAGGCAAAGCGCGCCTGTGATTGGTCCGTTTCGTTAAAATAACAGTAAAGCACCCGCTACACGCGAGACTTGCTGTTCCGATTCATAAATAATAAAGGCTCGTTCGCACCTACTCACAAGGTCGAGTCTATTAGGATTGGCAAACGATATTAATTTAACACAGAATTATATCTATGGTATAATAAAGATCTAAGAAATATTACTTGTATAGCTGAATATTCAATATTTTGTTAGCCTCTTGTAATACATAGAATCTTAAGAAGAAATATATCAGGCTTTTACTTTTAAACGATTCCAAACAGAAGAAATATATTTTTGATGTCCATACTTGACTTTTTTGAATATTATTATTTTAAGATTTTCTAAATTTATTAAATCTATCTCTATGTCGACCATCACACGCTATCGTCATTGTACTTTAATTTGAAAGTAAACTTGAACACGGAATGTGTCGCATCAATATTCTCATTATTTTCAAATTAAGCTAAGCGCCTGTGCTATGAAAATAGGACTAACTTTCTGGTGTCCTGGAATGGGGCTCGAACCACTCCTGGTTGTCAGTGGTTCGAATATAAACTTCTTGTCTGAAGGTACACTTCTCAAGTAAAAATACATACGAATTTCTACTGCAAGAATTCTCCAAATTATTATCTGCGTTATATTACATATATAAATGTCTATAGATCGCTATATATACAGCTGTCTCGTACGACATAATAAAATATATTTACTCGTAGACACTTTATTTACCTTGCAATTTGAGTTCGCAAAGGTTAAATTGTTGTTTAGATGTATACAGGTATGAAGATAGTATGTACGTGTGACGGACTCGCCCGCGGTATGACGGTTCGGCCCTTATCGGATGCCTTCGTGCATGTCCGCCGAGGGCGCGCAGAAATATCCCCCCCCCCCCCATAAAGGCTCTATCCTGAAAAAGCCTTCAAGAATCCATGTCCTCAGAAGTTGGAAGCCGGCAGATACGAGTGAGGGTTCTTCGTACATCCTTTGCGCTGTTGCAATGTCTGCAACTCTGTAACGATGTCTGTAGCTTGAAAATAAATGAATAATTCGACTCAGACGCCAATTGAGAGGGGGTACGTGGTCATCCTGGATCAGTACAATGTCTCCGTTGTTCGGCGCGATTAGTACGCCACTGTTGTTGCAGTTCTAGCGTACTCTCGCAGATGTATACTCTTTGCCAG